>CM063508.1:105658686-105671186 GCA_032207245.1 Pardosa pseudoannulata | reverse complement strand
GTATACATATATAGATGAATAATTCATATGTGTGTATGCATTATTGATATTCATATATATATATGTATATATATTGATATGCATATAGTATATGATTTCATATATATACATATATATATATATATATATATATATATATACATACAGGGTGGTCTAAAAGAAACTCTCCCTATCTATGAGTCCCTAGTAGCCGAATCGTTCAACCAATCGAAAAGAAAGTTTAGATATAGTTATTTGACTATATGGGGTCTAGATTGCAATGAAATAAAACAATAAAACTCTCACAGTTACGGTTATAGTGATAAAACTTCGAAATTTTCGAATAGCAATACCAACTTTATCGTGTGGAAACAGATCAGAGCATGGAAAAACCTGAAATGGCGTTGGAACAAGTCACGTATGACTTAAATTGGCGGAGTGAAATGTTTGCAAAAAATACAAATTCACCTCTTCTTCCCTGAAAGTGCTATCTTCTTCGCGCGAAACGAGACGGAATAATCTTCCCACATTGTTTATACCACAAGTAGTACATTGAAAATTTGTGCTGCGAATGAGGCTTCAACTGCCTATCCCAGTGAATTATTCCATCATTTAAGTCCATCAATACACCTTCCCTTCTAATGTAATTGGTTCTTTACGATGATCTTCTTTGCAAATGTTTTATGCAGCCAATTTATGCCATAGGTGTCTCGTTCCAACGCTATTTATGGTTTTTCCCCGCTCTGATGAATATAAAGTGAAAGAAATGGGTGCTGCCATTAGAAAATTTCAAAATTCTGTCACTGTAGCCGTAACTGTGAGAGGTTTGTTGTTTTAAATTATCATAATCTGAACCCCATATATTCAAATATCTATATCTAAACTTTTATTTCGATTGATTGAACGGTTCGTCTACTACGGACTCATATACAGGGGAAGTTTCTTTTAGACTACCCGGTTTATATATACACATAAATATACTGATTCTAGGAGAACAATTTACTGTAACACCTAATTATAAAAAGCAATACCATTCATGAAGTTGAAACCTTATTGTAATTCCATAAATTGCTATTGTTTATGTAGTAATATTTTAAAGAGTTACTGCATTTTAAGAAAATATAAGAAATTTAAACTTCATCGAAAATTAAAATTTTGGTGGTGAATGTTTCCGGTTGACTGCAATGACATCATCAATCTGCTCTTGGAAATAAGAATGTATAATAACGATGTTATTTCTTGTAGCTCCAATCACGGTCACGTTGCCACCCGAATGAAGCAAATTTCTGGTAAATATCGTCTACTTTTTTTTTCTCTCTCTCTCTTAAAAAAAACTAACGAGATACTTATCAGAAAAGTATTTAAAAACCAAATACTTTATTCATTTTTTTAAAAAAAGTATTTCATGAAAGTTATTATCAAGTAGAGTTTATATGGTTCAGAAGATATTAAAAAAGATTTTTAACATATATTGCAAAAACTAGATTTATTAAACGTTGAGATGGGTAAATATGTATGCATATATATGCACAACATTTTTTTAAATCGATTCAGCTGCACTTTTTATGACTGTAGAGAAATATATTCATTCTGGAAATGTTTTTTTCTAATGTTTGTAAAAAATGTTTCTTGGAAAAACTTATGTTATTGAAAAATGTTATTTTTTGTATCGAATGTTTTTATTGATTATAATGAAAGAATATGCTGTAATGCATATTTATGTAACTTCTTCAAAACAGTACTTTCGATAAAAAAATATTTAGATCAATATTTTTTATCTAGTGTTAATAGAATAAAATTTCAAGGGAGATTTGTACAACTCAAAATACTCAAGTTCCCGAATTACTCAAGTTCGACTATATATATATATATATATATATATATATATATATATATATATATATATACATATATATATATACATATATATAAACATACATACATATAATATATACATACATACATATATATATTATATATATATATATATATATATATATATATATATATATATATAATATATATATATATATATATATATATATATATATATATATATACATACATATATATATACATACATACATATATATATATATATATATATATATATATATATATATATATATATATACATATATATATATATATATATATATATATATATACATATATATATATATATATATATATATATATATATATATATATATATATATATATATATACATATATATATATATATATATATATACATACATATATATACATGTATATATATATGCATATATATATACATATATATATATATACATACATATATATATACATGCATATATATATACATATATATACATACATATATATATATATATATATATATACATATATATATACATACATACATATATATATATATATATATATATATAAATATATATATATATATCTTCACACGTGTAGATGTACCCTTTTGAGATACATAAATCATTCCTAGGGAAAGATTTTTTAACTGAATGAAAAACTTTTCCCATCATAAATCATAATATTAATATTATGGCAGCTTTAGAAACAAAATGTTCAGTTTGTAAACATCATGTTTATCGAATATAGATAGTTTTATAATATTTTTTCCCTCTCAATTTAGCTTTAAATCCTTTAAAGACTAAAAAAGGGATAAATAGATAAAAACGTTTGAGAGTGCACTTGGCAGTTGTATAATGAAATATTTTTTGATAGTCCCATGCACAGAAAATAAAATAAAATAAAATAAATGTTTTTCGGAAAGGATTTTTTTCTTTTCTCTTTCATCGTGGGCTCTGACAGAGGATTAGATGCAGCATTTCGTTCTAAATACCCTAGAGGTACTCATGAAAAAAATAGTTTTTTTTGTGAAATGAGGTATTTAAAGGATATTAGACTCCATGCTGTTGATGAAAACAACAATAAACGTCAATTCTTCACCGATCAAAGTATTAGAAATAAAGTTATTTTATTTTGAAAAGTAGATAAAAAGATTTGTCATGAATAGAAGGTATTAATAATGCTTTAGGTTGTTGGTTTGGGGTATGGGTAAAAAAGTGGTATTTTCTGTAAAATAGTTCAACAGTTTAAGTACATATAGCCCTATTTAAAAAAATGTTATTTAAGGGAGCATTAAAACTTAAAATCTTTAGCATAACATTCTATTTCTTATTCTTTATAAAGTAAATAGTTTGGGAAACAACAATAAATGTTATTACTTCATTAATCAAAGTATTAGAAAAATTTTTATATTGAAAAGTGTCAAAAAGTGGTTTTCTCTGTGAAATAGTTCAACAGTTTAAGAGCATATAACACTATTTTAGCAATATTATTTAAGGGAATCTTAAAACTTAAAATCTTTAGGATAATATTCTTTTTCTTATTCTTTATAAAATAAATAGTTTTGGAAATAACAATAAACGTTATTACTTCACTATTTAAGTCCTGTTTCTTAAAGGAACATAGTATCTATCGAGACCTGAAATCTTAACTATTCTATTTACTACTTTCCATAAATTTAATTATTATAAAACAAATGGTAATGAAAACTGCAATAAATACAAATTCTCCACTGATCAAAGTATTAGAAATAAAGTTATTTTATTTTGAAAAGTAAACAAAAAGATTTGTCATGAACAGAAGGTATTAATAATTCTTTACTTTGGTGGTTTGGTGTATGGGCAAAAAAGTGTTTTTCTCTGTGAAATAGTTCAACAGTTTAAGAACATATAGCACTATTTGAGCAATATTATTTAAAGAAAACTTAAAACTTAAAAATATCTTTAGGATAACATTCTTTTTCTTATTCTTTACAAAATAAATAGATTTGGAAACAACAATAAACATTATTACTTCATTAATCAAAGTATTAGTTTGGTTTTTTTCTTTGGTTTGGAGCGCTACGGTCTACTTTTTGCAACACGAGGGCTAATGAGACCGGGACCTACTGCTTAATGCCGATTCCGAACGGCTACGAACATCCATGCCATAGTGGGATTCGAACCCACAAACTCTGGTTCCGAAGGCCAGCCCCCTAGCCATTCGGACATCGTTCGGCAATCAAAGTATTAAAAAAAAGGTTATTTTATTTTGAAAAATAGTTTAAAAGATTCATCATGAATAGAAGCTATTATGTTTACATTTATGTACAGGACTCAGAATGTATGCAAAAATTTATTTTTCTCTGTGAAATAGATTAACAGTTTAAATACATATATTACTGTTTAAGCAATATTTCTTAAAGGAACATAGTATCTATCAAAACCTGAAATCTTAACTACTCTATTTACTACTTTCCATAAATTTAATTATTATAAAACAAATGGTAATGAGAACTACAATAAATGCAAATTATCCACTGATCAAAGTATTAGAAATAAAGTTATTTTATTTTGAAAAGTAAATAAAAAGATTTGTCATGAATAGAAGGTATTAATAATGCTTTAGGTTGGTGGTTTGAAGTATGGGCAAAAAAGTGTTTTTCTCTGTGAAATAGTTCAACAGTTTAAGAACATATTGCACTATTTGAGCAATATTATTTAAGGGAACTTTAAAACTTAAAATCTTTAGGATAACATTCTTTTTCTTATTCTTTACAAAATAAATAGATTTGGAAACAACAATAAACATTATTACTTCATTAAGTATTAAAAAAAAGTTATTTTATTTTGAAAAATAGTTTAAAAGATTCATCATGAATAGAAGCTATTGAAAATGCTTTCAGCTGGTGGTTTGAAGTATGGGCAAAAAAGTGTTTTTCTCTGTGAAATAGTTTAACAGTTTAAGTACATATTGCACTATTTGAGCAATGTCATTTAAGGGAACCGTAAAATTTAAAATCTTTAGGATAATATTCTTTTTCTTATTCTTTATAAAATAAATAGTTTTGGAAATAACAATAAACGTTATTACTTCACTATTTAAGTCCTGTTTCTTAAAGGAACATAGTATCTATCGAGACCTGAAATCTTAACTACTATATTTACTACTTTCCATAAATTTAGTTATTATAAAACAAATAGTAATGAAAACAGTAATAAATGTAATTTCTCCACTGATCAAAGTATTAGAAATAAAGTTATTTTATTTTCAAAAGTAAATAAAAATATTTATCATGAATAGAAGGTATTGAAAATGCTTTCGGCAGGTGGTTTGAAGTATGGGCAAAAAAGTGTTTTGTCTGTGAAATAGTTCTACAGTTTAAGAACATATAGCACTATTTGAGCAATATTATTTAAAGAAAACTTAAAACTTAAAAATATCTTTAGGATAACATTCTTTTTCTTATTCTTTACAAAATAAATAGATTTGGAAACAACAATAAACATTATTACTTCATTAAGTATTAGTTTGGTTTTTTTCTTTAGTTTGGAGCGCTACGGTCTACTTTTTGCAACACGAGGGGTAATGAGACCGGGACCTACTGCTTAAAGTGGATTCCGAACGGCTACGAACATCCATGCCATAGTGTGAATCGAACCCACAAACTCTGGTTCCAAAGGCCAGCACTCTAGCCATTCGGAAATCGTTCGGCAATCAAAGTATTAGAAAAAAAAGTTATTTTATTTTGAAAAATAGTTTAAAAGATTCATCATGAATAGAAGCTATTATGTTTACATTTATGTACAGGACTCAGAATGTGTGCAAAAAGTTATTTTTCTCTGTGAAATAGATTAACAGTTTAAATACATATATTACTGTTTAAGCAATGTTTCTTAAAGGAACATAGTATCTATCGAGACCTGAAATCTTAACTACTATATTTACTACTTTCCATAAATTTAGTTATTATAAAACAAATAGTAATGAAAACAGGAATAAATGCAATTTCTTCAGTGATCAAAGTATTAGAAATAAAGTTATTTTATTTTGAAAAGTAAATAAAAAGATTTGTCATGAATAGAAGGTATTAATAATGCTTTAGGTTGGTGGTTTGAAGTATGGGCAAAACAGTGTTTTTCTCTGTGAAATAGTTCAACAATTTAAGTACATATAGCCCTATTTAAAAAATGCTATTTAAGGGAACATTAAAACTTAATATTTAGCATAACATTCTATTTCTTATACTTTATAAAATAAATAGTTTTGGAAACAACAATAAACATTTTTACTTCATTAATCAAAGTATTAGAAAAAAAGTTATTTTATTTTGAAAAGTAATTGAAAAGAGTCATAATGAATAGAAGCTATTATGCTTACATTTATGTTGGGTTCTCAGAGTGTGTGCAAAAAGTTATTTTTCTCTGTGAAATAGATTAACAGTTTAAATACATATATCACTATTTAAGCAATGTTTCTTAAAAGAACATAGTATCTATAGAGACTTAAAATCTTAACTACTATAAATCTTAACTACCATATTTACTACTTTCTAAAAATTACTTTTTTCCTTCATTATAAAACAACAATAAAGGCAATTTCTTCACTGAGCAAAGTATTAGAAACACAGTTAATTTATTTCGAAATGTAAATGAAAAGATTTGTCACGAATAGAAGTTATTAATAATGATTACGTTTAGATTGTGTGCTCGGAGTGTGTGAAGAAAGTTATTTTTCTCTGTGAAATAGATCAATAGTTTAAGCAATACTAATATACTAATGTTTACGCAAAGTGGCTTAAAGGAACACAGTATCTATCGAGACTTATAATCTTTACTACTAAAAATCTTAACTACTAGGTTCTAAAAATTATTTTTCTATTCATTATAAAACAACAATAAAGGCAATTTCTTCATTAAGCAAAGTATTAAAAAAGTTATTTTATTTTAAAATGTAAATGAAAAGATTTATCATGAATAGAAGTTAATATTAATGATAACTTATAGGTTGGGTGCAAAAAGTTAAGTTATTTTTCTCTGGGAAATAGATCAATAGTTTTAATACATATACTACTGTTTAAGTAATGTTGCTTAAAGGAACACAGTATATATCCAGACATAAATTCTTTACTACTATAAATCTTAACTACTATATTCACTACTTTTTAAAAATTGCTTTTTTTTATTATTTACAAATCAACAATAAATGCAATTTCATCCCTGGGCAATTTATTAGGAAAAAAGTTATTTTATTTCGAAATGTAAATGAAGAGATTTATCATGAATAGAAGTTATTAATGCTTACATTTAGGTTGGGGGATCGGAGTGTGTGAAAAAAGTTATTTTTCTCTGTGAAATAGATCAATAGTTTTAATACATATACTACTGTTTAAGTAATGTTGCTTAAAGGACCATAGTATCTATCGAGACTTAAAATCTTTACTACTGTAAATCTTAACTAGTATATTCACTACTTTCTAAAATTTACTTTTTTATTCATTATAAAACAACAATATATGCAATTACTTTAAAGAGCAAGTTATTAGAAAAAAAATTATTTTGAAATCTAAATGGAAAGATTTATCATGAATAGCAGTTATTATTGTTTACTTTTAGTTTGGGTGTTCGGAGTGTGTTCAGAAAGTTATTTTTCTATGTGAAATAGTTTGAATACATATACTACTGTTTAAGTAATGTTGCTTAAAGGAACACAGTATCTATCGAGACTTAAAATCTTTACTACTATAAATCTTAACTACTATATTCACTCCTTTTAAAAATTGCTTTTTTTATTCATTATAAAACAACAATAAATACAATTTCTTCACTGAGCGAATTATTAGAAAAATTTACTTTATTTTGATATGTAAATGAAAAGATTTATCATGAATAGAAGTTATCAATAATTCCAACATTTAGGTTAATAGATCAGAGTGTGTGCAAAAAGTTATTTTTCTCTGGGAAATAGATCAATAGTTTTTAATACATATACTACTGTTTAAGTAATGTTGCTTAAAGGACCATAGTATCTATCGAGACTTAAAATCTTTACTACTATAAATCTTAACTAGTATATTCACTACTTTCTAAAAATTACTTTTTTATTATTTATAAGACAACGATAAATGCAATTTCATCCCTGGGCAATTTATTAGGAAAAAAGTTATTTAATTTCGAAATGTAAATGAAGAGATTTATCATGAATAGAAGTTATTAATGCTTACATTTAGGTTGGGGGATCGGAATGTGTGAAAAAAGTTATTTTTCTCTGTGAAATAGTTTTAATACATATACTACTGTTTAAGTAATGTTGCTTAAGGGAATACAGTATCTATCGAGACTTAAAATTTTTACTACTATAAATCTTAACTAGTATATTCACTACTTTCTAAAAATTACTTTTTTATTTATTATAAAACAACAATATATGCAATTTCTTTAATGAGCAAGTTATTAGAAAAAAAAGTTATTTTATTTTGAAATGTAAATGGAAAGATTTATCATGAATAGAAGTTATCAATAATTCCAACATTTAGGTTAATAGATCAGAGTGTGTGAAAAAAGTTATTTTTCTCTGTGAAATAGATCAATAGTTTTAATACATATACTACTGTTTAAGTAATGTTGCTTAAAGGACCATAGTATCTATCGAGACTTAAAATCTTTACTACTGTAAATCTTAACTAGTATATTCACTACTTTCTAAAATTTACTTTTTTATTCATTATAAAACAACAATATATGCAATTACTTTAATGAGCAAGTTATTAGAAAAAAAAGTTATTTTATTTTGAAATGTAAATGGAAAGATTTATCATGAATAGAAGTTATTATTAATGTTTACTTTTTGCTTGGTTGCTTGGAGTGTGTGCAAACAGTTATTTTCCTATGTGAAATAGTTTGAATATATATACTGCTGTTTATGTAATATTTCTTAAAGGAACACAGTATCTATCGGGACTTAAAATCTTTACTACTATAAATCTTAACTACTATATTCACTACTTTCTAAAAATTACTTTTTTATTCATTATAAAACAACAATAAATACAATTTCTTCATTGAGCAAATTATTAGAAAAAAGTTACTTTATTTCGATATGTAAATGAACAGATTTATCATGAATAGAAGTTATTAATAATTCCAACATTTAGGTTAAGAGCTCAGAGTGCGTCCAAAAAGTTATTTTTCTCTGTGAAATAGATCAATAGTTTTTAATACATATACTACTGTTTATGTAATGTTGCTTAAAGGAACACAGTATCTATCGAGACTTAAAATCTTTACTACTATAAATCTTAACTACTATATTCACTCCTTTTAAAAATTGCTTTTTTTATTCATTATAAAACAACAATAAATACAATTTTTTTCACTGAGCAAGTTATTAGAAAAAAAAGTTATTTTATTTTAAAATGTAAATGAAAAGATTTATCATGAATAGAAGTTAATATTAATGATAACTTTTAGGTTGGGTGCTCGAAGTGGGTGCAAAAAGTTATTTTTCTTTGTGAAATATATCAGTAGTTTTAATACATATACTACTGTTTAAGTAATGTTGCTTAAAGGAACACAGTATCTATAGAGAATTAAAATCTTTAGTACTATATATCTTAACTAGTATATTGACTGCTTTCTAAAAATTACTTTTTTTATTCATTATAAAACAACAATAAATGCAATTTCATCCCTGGGCAAGTTATTAGAAAAAAATTTATTTTATTTCGAAATGTAAATGAAGAGACTTCTCATGAATAGAAGTTATTAATGCTTACATTTAGGTTGGGGGCTCGAAGTGTGTGCAGAATGTTATTTTTCTATGTGAAATAGATCAATAGTTTTATTACACATACTACTGTTTAAGTAATGTTGCTTAAAGGAACACAGTATCTATCGAGACTTAAAATCTTTACTACTATAAATCTTAACTATTATATTCACTACTTTCTAAAAATTGCTTTTTTATTCATTATAAAACAACAATAAATGAAATTTAATCCCTGGGCAAGTTATTAAGAAAAAGTTATTTTATTTCGAAATGTAAATGAAGAGACTTCTCATGAATAGAAGTTATTAATGCTTACATTTAGGTTGGGGGCTCGAAGTGTGTGCAGAATGTTATTTTTCTATGTGAAATAGATCAATAGTTTTATTACACATACTACTGTTTAAGTAATGTTGCTTAAAGGAACACAGTATCTATCGAGACTTAAAATCTTTACTACTATAAATCTTAACTAGTATATTCACTACTTTCTAAAAATTACTTTTTTATTTATTATAAAACAACAATATATGCAATTTCTTTAATGAGCAAGTTATTAGAAAAAAAAGTTATTTTATTTTGAAATGTAAATGGAAAGATTTATCATGAATAGAAGTTATAATAATTCCAACATTTAGGTTAATAGATCAGAGTGTGTGCAAAAAGTTATTTTTCTCTGGGAAATAGATCAATAGATTTTAATACATATACTACTGTTTAAGTAATGTTGCTTAAAGGAATACAGTATCTATCGAAACTTAAAATCTTTACTACTATAAATCTTAACTACCATATTCACTACTTTCTAAAAAATACTTTTTTATTATTTATAAAACAACAATAAATGCAATGTCTTCACTGAGCAAATTATTAGAAAAAAGTTACTTTATTTTGATATAAAAATGAAAAGATTTAACATGAATAGAAGTTATTATTAATGCTTAAATTTAGGTTGCGGTCTCGGAGTGTGTGCAGAAAGTTATTTTTCTATGTGAAATAGATCAATAGTTTTTTTACACATACTGCTGTTTATGTAATATTTCTTAAAGGAACACAGTATCTATCGGGACTTAAAATCTTTACTACTATAAATCTTAACTACCATATTCACTACTTTCTAAAAATTACTTTCTTTATTCATTATAAAACAACAATAAATACAATTTCTTCACTCAGCAAATTATTAGAAAAACGTTACTTTATTTCGATATGTAAATGAAAAGATTTAACGTGAATGGATGTTATTATTAATACTTACAATTATGTTGGGGTCTCGGAGTGTGTGCAGAAAAATTTATTTTTCTATGTGAAATAGATCAATAGTTTTAATACATATACTACTGTTTAAGTAATGTTGCTTAAAGGAACATAGTATGTATAGAGAATTAAAATCTTAACTAGTATATTCACTACTTTCTAAAAATTACTTTTTTATTTATTATAAAACAACAATATATGCAATTTCTTTAATGAGCAAGTTATTAGAAAAAAAAGTTATTTTATTTTGAAATGTAAATGGAAAGATTTATCATGAATAGAAGTTATTATTAATGTTTACTTTTTGCTTGGTTGCTTGGAGTGTGTGCAAACAGTTATTTTTCTCTGTAGTTGCTTTTTCTCAAGCCATGTTGACAAACCAAGCATGATTGAGCCTACAAGTTCGAGTGTTAAGGCCAAAAGGTGCGCCTTTCGTTCATTTAAATGAGCACCATTAAGATGAAAGAATGACTTCACTCAAAGAGGTCCTCTTAATTTTGAATCAGGAACCAAGCAGAAGACCCACAGATTTGGTATGCCACCTGTCGTGTAGTCCTTGTTTATAGAGAGAGGATCTAATCTCAATTTCAAAATGCATGTAAAAAGGGGTACCTTTGGGGAGTGAAAATGGTGTGCTTGGAACACAGCTGGTTGATGGGTATCTATGGATCTTTCGTCGGTCTGGTGAGGTGCTTCCTCTTGAGTGTTTGGGGTGCAGCCGTGCTATTTGATGCAGGAACCCTTTCTGTCGGACTTGGCTGGAATCTCGTACTCGTTCCGTCGGACTTCTCTCCTAGTCTAGACTATCGAACACCTTCTGTCGGACTCTCTCCTCGTCTCGACTCTCGAACACATTCTGTAAGACTCTCCTCTAGTCTCGACTTTCGAATACCTTTTGTCGGACTCTCCTCTAGTCTCGACTATCGAACATCTTCTGTTGGATTCTATCCTCGTCTCAACTCTCGAACACCTTCTCAATTTTTAGATTTTTCTTATTTTATTAATTTCAACCTTGTCCCCTCTTCCTTCTTATCGTCCAATCGGGATAGTTGTAAGAATCTCATTGGTCTGCTTAAACCCCGCCTTGAGACTGCCAACGTGAAAAACCTTATCCCTTCTAATTGGGCACTGTCCCTTAGGGACTCATAAATACTCCACAAAGGTACATTCTTATTTAATGTCAAGTACGGAGAAGGGATTCTATTCTCGGACTGGGATCAGAACCACGTCCGAGACCACCGTACAAGACAACAATATCGGTAAAATATAAATTTATGGTCCTCTGTCTTTTTACAAAGATGTGATGAGGTCAGATTTAGATCCCGAGCATTTTACTTCTTGTATGAATGAATCAATTATATTGCTGATCTAAATCGCCTCATTACACCACCCCATAGGTATTTATTAAGAACTTGGAGGACATTGTGACCATGAACATATTTTACGTGCCCCAGTCACCTTTAACGAACAAGGCGTATCTAAAGCCGGCTCGGGTTCCGAACCGGCAACCTTTGAATTACTAGATCATTGCCTTTTCCGACTGAGATACCGCGGCTTATTTTCTCTGTGAAATAGATCAATAGTTTAAATACATATATCACTGTTTAAGCAATGTTACTTAAAGGAACATAGTATCTGTAGAGACATAAAATCTTTAC
>CM063508.1:105648686-105651186 GCA_032207245.1 Pardosa pseudoannulata | reverse complement strand
TTTGCTTTGAAAGATATCACTAATTTCTTTTCCAGCAGTTGTCCAGTGGAAGAGGTTACGTATTTATCAAATGTAAATGTAAAACAAAATGATAAAATAAGGGAAATCGTAGCATAAGAAAAAGGGAATTGTCATTCATGCCTATCATGTTCAAATAAGTAGGTTAATTTTCTTATTTATTACTTTCTAGTATACGTAATATAGGAAAAATATTCTAATCATAGAATACTTAGACCTTTTAAGATTACAGTTTTCTTTTTTATGCATAAGAGCTTGCTTTGAAAGATATCCCGAATTTCTTTTCCAGCAGCTGTCCAGTGGAAGATGTCAAGTATTTATCAAATTTAAATGTAAAGCAAAATGATAAAATAAGGGAAATCGTTGCATGAAAAAAAAAGAGATTCGTCATTCAAGCCTATCATGTTCCAATTAGTAGGTTAATTTTCATTCTTATTACTCTCTAGTATACGTAATATAGGAAAAATATTGTAATCACAGAATACTTAGACCTTCTAAGATTACAATTTTCTTTATTGCATAAAAGCTTGCTTTGAAAGATATCACTAATTTCTTTTCCAGCAGTTGTCCAGTGGAAGAGGTTACGTATTTATCAAATGTAAATGTAAAACAAAATGATAAAATAAGGGAAATCGTTGCATGAAAAAAAAAAGAGATTCGTCATTCAAGCCTATCATGTCCCAATAAGTAGGTTAATTTTCATTTTTTATTACTGTCTAGTATACGTAACATAGGAAAAATATTGTAATCATAGAATACTTTTAAGATTACAATTTTCTTTATTGCATAAGAGCTTGCTTTGAAAGATATCCCGAATTTTTTTTACAGCAGTTGTCCAGCGGAAAATGTCAAGTATTTATCAAATTTAAATGTAAAACAAAATGATAAAATAGGGAAATCGTTGCATGAAAAAAAAAAGAGATTCGTCATTCAAGCCTATCATGTTCCAATAAGTAGGTTAATTTTCATTTCTTATTACTTTTTAGTATACGTAATATAGGAAAAATATTGTAATCATCCCAAATATTTCCTCTCCAGATATAAATTCATCTTAACAGTGTGGACCTCTAGGAGATTAATAATACTATTTTGTAAAATGTGTCTATATTTTTGTGTGTCCGTAAGTAAACAGAATAACTTGAGTATATTTTTACTTAGAGAAACAAAATTTTGAATTACTTCATAATAAAATTGTAATTTTCTTCAACTTTTGGGTTACTTTCACCAACCAAAAATATGGGTAACCATCTCCTTCCTGTTGCTATTCATTTCCTGATGCTGTTATTTAATTTATAAAACAACATGTTAGTGTAGGCTAAACACATATATTATTTATATGATAGTGTTCATTTATTTTGTAAAAGAAAGAGAAAAAACTTGAGAAAAGAAAATAGTCTCTTTTCTATGAGAATACGAGAAAATAAAGGGAGGTCTATTCCCGTCTTTTAGTAAAGGCAATTTAATGATACTTTTTAAATTTTCATAAGAAAGAAAATTGAATGTTGTTCAAAATATAAGTATTTTCTTTCTTAGTTGAACCAGTAAGAGAATATTTATTCTGATTTTTACAGCTATCATTTTACTTTTTGTATTTTGCATAAAAGTATTTAATAGTACTTGTTCATAATTTTCGAAAATAACATTAACAGTACACGGTTTTTATATAATAGCCTTATGTTAATCATTTTTTAAAATTTTGCCTAAATAGCACTTGACGTTTTAGAGAATGCCTAGATATTATGTAAGATGTCTAGGAAAAGTGTATAGTAATTTATATATTTTTTACATTGGTTAGAAATGACAGTTATCCTATAAAAACCTAAGTTCTCTATAAAAAGCTAACTTTTCATACATTGCCGGTAACATACACAGACTTTCATATGTATATTTTGTGAGCACTTATATGTATGACACGTTCTTAGCGATTAAGGCATGGAAGACACATTTTATTTCGTATATAAAAACGTCTTTATTGTAATCTTTATTGTATTTCTTTATTGTAATAAAAATTTCTTCTGTATTGTTCATGTCTATGCCCTTTAGATATCCTTTGTTCACATTTTGTTACGGCAAGCGTGGAGGATGTTACCAGCCCAAGTTTCCGCTCAGAAGTGTCTTTTTTGGCGTGACTACCTAAACAAATTCCTATTGTCTACTTCCTCGTTAGCTTCTTTACTCTGTACAGTTTCGTTCGAAGGTGTGCTTTTCTCCTATTACTTTATCATTAAATAGTTCCACATATTTTTAAGTAAAACTCGCTTTATTATTAACACCCCCATTTTTAAACATGACATATACATATTTATAAACATTTATATATTTATGTATTTATGTATGTATACAAATATGTGTAGACTTTTATAATGCGTAAATCAATTGTAGATCTTAATATTATGGAAGTACCCCAAAAATATCTGTAGTTTGATAATATCATGTTTATCGAATACAGATAGCTTTTAATTTTTTTCACCTGAATATATCT
>CM063508.1:105643686-105646186 GCA_032207245.1 Pardosa pseudoannulata | reverse complement strand
CATTATTTCAAGCTCTATTTTCCCCGGTTAAGAGTAAGCGATTACATTTATCAATTTATCACATAATAAAGAGGTAAAAAGGACATTTTTTTCTAGCATTATCAAGTCATTCCTTTAACCATCTCATTTAATCATTTCTTATTTTCAATTATTTAAATATCATCTGTATTTTTTTCATACGTTTTATCACTGAACTTAGATATTACTTAAATAATTTTCTTTTAAATTTGGCTTAAATAACATATTAGATACATATGTGATAATTTTAAATTGAATCATCGATTATTTTTTGTTGCAATGAAAATTTTATCACAAGTATTAACAACTAATTATATGTACCTCCAGGGTGTAGTAGAAATGATAGTTTCATTCCTTTACTTCCATTAATTACTGTGGCAAAAAACTTGGAAAGAACTTAATGATAATTTAGACGTAACTAAGAAAACTTTTAATTATCTTACTAAATGAATTCAACGTGATTCAAAACTGCATTCACAGTACCGGGAGACTTTAGAGGGGTATGAAGATAAACAAATTATTGAGCGTGTACCAGATAATTCTCAGCCAAAAAACAAACTCTTTTTTACCTGCTTCATATGGTACTTTACAATTCCGGGATGTTAAAATCTTTAGTGATCCCGTCATTTGACGGGATATATGTTAGCATTTAAATAGTTGTCAATGGAACATTTATTCGGTTAAAAATAATACAGTGGACTAAACTAAAAGTGATCAGTTTGGGACACCGTGATTTTGATAATAATAAACGATATGCAAAATTGGATAAACTTACCTCCCCTTTAATTCACACCTTATATTTATGTACCGTATATTATCTTTTAACACATAAGAATTGTATACATCATTAAAAAAATGATGATTTGTTGACTGTCTACAATTTTTTCTAAGAAGCTCATTGATAAATTGTTCGTAATCATAATGTTTTTTAAAGTCACCGGAAGTGTTGTACTCCCCGTTTCAACACTTTCAATGCATTTCTTATTTCAGCACTTATAAGAGGTGGCTTGATATTCAGAGATTATTCATCTGACTCATCTTTTCCATCATTTGTCTATTTTAATATGACAATGTGACAGACTTCAGATTCTGTTAATATTGTAACGGCGTGATATAGCGGTGTATCGCCAAAGAACTTTGCTTTGAAAGGTGGACTTGTGTGGCTACAAAAGAATTGTTTTCTACGGCACCATGAAGTCTACACGGCCGTGCACTATAGTAAAGGAACAAAATGCCAGACGACACGGCACCTTCTCTGACAGCTAAAAAAGATGATCGAGGAACGACAAAGGATTTGCCGCTTCTCAGATGTTGCCGCTAAGCGACCCTAGCTTTTCGGCCGATGATGGTTTAACCCGGACCAATGCAGTTGGTCGAAGATGAGGTCATCGCTAGGTGACCCAATAATAAAATTGTGGGTGAGGCCCGTCTCTTGGAGGCCCCTCCCCTAGAAAGAGACGAGGAAGATATTTTTTTGGAAAGAAGTTAGTTAGCTAGCAACCAGCTAATTCAGAGGTCGCCTTGACCAGTCTCTCTACCGGAGAGTTTTTTGCTATAATCCCACCTTGGGATCTTTTCTTGAAGGAGTAGCCCGGCTAACTTGGCTAACTCGGAGGTCGCCTCGACCAGTCTCTCCATCGGAGAGTTTTCATTAGCGAAATCCCGTCTTGGGATAAATCTCTTGTAAGATTGAAGTGTTACCCTGTGCTTTGGGTTTTCGTATTCTATTATAATCCTCTTCAGGATTGTTGCTGTTCTTCAGAGCTAACTGTGCTAGATCTTCGGCGTGTGTTTCAGTGAATTATTGAGAAAGCTACGAATTGTGTCTTCCGTCTACGCACCCATATTTCGGCAGAGACTGAATTTAGTTTAGGTACCCGTCTCTACTCAGGCCTACGTGTACTAATCACTTACCTGTGATCAGGTTGTTTTTTTATAGTTGTGAAATGATGTATATAGCAGAAGTGTAAATAAATATATTAATCCAGATACATCGGATTCTTCCTTGTGTCTCCTGAAACAGGGACCGGATACGTTATAATATGGAAGCTACTGGAATGTGTCTCAGTATTTTCATTTTCTTTATTTCTTCTAGTAAGATCATCACGAGTTTTCAAACTTTTGCACATTAGAGTCTGAGAAATGTGCTGACTTTTGATAACCTGTCATAACGACATTAAAATTTTGATCTTCTGTTTCAATGTTAAATCATTTCGCTTTCTGGTTTCCATAGCGACAAGCCGCATGTAAGCGAGAAATATTCCGGGGACGTATAATCCCCCACACTTTTGTTCATTTCCCATTTCCCTAGGTGAAAGAGGGAGAATTCTGGGAAATTCAAACAACTGCGAAGGGAAAGAATGGGTTCCTTCTGAATACAGTGTGAATACTCCTTTGCCAGTTAGTTCGGAAACTGATAACTTTAACCGATGTAACGATCACATAAAGCGATAATTTTAACATACAAATGAATAGAAAAAAT
>CM063508.1:105628686-105636186 GCA_032207245.1 Pardosa pseudoannulata | reverse complement strand
AGTCCCTCTCCTATGGTTTGGTTTGATTTGGAGCGTTACGGTCTATTGTTTTGCACACGAGGGCTAATGAAACCGGGACCTACTGCTTAAAGCCGATTCCGAACGGCTACGAACATCCGTGCCATAGTGGGATTCGAACCCACGAACTCCGGTACCGACGATCAGCGCCCTAACCAATCGGACAGCGTTCGGCCCCTCTCCTATGAAAAAACTAAGTCACTAGATTAATCCCTTCCTTGAAGCACTATTTATCACAGCCACAGATACAAGAAGAATTTAAATATGTAAAATTTGTTCGATGTTTATTCTAGTTTGTGATTGAAATAAATGATTTTTATCAACTGCCAGACGCATTTTCGATGATTTGACCAAGGCGCCAACTTGAACTTTTCATTCTGCGATGCATATGATGAAATATTATTTGCAGCAGATAAAATGAATTATAAAATCATGAAGCAGTTTTCGTTGTTAGGATTGTCCTTTTTTTCAAACAATCGTGATTCGATTTCTAAGTGATTACTCTCATTCTTTAGAACTCAAAACAGCTAGGAATAACTAGAGTAAAGAATTTGATTAAGGAAGTGGTGACATATTGTTCTTATTGCATTGACTTATCTTTTCTTTGCCTTGAATCTTTCAGTCTGACTCAATGCAATATGCACTGATAAAATGTGTTTTTCATGTACTAATAAAATTATTTTTGTATGTTCTACATTGCATAATTTCTTTAAACCATTATAATAAAAACAATGGTATGATTGAAAAATTAATCAGTATTCCTATTTACTATAATTATGTACTTATATAATTTGGTGCGTCACTGGTAACCAGTGGCTCCCACGGAGCTGTAGCCAAGTCGAGTGCCGGTCACCAGTGACTCCCATGGAAGTCAACATGTTAAATAATCACTTGAATATTGAAAGAAAGTTCTTCCAAGAAATGACTCCAACAATTTAATATTGCAAGGTGAAGAATGGTAATTAAAGAATATGGCTACATACTTCAAGTAGGATCTGCAAAGAGAATTGTTTACCAATTGCATTCTTACGGTTTCTTCATATTTCTTTCTTTTCTTCAAGTTCTCTCTTTTCCTCAACTTCGTTTTCATATTCTTCATATCATTAAATGAACTATTACTTTGATTTGGTAACTCATGTTCATAGTCATTTTCATCCATAGCTTAAATATATCTTTTAAATTCTGCAATTTTTCCCATTAAAAATATTATTCTTCATTGAGTTTGCAACTTACAGACGATCATCTAGAAATTCCTAATAAAATAACCAGTATGGTATCGGGCGGTAATATCACTGTAGCATTTATTTTTGTGGTAACTCTTCCTCTTGATTGGTTTGGTTTGGAGTGCTACGGTCTACCTTTTGCAACACGAGGGCTAATGAGACCGGGGCCTACAGTTTAAAGCCGATTCCGAACGGCTACGAACATCCATGCCTCAGTGGGACTCGAACCCACGAACTCCGGTTCCGAAGGCCAGCACCCTAACCTATCGGCCATCGTTCGGCCTTCCTCTTGATTACCAGAGAGTAATAACACAAATTGTCTAGGATATATATGGTGTCTGAGTCGAGCATCGAATTTATTATGGATTGAAAAGCATCAGTCAACCGAACATCATTACAGAGCAACAGATCTGCTTAGAATTCCTAAAATTTACACATTTTTCGTAAATGTCAAACCCAAAGCAAGCAAGTCATGTGATTTTATCCCCACGAAGCTTAAGATTGTGGTCAGAGTGAACCTTTATCACTTAAGTTTGCTTAAAGCTACTTAGACAGCAATTTATGTATTATAAAAAATACTATTCTAATGGGATAGTTAAAAATGCTTCTAGGGAACAAAAAATTGGAAAATATTCCAGCTTCAGTTTTGAGAGAGTTTAAGTTGGAGAACACTCCTTTATCTAACATTTTATGGGTAGGAAATCAGGTATTAAAAATGAGAAGGAGAAAAGGAGAATATTGGATATCTATTTTAGCGGTTATAATTTTGTTACTATATACACACATATGTATATATATGTAATGAGACTGACTTCTCGATGGGGGGTTGCAGTCATGGCCATAAAAATGATACCGTTTCAGTTAAAGACCTTTATTAAGATAACTCTGAAGGACGTGTTCCCACTTCATCATAGGGACAAACTGAAGAGTCAGCTAGCATGAAGTTCTATGTACAAGACAAGTAACACCTGGGTCTGTGGGAAAATGTCTCTAGAAAAATCTGTCTCCACTAGCGTGTATCTCCTTTTTATTTGGAAATTTCCTAAATTGTTCACTAGGGCCATGTAGGTTTATAATTGGACAGGCCCCTTCTCTGAGGGCTTAACCTGTAGCCCCAGTGGTCAATTTAGGTTAGGGGTTAAAAAAGGGAATGGAAAATGACACGGGAATTTTTACCCTTGATTTAAGTTTTGAAAACCGATGAGAATTTTCCTTACACACACACACACACACACACACACACACACATATATATATATATATATATATATATATATATATGTCACTCTTTTGACAATTCAAAGTACCAATGATGTCTTGATAATGTCTATATTCATGACTATTTCACATCCAACCATCAAACATGGTTTCGGTCTGTTGGTGGACATAGGCTAACAAAAGAACTTTGCTCAGAGTGAATTCATTGGAAACCCTACCTCAAGATATTCTCTCTCAATTCTTAAGCGTCAAGCGATTATCATGGCATTATTAATAATGATTCATGAGCCTGCATTAAAGAGTGCTCCTTTAAACCCATAAATTATTAATTTTATGTTTTAAACCTGACACATACACACACACACATATATATGTGTATGTATGCATATAACTGTTTATTATAATGTTAATTATAATACTATGGTACCTTAAATGTTCAAAGCTTTAGAGTTTTCAAAAGCGAGATTCATTTTTTGTTGTCATAAACGTCAAGTTTCGAAACATCAACCTTATGGAATATACATAGACTTGTAAATAATTTTTTATTATTAATTTAATGTCTTAATAGTTTATTTAATACAAGACTGATAAATAGATAAATATTTTGAGTGCATTTGGCAGTTGTATTATGAAATATTTTTTTATACCCTTTATCATTCACTAGAAATAAAAAACGTCGAAAAAGATTTTTCTTTTCTCCTTCAGCCTGGGCACTGACAGAAGATTAGATGACGTATTTTCATTTTAAAAGACCCTAGAGATAAGCATGAGAGAAAAAAGCGCTTTTTGAAAAGTATAAAATTACTGTATTTAAAGGATATGAAGACTCCATGCTTTTGAGGAAAACAACAATAAACGTCAATTCCTTTTTGATCAAAGTATAAGAGATGGAGTTATTTTATTTTGAAAAGTAAGTGAAAAGCTTGAGAAACATGGATAAAATTTGTTATCGTTATTCTTACATTTTTTGGAGGGTTTGTGTGATTGAAAATGTAATATTTCTGGAGAAACCGACTCTCGTTTCAAATATAGATGGAATGTCTTATTTATTTGTAAGCAAGCATTTATTTTAACAATTATTGCGAAATCTACGTATCTAACAGAAAATATTTAGAAAAGGTTAGGCAGGTAGCTGTTTTGCAACTGTGGATGAACTTGTGACAGTGTGTACGGCAATAAAATATAAGATCGTATAAGGACAACAGTATTTAATAAATTAGAATGAAAGCATATCAACTACAAAGGAACAGAAAGTAATTAAAAACGCAATACTTGTAATTAATCCTAGTCAGTGTATTTCGGGAACTGAACGGCTTCTTCACCCTTCCATGGGCCGTGGGAAGATTACTTCCCACCTACACAATCTTACAAAATACACATGTGGGATGCGCAAAACCCATTATCCTGTATTGGAATTGTTATGGAAACAACGGAAAGACTGATTAAATTCATATTAGACTTCGTTTGCCGCGAAGTCTAATATGAATTTAATTGAAAAAGTACAAAATAAATTCATGAGGCGAGTTAGAGGCGCACATCGATATTTATCCAATGAAGTAATAAGACGGGATTTCAATATGTTAACGTTCAAACAGTCTTGTATTAAATCATCCCAAAATTTTTACAATAGCCTCAATAGTATTCCAAATGAAATAATAGCCGAACTTCCGGATTACGATCACTACAGCCCTTCTAAGAAACGCAGGCCTCGCGCCGCACTGATCTCCTGACAATAGATAATCTACCTTAATCTTTTCCTCTCTGTGCTTATTACTTCATCCCCTTCCCTTTTATGTTGTAATGTAAATGTGATGTGATGTGATGTGGAAAAAAAATATAAAATAATAAAAATGAAAATAAAAATTATAAAATAATAAAAATAAATAAAAATATTTATGTGTATTTTTTATTATGGAGCAGAAATTGTACCTAACTGTGTTTGATGTTATTAATTAGATCGTAAGACTCCATCTAGTGTAAAACCTAAAAGTGCCTACTAATTATTCTTTTTCTTTCAGGGTATTAATACTTTCTGTTTAAGTATTTTTCAGGTTCTGGACCACAACCACCAGCCCTTACGATTTCTCTTACCCACCTTTTAATGACCGGCATCTAAATTACTCCTTTCTAAATTTAAAATTATATTTTTTCTTAACAGAGCTCACCTCGCTTACTTTCTACCTTTAGATCGGGGATAAGGCCTTCTGGCTAAGGAGCCCCATAACCGCCCGTAATTATCGGGGAGGCGTATTCGTTGAAGATGAAAAAGCAGCCATACAGTAACTTAGCATAGTAGCAGATCAAGTGCTCTATGCAATTTTAAAGTTTTTCTCAGCAGGTAATATTAATTTTATAAATTATAAAACAACTGTACATCCTACAAAAATCGTTAGAGTTTGTTTTACTGAACATCATTTAGACTACTAACAACTTCTTTCGCCCGGATCTTAATCCAATAAAAAATATTTGAAACATGTTGGAAATCGTCTCCTTTTCTATCCAATTTTGAAAATTTTAAGGTCTGTGTAGGGAATGTATGGTGTTCCCTGGTTTTTAATTGCTCTGAAAAACTTGTAGAATTGAAGATTGTAGAATATTATTGTTGAAAATGGAGTCCAATAAAATATGAATCCTAGGTTTTTAATCCATTGACTAGTGTAAATATTAACATATGGAATTATGGTTAAGTAAAAATATGTCTTTCATGCATTTACAATTATAAATTATATTCTTATATTTTTACTTGCTTTCTTTGAGTATTCTTTTGAAAATTTACAGCATTAACAACATCCAATGGTTGATACAGGGATTGTTTAAAATGGTTCAAAGTCATTGCGAGTGGTCTCTTCTCAACAATGTGACTTCCCGGGCTCCAAAAAAGCCTTAATTTCTTTCCAGAAGTCTATTCCCCGTAGGATTCCAATTGTTGGTAAAAGAGATTTATAATTGGGAAAATAAGGTAATAAGTTACGAAAACTTACTACTCATTATAACTCACAACTGAGATGTATAAAAAACAATGCATTTTAAAATATGACCCAACAAATTTTTATCATTTTAATATTATATATTGTGAATTTTTTCCTTAAAAGATGTTAAAATAATAGATGATTTTAAATTTTCATATTTAAAATCCTTATTTTATTTTTCATAATTTATTTTGGTCTGACTAATTTTATCTTTATAATATTTAACTTTAACACATTAATAATCAACAAGTTAAACGTTATTCAAGAACTTCAGATGGAAATTCATTACCACGATAGCAAATATAGCTATGGTTTAAAATGATTAGTTACCTCTAAAGACTGAATATTTGGTTGGGACGGGGATAGAGCCATCAACTTATCCATTCAACAAGTGAAAGGTAAAGAATCGTAGAAAATATAGTCCCTCCTGAGGAAGATCCAAACTAGAGGGATTTTAAGGTAGAGCATTTCGAACTCCTGCCCTTCTTAGGATAGGCGGACTGCCTTGAGTTGTCAAATGTAGAGCCATTCACACGTTATGAACTAATGGCCAGTGTGTTGTACGAGTCCTGAAATGATAATTTCAAGTCTGACATATACTGAAATATCTCCCAGTATAACAAAGGTACACAGAAGGTACAAGATATATTTATGATACTGACTGTTCTCTACCTAGGAGTTTTAGCGATAGGAGAGAGGTTGATTGAAATGGAGTGTATTTTCCAACATGTCTCATGAACACTCTAAGTTCATCAATATTAGTAGTTCACTCTTGCGGCCCCCATTAAGAACTATTGTATTCTCAAGTTCTATATGTTATTTGCCTCCTTCACCCCACTTTAGTGGGGTTTTTGTTCAGTCAAAGTATAAATTACAGTATCTTCATTTAGTGTAAAATATATTATAAAAATCTTCTTTGGGATAGCTTGTCTTCTTTGAAGCTTTCACAACATTGATAGTCTTTATAAATCTTCAATTTTTACCTCTCTACTCAAAGTCATCCTAGAATTTCAAATTTTGTACTTTTTTTCTAACTTTGAAACTGGAGGGATTTTAAGGCGGAGCGTTTCGAACGTCCTGCCTCTCTCAGGATAGGCGGACCGTTGTAAGTTGCCGAATATAGAGCCATTGACATGCTATGATCTAGAGGTTATTGTGTTGTACTCAAGTCCTGAAATGACAATTTCGAGCCTGACATATACTGAAATATCTCCAAGTATAACAAAGGTACAGAGAAGGTACAAGATAGATGTATGATACTGACTGTTCTCTTCAATGTCTTCGATTCCGATCATTTTTATTCATTTTTTCTATTTATTTTGTAAGGATGTCACTGGCCGCAAAAATATTTTATGTTTTTCTATCCCTAAACTCTCTACTCTCTAGTTTTTGTGCTATGAACTCATTAATCCACACTTCTATCTCTTTGCTCTTTTATGTGTTTTTTTTTCGCTCGTTGTCATTTTTGTGCTTACTGACAGAAGCCTCTGGATTGACGGGCTCGGCACATAGGGTCCAGTTGAAACACCACCTTTAAAGCCTTTAAAGACTGTTCTCTACCTAGGATTTTGATCTATAGGAGCGAGGTTGATTGAAATTGAGTGTATTTTACGACATGCATCATGAACACTTTACGTTCGTGAGTATTAATTGTCCACTCCAGCCACCATTATGAAACCACCATTGTATTCTCAAGTTCTAGAGCTTATTTGCTTCCTTCATCCCATTTAAGTGTGGTTTTGTCTACACATGACCTTCATTCAGTGTAAAATATATTATACAAATCTTCTTTGAGATAGAATGCCTTCTTCGAATCTTTCACAACGTTGATTATCTTTGTAAATCTTCAATTTTCATCTCTCTACTCGAAATTATCCAATAACTTCAAATTTTGGACTTTTTTTCTAAATCTGCCTAATACACACCACATACCATACTTATTTAAATTTTATCACGAGTTTTGAAACAATGTATATTACTTTGGACCTCAGGATAAAGAAATCTTCTCTTCCATTAGTGATACTTATACAGCTTTGCCCCTCACTATAGAACAAAGCACATCATTTTTGAAA
>CM063508.1:105618686-105623686 GCA_032207245.1 Pardosa pseudoannulata | reverse complement strand
AAGTGTTTTTATGACTGACAAATGAAACAGTGCTAATTTGAAGACAGAGAAATTTATTCATCTAATTTTCTCTCTATATATTCAAGACATTGATTTTGATTGAGATTTATCTTATGGTGTTCTTTCAAGATATATATTATTTTATATAATTTTCATTATATTCATACATCACATCGACAAATTTTGATGCTTGAAGAGTTTTGAAGTGTTTTGATATCTGACAAATGAAGAAGTGCTAATTCAAAGACAGAGAAATTATTCAACTAATTTTTTCTCTAAGTGTTTTAAGACAATTGATTTTGATTAAGATATTATCTTACGGTGTTCTTGCATGATATATAGTATTTAATTTCAATTTCCTTATATTCATATAGGTCATCGAGAAATTTTTGATGTTTGAAGAGTTTTTGAAGTTTTGATGTCTGACAAATGAAGCAGTACTAATTCGAAGACAGAAGAAATTATTCAACTAATTTTTTCTCTAAGTGTTTTAAGACAATTGATTTTGATTAAGATATTATCTTAAGGTGTTCTTCCAAGATATATAATATTTGATTTTATTTTCCTATTTGGACTTCTAAAAGATGTAATTATAGACCACTTGCTTTGGTTATTTGCTGAGCACTTGTCCTAAGACTATTTCAGCATATAAAATAGTTCGATATTTACATTTGATTTGGAGTACCATGTCACTTTAACCAGTAATACTTGATTTTAGTTTCATTATATTCATATATGACATCGAGAAACTTTTGAGGTTTGAAAATTTTTTGATGTGTTTTGATGTCTGACAAATGAAGAAGTGCTAATTCGAAGACAGAGAAATTACTCAACTAATTTTTTCTCTAAGTGTTTCAAGACACTGATTTTGATTGAGATATTATCTTAAGTTGTCCTTCTAAGAAATATAATATTTGATTTTATTTTCCTGTTTGGACGTCGGAAAAGTGTAATTATAGAGCACTTGCTTTGTTAATTACTGAACACTTGTCCTAAGGCTATTTCAGCAAATAAAAGTTCGATATTTGCACTTTATGTGGAGTACCCTGTCCCTGGTATAATCTAAACCAGGCATGCCCAACCAGCGGCCCATTTAAAAAACTTTTTTGAGGCCCAATTGAAGTTTTCAACTGTTTATATAGTTTTTAATAATTTTGACTATATACAGTTGAAACATAGAATTTTAGTTGTTTGTAACAAAGCTTCCGCTTTACGAAAATCAATTACGGTCAAATAATTTGATTCATCTCCCATTATTTAATGTCAATAAAAGTGACCATAAAAACTTCTTCAAATATTCTACTGAAATCGCAAAATTACTAAAAGAATTCAATACTAGATTCTCATGCATGCAAAAGTTTGAGGAAATCTTTAAAATAATCTTAGCTCCATTTAATGTAGAGGTTGGATCAGCTCCTCTAAATTTACAAATGGAGCTAATAGAATTGCAATCAAATATTGAGCTAAAATGCCTATATCAAGTGAATAAGATTTAGTATTATCAAAAATATATAGCTTTATATCAGCATTTGGAACTACTTTTCGCTGCGAATCATTTTTTACAAATAAAATATGGTAAAAACAAAGTGTCGCAGCAGGTTGCTTGATAAAAACATGACCAATCAGCTACGATGCGCGTAGATTACATTATTCGTTGATATCAACAAAATCTCTAGTTAAGTATAAAACCAAATCTCACATTAATTTTAAAATAATACATGTGGTAGTGCTTGTGAATAAACTACAATATATATTTATAGTATAAATATAATAATATTTTAACCATCATGATTAGAGGGGAGGTAAGGTGTTGATGGTAATTATAAATACAGTATAATTATTGTTTATTGTCGTTGTAATTATGATATATGTTTAACACAACTTTTATGTACAGTCGCAGCTGGCACTATAAAAATGCATATTTTGAATACTGCACTATAATAAAATAGTTTGAATAATTTGTTGTTTTATTTTTATGTGTGAGGCCCATCTCAGTTCTGTAAATTGTATTTTGGCCCACCAACCGATTTCGGTTGGGGCACCCCTAATCTAAACGTTGACATTTACTAGAACACAAATATTGGATAACATTAATATGATTTGTTAATTAAATTTTAAAATTTTTTAATCAAACTTTAATTTTGTTTTAAATGTTTAGTTAAATAAGATATCATTTAGTATTTTCAATTTAGATTCTAGCGAAAAACGGAATGACCTCAAAATAGAACAATAATAAGACAAATTAATAAAAATTGTTTTATTAATATTCTAGATAGCAGCCTGAGTGTTTGTCGCATACAAATTGTGTTTATAGTTAAGAATCGTCTAACTGTTGGTTTTAGTTTCAACATTATCTTTAATCATTTTCTATTTCAAGAATACGCCTTTGAAAAAGAAAAGAAGTAAAAAAAGAAAAGAATTCTTTGAGTTCCATTCCACGGCAGTCACATTATCAATGTTCATTTTTTATGAGAAGATGAAAAAAAAGGGGAAAAGAAGAGGTGGAAAAACTTTTTTTCTGAAAGGTCGTCTTTTTTATAAGCTTTCGAACTGTCTAAATATTGCACGAACTCTGCTTATTCCGTAATACCCCGGAGATATGTCTGTGAAAATTACTTTAAAAGCGGAAAAATACTGTAATTAAGGGTGGGCATTTCCATATATTTGAAGAAAATGACTGTGCACATCAATTTTTCACGGATCAAAGTATTTGGAATGAAGTTATTTGTTTATTTTCCAAAAAATAAATAAGTTTTTTTTCTCCATTTACATATTTTTTTTTTGGTTTAAAATGAAAATCTGTCAATTTAATATTTTTCTTGCGAATGAAATATCATTTGGGAAAATATGAATTCTTACTTCAGTTATTTTTAATACGCTTCAGCGATTAATGTTGGTTAAAATAGAAATTATTCTAATCTTATGATACGGTTAGATAACATTTAAATGTAGTCAGAAAATTTCATGCTTAAATATTTAACAAATTAGAGGAATTTAAGGCAGAAAACTCTCAATAAGATTTTATTTATTGTTTAGATTACGTAAAAGAAAAGCTGGGTCTGCAAATATTATAAAATATAAATATGATTTAAAGCATTTTCTAAACTTAAAATAACTCCCTTATAATGATATAAAAAAAGCAATCTCTCGTATCACATACGACCGCTGGAATGCAGAGTGGAACACAGAAACTGAAAATAAACTTCACTCCATCAGGTCATTCATCTCATTTTGGTCACCTCTCAAATGTCGAAAAATGGACGTCATTTTAACACGTCTTCGTATTGGTCATAGCCGAGTCACTCATAAACATTTGCTATGTGCAGAGCCTACTCCGCAATGTTCTATTTCTCATACTCACCTCACTGTCCATCATATTTTAACTTCATGCACTGCTTTAAAACATTTTTATAATATATATTTTAAAACTTTTAATCCTAGTTTGAGTGAACTTCTGGGTGAAACTCCTCATCCCAAATTATTTGATTTTCTCTTTCGCATTGGTGTTTTAAATCTCATCTAAATTTTAATTTTTAACGTTTTAATGTGAGTTTGTACCTTGTTTTTTGCTATATTTTTTCTTAAAATTTTAGTATTAATTTCCAATACTTTTAAATTATAAAACTTTGTTTAATTAGGTGATCTTTTGTTTGGCGCAGCATGTCCAATCTTGGATATTGCGCCAATAAACCCAAACCAACCACCTAAACTTAAAATTGCTTCAGTGAATAATATACACATTAAAGAGAATTTGAAATAAAGAACGGTGTTTTAAATAAATTATGTTTTTAGTTATATTTTTGGTATAATATGCGTAACAAGTGTGTAATACAGTGGTCCCTCGTTTTTCGCGGTTAATGGGGACCAGAATATTCCGCAAAAGCTGAAAAACTGCGAAGTAGGATTTGCTCCAAGGAATTTTCGTGTATGCGGGTACACGAATGTTTTAAATATATAAATAGTATTTATACTTTACACATTTAAAACAAAAAATTACGTAAGTATACGTATTTACTTAAACGTGTAAGTGCTAATCAATGAGGTTAATTACAAAACCTTATATAGTAATAAACATTAATCATCATTGCTTTCTGAGAAAGGAGATGAGTCTTGTGTTGATGGCGGAGGAGAAGCTCTCACTCGACTCGTAGAAGCTTTAGACTCACTCTGAGACTCTTCAGCTGGAGGAGCTGACGGTAGAGCCTGGGGCTTTAAATTAGAGAGAAACATGTGGATGGATAGTTATTGTCTTTGTTTTTTCTGTCATTGGTCGATGTCGCTCCATGAACCAATCACGTGCCTTTATGAGAGCCCGTGGTGTGTACGATGAGTCACCTCATCTTTGTTTGGCATTGGATCCTTCTCTCTCGTGCATCAATATGAAACAACGCTTCTTTCCGCAATGTAGCTTCCGACATGGTTGCATTTTTTCATTTTTATTTTTTGATGAATGTTTGGGAAAAACCCGCGAATCACTGAAGCTGCAAAATATGAAGCGTGGAGTGGCGAGGGAACACTGTACTACCCCGTTGGCTACTGTTTCATCGCCAACAAGAGATGGATGCATTAACCCACTGAACGGACGTGTCAATGGGGGTTCGACAGCAAATTCCTGTTCGAAAACGGACCTGTCGACCCCTTCTCGTTCGCACTCGTATAACACACTTTTGAGGAAAAAAATATTGCAAAGTGATAATAAATGAAAGAAACTAATTTTGCGTAACAGAACTCCTTTACCTTGCAGGGAAAATAACTTAAAAGTAGTCTGACAACTTTTAAACCGGCAACTCTAGTATGGTACGGTAAGTTCCGTCTGGAATTTACGAAAAGGTTGACTGTTTTGAAAGGAAAAAAGGTGGGGAGGGTGGTCGGTGGATGGGTTAAACATTTTTATACAAATTTAAAAGCAGAATATAGTTATACAACTTCAAACACAATTAAAAACAGGTTTTGGCATTACGATAATTTTTTTATTGCAATGCAGTAGGAGATACAGACAT
>CM063508.1:105596186-105613686 GCA_032207245.1 Pardosa pseudoannulata | reverse complement strand
AGATTGAGGGTAAAAGCGGCTGCAAACCGAGTAGGCTTTTTCGTAAGGTTGTTTAAGTGAAAAAAAGCTGAAGCATCAAGCACCCCTTCTTCGTCTTATTATGATAATTGAAATTAGTTCTTATTGTTGAAAAATTTTCCCTTAATCCCATTGAGATAACAGAAGAGGTCCAACTAACATACCCGTTTTTATGGCCGAAGGCAGTCAATGAGTAAGCTTGGAGGTTAATTGAAAGGTTATCTTTATTTTTTAATTTTAATTATTACCGTAAACATTGTAAATGTTTTGTATTTTATATTCCGACTTTAAATAAATGCGAAATATATTTGAAAATATCATTTAATTATAATTTAAAGTTTCAAAGATTAAATGAATATTAATTCATGCTTATGGATTCAAGCTTTGTCTGCAAAACTTTTAAGACTATTAAACTTAGAGATAATGATAAATGGATTTTAATTATGATTGATGACTGTTTACAGCGATTTACTGAAAATTTTCTTTCTCTTGTTTGATTTTATTTCTTGTTTTTTATAGTACATAATTTTGCTCTGTATGTTATTTTTTATGAAGTATATCAGGTTTTTTAAAACCATCTTGAAATCACATACATAATTTTTCAATAAATTCATTCTTTGAGTAAAGTAATTGATGACTTATGTGAATGATATTCGATTCTATAGGAGAAAACATCAAATAAGTCTCAATATTTAAAAGAATAAGTTTTTATAATGTTATACATTAGGAAATAACTTATTTTTTCATTCCTGTTTCGGAGAAAAATATTTCCAGAGAAATATTTGTGCATTAAAAAACCAATATTACCATTACTTATGAGTATGAAAGGCAATAGATATCCTTACAACCGAGCAGAGTTAATTGAAAATTTTGTCAAATACGGAATGAACATTACGCCTTAAGCTATTTTTTCTCTCTAAAAATTATTTGACTAAAAGAATTGAACTAAATTTAGTACTCGCTATCAATTCTAAATTCGGATAAAAAGCATCTCCAAATAAATGCTTCGATATCACATCTATTAGCAAAATTTGAATAGGTTCTGAGTGCTGCTTAATAGTCAAAGAACGTTTGAAATATTTACTCTGTCGATTCTGCTTCAATATTTGTAATTTAGGTTTTGTTGGAGTGTTGCGATTCTCAGATTTATGTTGTAAAAGTTGTCACCCATAACATTTTTACTTTAACAGAGTGTGGTATTTGAGGGAAGTAAATTTCTAATATTTATTCTCAATGGTCTTTTAAAGACTTTTAACGTGGATTTTTTCACTTAATGGATACACTTAGTGTCCAAGGCATAATCATAGAACGAATGATTTTGTAAGTAATTTGTTAATATCAATTTAGAAAATACAAATGACAAATCTTGCTTTAAAAGCTTAGATAATGTGTTTCTTAATAGTGTAAAAGTGATTATTCTGTAAAGAAAAGGTAAAAAAGCTATCCAGCCAAATTATAATGTATAGAAAAAATTATTATTTAAAGATATATATATATATATATATTAAGGGAACATGGAACATTTTCAACAATTTGTAAGGCAGGTGTGATTGTGAGTGAAAAAAAAAACATTTATGTAGGAGTAATTAAGTTATGACGTGATAGGGAACTAACCTAAACTCCTTCTTACTTTTTATGACGAGATAAGTCGGAGGCTGTCTGTGAATAAAAATGGGAAGAAAAATATTCTAGTAATGCAATATAGAAACACGGAAGATATGCTAATAGCGTACAGAATTGAAAAGAGGGAGATTGAGGGAAGAAGCGGCTGCAAACCGAGTAGGTTGTTTCTTAAGATTGTTTAAATGAAAAAAATCCGAAGCAACAAGCACCCCTTCTTTTTTTATTGTAATAATCGAAATTAGTTCTTATTGGTGAAAATTTTATTCTTAATTCCATTGGGATAACAGAAGAGGACCAACTACCATACCCGAATTTCATAGACGAAGGAAGCCAATGAGTAAGCTTGGAGGTTAACGGAAAGGTGATCTTTATTTTTTAATTTTAAACATTACAGTAAACATTGTAAATGTTTTGTATTTTATATTCCAACTTTAAACAAATGCAAAATATATTTGAAAATATCATTTAATTATAATTTAAAGTTTAAAAAATTAAATGAATATTAATTCATGCTTATCAAACTTTATCTGCAAAACTTTTAAGACTATTAATCTTAGAGATAATGATAAATGGATATTAATTATGATTGATCACTGTTAACGGTGATTTACTGAAACTTTTCTTTCCCTTGTTTGATTTTATTTTTAGTTTTCTATAGTACATATTTTTGCTTTGTATGTTATTTTTTATGAAGTATATCAGGTTTTTTAAAAGCATCTTGAAATCAAATAAATAATTTTTCAATAAATTCATACTTTGAGTAAAGTAATTGATTACTTATGTGAATGATATGCGACTCTAAAGGAGAAAATATCAAATAAGTCTCAACATTTAAAAGAATAAGTTTTTATAATGTTATACATTAGGAAATAATTTATTTTTTCACTCCTGTTTCGGAGAAAAATATTTCCAGAGAAAAATCTGTGCATTAAAAAACGAATATCTCCATTATTTATGAGTATGAAACGTGATAGATTTCCTTACAAGCGTGCAAAGCTAATTGAAAATTTTGTCAAATACGGAATGAACACTAAGCCTTAAGCTATTTTCTCTCTGTAAAAAATATTTGACTAAAAGCATTGAACTAAATTTAGTACTCGCTATCAATCCTATATTCGGATAAAAAGCATCTCCAAATAAATGCTTCGATGTCACATCTATCAGCAGAACTTGAATAGGTTCTGAGTGCTACTTAATAGTCAAAAAACGTTTGAAATATTTGCTCTGTCGATTCTGTTTCAATATTTGTAATTTGAGTTCTGTTGGAGTGTTGCAATTCTCCGATTTATGTTGTAAAAGTTGTCACCCATAACATTTTTACTTTAACAACTTGTGATATTTGAGTGAAGTAAATTTCTACTTCTTGTTCCCAATGGTGTTTTAAAGACTTTTAACGCTGATTTTTTTACTTAATGGGTACATTTAGTTCTCAAGGCGTAATCATAGAACGAATGGTTTGGTAAGTAATTTGTTAATATCAATTTAGAAAATACAAACGACAAATTTTACTTTAAAGCTTAGTTAATGTGTTCCTTAATAGTGTAAAAGTGATTATTCTGTAAAGAAAAGATAAAAATCTATCCAGCTAAATTATAACCTATAGAAAGATATATATTTATTAGGGGAACATAGAATATTTTCAACAAGTTGTAAGGGAGGTGTGATTGTGAGCGAAAGATAAAACGTTTATGTATGTATGAGTGATTAAGTTATGACGGGATAGAAAATTAACCTAAACTCCTCCTCACTTTTTATGACGAGACAAGTCGGAGGCTGTCTGTGAATAAAAATGGGAAGCAGAATATTCTTGTAAAGCAATACAGAGACACGGAAGATATACTAATAGCTTATAGAATTGAAAAGAGTGAGATTGAAGAATAAGGGGCTGCAAACCGAGTAGGCTGTTTCATAAGATTGTTTAAATGAAAAAAAATCTGAAGCATCAAGCACCTCTTCTTATTATTATGATAATCGAAACTAGTTCTGATTGTTGAAAATTTTGTCCTTAATTCCATTGGGATAACAGAAGAGAATCAGCTAACATACTCGTTTTCATGGCCGAAGGACGCCAATGAGTAAGCTTGGAGGTTAACGGAAAGTTGATCTTTATTTTTTAATTTTAAACATTACAGTAAACATTGTAAATGTTTTGTATTTTATATTCCAACTTTAAACAAATAGGAAATATATTTGAAAACATTATTTAATTATAATTTAAAGTTTAAAAAATTAAATGAATTTTAATTCATGCTTATTGAATTTACCTTTATCTGCAAAACTTTTAAGCCTATTAAACTTAGAGATAATGATAAATGGATATTAATTATGATTGATGACTGTTTACGGTGATTTTCTGAAACTTTTCTTTCCCTTGTTTGATTTTATTTCATGTTTTTTATAGTACATATTTTTGCTCTTTATGTTATTTTTTATGAATTTATCAGCTTTTTTAAAAGCATCATGAAATCACATAAATAATATTTCAATAAATTTATGCTTTGAGTAAAGTAATTGATTACTTATGTGAATGATATGCGACTCTATACGAGAAAATATCAAATAAGTCTCAACATTTAAAAGAATAAGTTTTTATAATGTTATACATTAGGAAATAATTTATTTTTTCACTCCTGTTTCGGAGAAACATATTTCCAGAGAAAAAACTATGCATTAAAAAACCAATATTACCATTACTTATGAGTATGAAATGTGATAGATTTCTTTACAATCGTGCAAAGTTAATTGAAAATTTTGTCAAATGCTGAATGAACATTAAGCCTTAAGCTATTTTCTCTCTCTAAAAAATATTTGACTAAAAGCATCTGAACTAAATTTAGTACTCGCTATCAATTCTGAATTCAGATAAAAAGCATCTCCAAATAAATGCTTCGATGACACATCTATTAGCAGAACTTGAATAAGTTCTGAGTGCTGCTTAATAGTCAAAAAACGTTTGAAATATTTGCTCTGTCGATTCTGTTTCAATATTTGTAATTTGGGTTCTGTTGGAGTGTTGCGATTCTCGGATTTATGTTGTAAAAGTTGTCACCCATAACATTTTTACTTTAACAACTTGTGATATTTGAGGGAAGTAAATTTCTACTTCTTGTTCCCAATGGGGTTTAAAGAGTTTTAACGTGAATTTTTTTACTTAATGGATACATTTAGTTCCCAAGGCGTAATCATAGAACGAATGGTTTTGTAAGTAATTTGTTAATATCAATTTAGAAAATACAAACGACAACTCTTGCTTTAAAAGCTTAGTTAATGTATTTCTTAATAGTGTATAAGTGATTATTCTGTAAAGAAAAGATAAAAAACATCCAGCTAAATTATAAACCATAAAAAATTATTATTTAAAGATATATATTTATTAGGAGAACATAGAACAACAATTCAACATTTTGTAAGGGAGGTGTGATTGTGAGCGAAAGAAAAAAAAATTTATGTAGGAGTGATTAAGTTATTCCGTGATAGGAAACTAACCTAAACTCCCTCTCACTTTTTATGACGAGAAAAATTGTAGGATGTCTGTGAATAACATGGGAAGAAGAATATTCTGGTAAAGCAATATAAAGACGCGGAATATATATTAATAGTATACAGATTTGAAAAGATTGAGATTGAGAGAACAAGTGGCTGCAAACCGAGTAGCCTTTTTCGTAAGATTGTTTAAATGAAAAATATCCGAAGCATCAAGCACCCCTTCTTATTATTATTATGATAATCGAAATTAGTTCTTATTGTTGAAAATTTTGTCCTTAATTACATTGGGATAACAAAAGAGGACAAACTGACATACTCGTTTTCATTGCCGAAGGAAGCCAATGAGTAAGCTTGGAGGTTAACGGAAAGGTGATCTTTATTTTTTTAATTTTAAACATTACAGTAAACATTGTAAATGTTTTGTGTTTTATAGTTCAACTTCAAATAAATACGACGGAGAGGTGATCTTTATTTTTTAATTTTAAACATTACAGTAAACATTGTAAATGTTTTGTATTTTGTAGTCCAACGTCAAATAAATACGACGGAGAGGTGATTTTTATTTTTTAATTTTAAACATTACAGTAAGCATTGTAAATGTTTTGTATTTTGTAGTCCAACTTCAAAAAATACCTATCTTTATTTTTTAATTTTAAACATTACAGTAAACATTGTAAATATTTTGTATTTTACAGTCCAACTTTAAATGAATACGACGGAAAGGTGATCTTTATTTTTTAATTTTAAACATTACAGTAAACATTGTAAATGTTTTGTATTTTATAGACCAACTTCAAATACATACGACGGAAAGGTGATCTTTATTTTTTAATTTTAAACTTTACAGTAAATATTGTAAATGTTTTGTATTTTGTAGTCCAACTTCAAATAAATACGATGGAGAGATGATCTTTATTTTTAATTTTAAACATTACAGTAAACATTGTAAATGTTTTGTATTTTGTAGCCCAACTTCAAATAAATACGAAATATATTTGAAAACAACATTTAATAATAAATTAAAGTTAAAAAAATTAATAGACTTATTTCCTAGAAGTCAGTCATTGAATGTATGGATTCGTAAGTAATTAAGTTGTCAATAGCTATCTAGAAAAAACAAGCTGAAAGATTTATTTTTAAAGCTTTCTTAAAGTTTTTTCTTATTAGTGTAATTGTAATTATTCAGTGAAAATGATAAATAACTATTGGGTAAAAATAAAATATTCATAGATTGTAAAGCAAAAAAAATATTTAAAGATACATACTTTTAAAAAGATATGAAACTTTTTAATTTATAAAAAATTTAAGTATTACATTATAATCGTTTTGTGTTTTACAGTCACCATAAGGATATTACGAAATTTAAAATCTGTGAGAACATTTTATTTAATTATACACTAAATTTAAAAATCGTGAGACTTTTTTGAAATCTTTACAATTTTTCATATATAAATATGTTTGCTTAAAGGTTTTGAGCTATATTACAGTTTTCTTTACAAGACTTTTTTTTATATTTTCCAGAACTCCATTACAGAATGAATGGATTGGTTAGTAGAAAGTAACTTGTTAACATCTATTTAAAAAAGAACAAAGAACAAATTTTCTCTCAAAAGCTGAGTTATCTTATAAATTAGTATACCTTATAAATAGTCTTTACCTTATAAATGTAGGTAGTAATTATTCTGTGAAGGAAAATTGGAAAATCTACCGTTCGAAATTAAAATCTAGATAAACAGTGTAGCAAAAAATTATTTAAGATAAAGTTTTCTTAAGGATTTGTTTGATTTTAAGTACTACGGTAAACTCTTTTGTTACACGAGGGCTAATGAGACCCAGACACACTGCTTACAACCGAAGTCGAACGGCTACAAACATTCATGCCTCAGAAGATTCAAACCCATGAATTGAAAAATGTGAAATTTGTTTAAACAGTTTAGTTAATTATAATTTTAATTTTTAAAACACTTAAAAAATTTTCAAAAATCTTCACAACTTTTCAAGTACAAATATGTTTGGTTTGGTTTGGTTTGAAGCGCTACGGTCTACTTTTTGAACACGACGGCTAATGAGACCTGGACCTACAGCTTAAAGCTGATTCCGAACGGCTACAAACATCCATGCCATAGTGGGACTCGAACCTACGAACTCAGGTACCGACGATCAAAGCCCTAACCAATCGGTCAGCTTTCGGATCAAATATGTTTGATTAAAGGTTTTGAGAAATATTAAAACTTCACAAACAAACCTTTTTTTTAAATTTCAGATAACTCTAAAATTATATTTTATAAAAAATTTTTTTATTACTTAATGTGGAAATCAATGAAATTTAACTTTATTTTGTATGTATTTGTATAGATAAAATTGAAATAACGAAGTTTTATGGACAGTTTTATTTTATTCAATACAGAAAACCTGCATAAAAATTAACACATGTACTATGTTATACATAAAAAGCCTAAACATTTTAAATGCTTAGGCTTTTATGCATAACAAAGAAAAATCCATTTTAAGTATTAATTTGTTAAAAAATCTTCATTGAAATTTCTAAAAGTTGAAAACTTTGAAGATTCAAACTTTGCAAAGTTGAAAGGATAATTTGAGTCAATAACAAATCGATATTTTTATTGCTTAATGGGAACTATGAATTATCAGATATTTAGGGTAACCTGTCCCCTTAATCATAATATTAGGTTAATGATTTATTGTAGCGTTAATTTCAACTTTAAGTGACTTGAAAAGAATCGCTTTGAAAGCGGAAAATCCTTTTGTTTGCTTAAGTGTTTTGTTTCTGACCCAATCGATATGAAGTGCTAAATGGAATTCAATTAATGCTCTCAAGTGCTCCGCATATGTGGAAACAAAACTTTTCATTAATTGAAAAAGAACTTAAGAAAGAGTTTGGTGTATATATAGTCTCATCTTATGACAAAACAATAAAACATGTTTAATTTAACAATAATCCAGTGTTTACCGGAAAACAGCATAATTATGTTCATAGGAGAGCATTAATTAAACAAAGCCTTCGTGACAGTTTACATTCAACCTGTTGGCGAGAAATCAAACGTAACGGAGGAGACTGCTAATTAAACAACGCTTTGGTAATAGTTTACACTCAACCAATTGACGAGTATTAAATGTAACGGATGATCCTTAAGTAACCAACCTTTGGTTGTAGTTTAAATTCAACCTATTGGCGAGTTTCAAACCTAAAGGTCGTATTGTTTGGAGCAGTTTGTCCTTTCAGGAATTAGCGCCATTAAATTCCAACCAACCAACCAACCAAACCTAACGGAAGAAAGCGTCAATCAAACAAAGCTTTGGTGGTAGTTTGCATTCAACCTGTCGGAGAGTATCAAATGTAATGGATGATCCTTAATTAAACAAATATTTGGTGGTAGTTTGCGTTGGCGAGTTTGAAATGTAATGGTGCATCCAAACACACATTTGTATTCAAGAACTGCAGAATGATTACTTGCTGCAACCAATCATCACTGCTGTCCTTATACACCTACGAGATTACGAGAGCCTGAAATGTTCTAGAGACATCTGGTGTAATGGTAAAAATGTGCCAAAAATTGACATTAATGTAAAATTTGTAACGATATATCTCCAATTTTGGCAACAGTTTACTTTGCATATACTTTAAAAGCAACTGTAAAATATTTTGACTCTAATTTTTCCCCTTTATATTACATTTTGTGATTGGTTACTATAATTACTAGTTGTTATTATTATATTATTTATGTTTTCTAAAAGTTTGTGTTTCAAAAAATGGCTCAAAAATATTTCAAAAAAATTTTTTTGAGAGTTTAGAATTTTTTTGATGTTACAATAAAAATGGCTTTTATTTGTCAGTAAAAAAAGTTTTTTATTTAGAGTAAAAAGAGAGTGATTTGTTTTAACAGCAAGGGAAATTTTAGAATCAGTGAGGTTGAAGTAGAAAGGGGGCTTTCAAAAATTATTTAGTTTGTTTCTTTTAATAATTCTGCTTGAAAAATGAGTATGTTGCTAGTATTATACGTATGTAAATTTGGTCAAAAGTGCAAAGAAAAATATTATTCTTTTAGAAACTAATAATTATTGTAAATGTAGCTTAGTTACAAATGTTCCATACCCATCCTTTAATGAAAAATACAACCATTTTTAAGTAAAGGATACATTTTAGCCTTTGCTATGACATTTAGTTCTTCTTAAACTACTCAAGGACTACTTAACTGATGTAACTACTCAAGGAAAAAAATAACAGTAAGAGCAAAATATCTAGTTTTCGTGCTAAAATTCCTGTAATAGTTCTTTGAAGTATAAAACTAATATATTTAGCATTTGAAAACTTATTAACTTTTGTATTGTAATAAATTTTGTATTGTTTATTATAATATAAACGGTCGATAAATTTTAGAGGGAAAGAACATCAAGAAGTAGAATGATTTTCCTGAAGTGTTTGAAGTGTTGGTAAAACTGAAAAGACTTTTTCAAGTTATTATTATTGTTAATTGTTGTTGTTTCTATTAATGCCACAAACAAAGTTCGCAAACCAGAGGTTAAGGCCAGAGGTTGCGTTGAAGAGTACTGCTAGGGTCAAAGAACAATTTTAAGATCAAAATGAGTTCTTCTAACTTAGAAGTAGAAATCAAGCAGAAGACCTTAAGGCTTGCAGTTCACTTGAAGTACAATGCGACCATGAACATTCTTTACGTTCACTAATTATTAATGATAAGATGTATTTTACCGTATTGTTTATATTCATTAAAAAATTCAGAGTATACTGCATTTAATTTTCCTTCTCCTTTATAGTGCCGAACGATGGCCGAATGGTTAGGGTGCTGGCCTTCGGAACCGGAGTTCGTGGGTTTGAATCCCACTATGGCATGGATGTTCGTAGCCGTTCGGAATCGGCGTTAAGCAGTAGGTCCCGGTCTCATTAGCCCTCGTGTTGCAAAAAGTAGACCGTAGCACTCCAAGCAAAACCTAGTCTCCTTTGTTGTTTTAATCTCCTTTGTATAATTGTCTCTTTTGTCTTTAGCTATTTTGTATAATTCAATACAAATAATAAGATAGAAACATTGAATTTTCAATCGAATTTGGCTTAGTTGAAAGTGTACTGATTGCTTAAAATGTTGAAATTCATCGGTATTTGGGGGTAGAACATCTTAAGAATCTTTTTAAATATATGTATATCGATATTTACACACACACACATATGTATAACATGTGTGTATATAGATGCTATACTCATAATTAAAAATATAGTTTTTAATAATAAAATAAAATAAATATTAAGAATATAAATTGAGTTAAGAATATAACTTGTATTAATATGATAAAAATACAATTGGCTTTTATTTAACTTGAGAAATTATTTTCTAATTTACATATTTCAAAAGTTATTTTGAAGACAAATAGATTTATATTTTTTTTCACTTAGTTTATTTTTTTTTTTTTAATATATTTCTTCATAAAGGAAAAATAGATAATTCTTAATCAAGTTAAACTCTTAGTTATTATCCAAGAAAAATGTTACATTAAACAGATCAGATCTATTAATTTTCTATTGAATAATAAAAAAATAGGTTGTTATTACAAATACTTTTATGATTGAAAGGTAATATGTTTGCTTAATATATTACCCTTAGATCTATTCCTGTGCTTTGGAGTTTAACTCAACGATTGGGTTTTTAAATGGTTTCTGAAAGAAGAGATGCTTAGCAGAAGAGATTTCTCTTTTTATAGTGGTCACATCAGCTATAAAAAAAAGAAAAGTGAAATAAAAGAACGAATGAAATTTTTTTTTCAATTCTGTTTGAGATTTTTTTTTCAATCATTCGGAATAAAGTTTCCGTGAATCATGTTTATTCTGTAACACCCTGGAGACATGACTGAAAAACTTTTTAAGTACGAGAAAAATACTGTAATTAAGGAAGTGCATTTTCGTGCGTTTGAACGGTTACTGACTGTGAACATCAATTTTTCATGGATCAAAGAATTAAAGAAACGAAGTTACTTTGAAAAAAAAATATAAATGAAAAGAGTTTCACATTTTCATACATTTCTTGCAAAGACGGCGAAAGGGAAAAAAAAAGTTGTGATTTATTATTTCGTTACAAATAAAGCACTGTTTAACAGGGGGGAGGGAGTACTAAAAGTTGTTTTTTGAAAGCATTTTATCTAATCAACTGCAAACACTGTCATGCTTATTTTCATCTTTTTATTTTGACAATTATCAATTTGTAAAAAAAACATTATTTAAAATTAATCTTTTTTTCTTCCTTTTGAAAACCACTTAATCGAATGTTGAAGAAGGTTGTTTTAATTTCTAGCTCATTCACTGAATACTAAGGTATATCGAAAGTTTCAGATCGTAAATTCTTTCTTTATCATTTTTGTTTCTTTCATTTTTCATAATTTTTAAATAATGTATAAAATTAATACAAGTATGAACTGAAATCTATAATATTTTTTATGACTCCTTACCTTTATAACGGTAGGCGACTAATAGATAAAAAACCCAGTATATAGGTTCCTATGACTAAATATCACAGATGGATCAATTTACAGCTGATTTTAAATAGTGTCTGTTTAAAATGAACCTTTTATATTTTTTCTCTCTGTCTGTTTATCTATATTTCTATCTATCTATCTGTTTATCTATGTTACTACCTATCTATCTATATCTTTATATATATAATTCTTCTGTCCGTGTGTTTGTAATAGAACACCTCCTAAACAGCTGGACTGATTTGGATAAAATTTTGTGTAAGTAATTAAGTTTATTCGAGAATAGTTTAGATTCACAATCCTTATATCACAATCCTTGATCCAATAGAACATGTTTTTTTTTAAAAATAAAAATCCAGATTTATTATAATGCCGCTTGAAACTGTTGGTCTATAATATGTTATTATAAACCCATGTGTAGTGGATTTGACTTACTAACCCGTAAAAACAGGGAAATTAAAATGACTAAAGTCTAAGTCCATTAACTAATTAAAACATGTCATCATGTATGGCAAAAATATAAGACATGCGTTTTTAAAGTAAACAAAAATATTTATTTAACAAGAATAAACACATAAGTTAACCCTCCGAGTGGAACACATCTAGGAAAAAATTCTCGAAAAAATACGCTAAAGGTTTACTGTGTCAGTAGCCAAAGAGTTCTATGATTTTTTCCTTCTCCCTTTGTCGGCTAGAATGAAAACCCACCCTCGTTATTGTCCCTTTATTTCCGGTTATATATAGATATATAAATAGACATTATAGATTGTTAATTTTTAAGACACATAAAGCTCGTCAAGTCTCGAATATTATCCCATGAGAAATAATGGATTCTAAAAGTACAAATAAAAATATTCTTTGAAAGACGTATTTATAATTTTTTTACGAAAGTCATCTAAGATATTTAAGGGGTGCAATTAGAGATACTTCTGTTACTGTAAACGAAATACTCCGAAATAGAGATTTACAAAGCCATGAAAAGCTATCAGCATCTTTGTACCTCAGGGGGTAGGGAAAAATCCCTCAAGAAATGTCAGTAAAAGAAGGGTACAGTTTTTAAACAATAGACCTGACCCTCCTACCTCAAAATTCCAAGTTGGAAAGCACTGGCAAAAATGTACATTACATCCATTTTCGGAGCGTTTTTGGAGGTCGAAAATTGTACGTTTTGAAGTCATCATCGGTTTGGCGGGATTGTACGTGCGATCCGCTTAGAGGGTTAAAAAGTAAAATAATAAACATAAATAACAAATAAATCAAGAAAAATTTCACTGACGAGGCACTTCTTTACATAACATAATAAAACCTAAAAAATAGTACACAGTATCTTAGTTATGCACATAGGTATGATGTTAAATAACACATCAGATCCTTGAGCTCCATTCGGGAACAAACCAAGATATATCCGTATACTGCTTAAACAGAGGCGAGTTGAAAATAGTTATTTCATCGGAACTTCGTTCAAGGGAGAGGTGAAAAGAACCAAAAAGCCAAGACAAGATTTAGTCCTCTCTTGTCTTTTTATATCACTTCCAGCAGTTCTGCAGCCCGATAAGCCCCGCATTCGCTATACGTGACGTAATAGCTCTCGAAGTGCTAATACACTATAATTTGTATATCTAACAGAAACTCTACACTGCTAATGTATCTGTAGCTCAGTGGTCAAAGCAACGGGCTTCAGTAAGAGAAGTCCCACTTTCGAATTCGCGTCCAGGAGATGTGGGAATTTCAGAACTTGTGATTGAAAAATGTGTCATAAGATTTTTCATCTTATATCGAAATGAAAAAGGGAAATGGACATTTTTTTGAGACATGCTACTATTACTTGAAGTAATTGTATTCCCTTTTAGAAGTTGTATCCCGTACTATTTAGAAAAATAATAATTTTAAATTCCACCAAAAAATTATTGAAATGAAACAGCAAGTAAAAATGAATTCATCAACAATGGAATGAGTATTGTTCTAAGTTACTATATATTAAGAAGCTCACAATTGAATAGCTTTTTGATCTAACCAACCACCTTCTCTTCTTACAGCGAAGAGAAATTAGTTACATAACACGATATGGAAAAAATAACATGTGGGCCTCACCCAACAATAATTTTAAAACTACAAAATTATTGATGAAACAGCAAGTAAAAATGAATTATTCGAGAATGGAATGAGTATTGATCTAAGTTACTAAATATTAAGAAGCTCACAATTGAATAGTTTTTTGATCTAACCAACCACCTTTTCTTCTTCTTACAGCGAAGAGAAATTAATTCCTTAATACGATATGGAAAAAAATAACACGTGGGCCTCACCCAGAGAACGACAAAGTGGAATTTCCAATGATTTTGGTGGTAGTATTAGACTGTGAGTTTGGAGACCGTTAAAAGTATATTCGCTGCCTATTCAATCAAATATTTCAAAGTTTCTATCTTGATGAACCGATCTGGTCCAGATTTGCAATTGTCTTGATAAAGAAAGCCAAATTTTATCCTTATTCTTTATTGAAATATTGTTATTTTGATCATTTTTATATCTGGTATGTTATCATAAGAGTAATGGAACAACACATACAATATGATACAGAAAAAAAATTCACACGTAGGCTTCACTCAGAGGACAAACCAATGGAATTTCCCATGATTTTGGTGGTAGTATTAGACTGTGAGTTTGAAGATCGTTAAAAGTATTTTCGCTGCCTATTCAATCAAATATTGCAAAGTTCCTATCTTGATGAACTGGTCTGGTCCGGATTTGCAATTGTCGTGATAAAGGAAGCCAAATTTTATCCTTATTCTTCATTGGAATATTGTTATTTTGATCATTTTTATATCTGGTATGTTATCATAAGAGTAATGGAACAACACATACAATATGATACAGAAAAAAAATCACACACAGGCTTCACTCAGAAGACAATAAAATGGAATTTCCAATGATTTTGGTAATAGTATTAGACTGTGAGTTTGGAGGCCGTTAAAAGTATATTCGCTGCTATTCAATCAAATATTGCAAAGTTTCTATCTTGATGAACCGGTCTGGTCCGGATTTGCAATTATCGTGCTAAAGGAAGCCAAATTTTAACCTTATTCTTCATTGGAATATTGTTAATTTGACCATTACTATATCTATTATGTTGTCGTAAGAGTAATGGAACAACAGATACAATATGATACAGAAAAAATAAATCACACGTGAGCTTCGCCCAGAGGACCACAAAATGGAATTCCCCATGAATGTTTTGGTAGTATAAGACTGTGAGTTTGGAGACCGTTAAAAGTATTTAACTCATATTTGCATGGGAATTTTAAAAATATCAGAAAGCTGACCGACCTGAATACTCAATATTGGGTTTCTCTGCCCATTTTATCAAATATTCCAAAGTTCCTATCTTGATGAACCAGTCTGGTCCAAATTTGGGATTGTCGTGTTAAAGGAAGTCAAATTTTATCCTTATTCTTCGTGGGAATATTGTTATTTTGATCATTTCTACATCTGGCATATTATCATATGAGTAACGAAATACCACACACAATATGATTATTCAATTAAACATAAATTATCCAAGATTTAAAAGACAGAGAATTAAATAGTAAATTAAAAAGAACGATTGAGTAAATGAAGATAACCAAAAGGCAAATGAACTGTAAATAATGGGTAGTCATGGACAAAGATTATTTTCCGGAAATATAAAACAATTCTATCAATTTGGGATTCGTGTTAAAAAAAAACCTCTTGGACATTTCTTTCAGACTCTCTTCTCGGAGACTCACTTCTATATCTGGTAAGCTTATCATATGAGTAAAGAAATAACTCACAAAATATGATTATTCCACTAAACATAAATTATCCGAGATTTAAAAGACAGAGAATTAAATAGTAAATTAAAAAGAACGATTGAGTAAATGAAGATAACCAAAAGGCAAATGAACTGTAAATAATGGGTAGTCATGGACAAAGATTATTTTCCGGAAATATAAAACAATTCTATCAATTTGGATTAAAAAAAAAAACCTCTTGGACATTTCTTTCAGACTCTCTTCTCGGAGACTCACTTCTATATCTGTTAAGCTATCATATGAGTAAAGAAATAACTCACAAAATATGATTATTCACCTAAACATAAATTATCCGAGATTTAAAAGACAGAGAATTAAATAGTAAATTCAAAAGAATGATTGAGTAAATGAAGATAACCAAAAGACAAATGAACTGTAAATAATGGATAGTCATGATTATTTTCCGGAAATATAAAACAATTCTATCAATTTGGATTTATAAAAAACCTCTTTCAGATTCGCTTCTTGCAGACTCATTTCTATATCTGGTATGTTCTCATATGAGTAATGAAACAACGCACCCAATATGATTATTCAACTAAACATAAATTATCCAAGAATTAAAAGACAGAGAATTAAATAGCAAATTCAAAAGAATAATTCAATAGATAAAGATAATCAAAAGGTAAAGTAACTGGTAAAAAATGTATAGTCATGGTCAAAGATTATTTTATTTTCCGGATAGATAAAACAATTCTATCAATTTGGATTACAAAGCAGCTCTTGAACATTTCTTTTAGACTTGCTAAACGCGAACTGCTGCGTCTTCATTACAACCATGTACAAGTAAAGCAAACAAAGAATTCTCATGATCCAGAATATATAAATCAAAACTGCTGATGCTACAATTTTTACCTTTTGAATGGATTGTAAATATGCACATTTTCAAGGCTAAGGTTAAAAATGTATTCAGAAATGCTGGAGCGTTATATTTTTTTGAGCATGAATAAATTTACAAACTGAATCCAAATGAAAAATGAACGTTATATATATATATATATATATATATATATATATATATATATATATATATATATATATATATATATATATATATAACAGGTTTGAACAATAAGTATTTAGGGGAAAATAATAATTTAGGGGTTTGAGAGCAGAAACGAGGCGCACTCTTTTAAAACAGCCCTACAAATTCATTATAAAAGGACTTAATGCGTAAGGATTGAGAGAAAGAGCTTCTTGAGAAAGGGTTGCTATATGAACCCTCGCTGAGTAGAGTCAGCGAGTCAGAGAGTAGAGCCAGAGTTACCTTCTTTGTTAGAGTGTGGACGATAGCTCCGCGTAGCCATGTTTGATGGATGACTGTTAAACTGTGCAATATACTTGAATAAAAACATTATCAAGAAAATTATGACTCTTTCTACGGTTGCAAAGAATGACAGATATATATATATATATATATATATATATATATATATATATATATATATATATATATATATATATATATATATATATATATATATGTGTGTGTGTGTGTGTGTGTGTGTGTGTGTCAGGTCTAAAAAAGGGGTAGTTGGAAATTACGTGAGTTACAAACGATTTAAAAAATGGAACTCTTTTATAATAATAAAATAAATGAAAAAGACCCACGCTCGCATAAGCTTTCAGGATAATCCAGTCAAGCGGAAGCATTTCTGAGCTATTTGATGAGCTTGCAAACAGATAAGTTTGATTTGGAGCGTGGACATCTAGCGGTCAACACCTATTCCACTCATAGTTCCTTCACGAACAATGATAATGGCACAAGTTGCTTTCCTTATGAACGATGAGTTAAATAAACTTATTATTATCAAGAAGACTGTTTTCCATTCGCCTTAACTCTGGATCAAGACTATATATATATATATATATATATATATATATATATTTCACTCTCGTGTTAGAGAAAAATAATGTTTTGTACAAACCATAATTATTTTTATATTTTTTATTTTCGTAGTAATAAAATTAAATAATTTATATAAATAACTAAGTATATATTGAGAAAAATTAGATAGCATTTATTTACTTTCTTTTTCTTCATTATA
>CM063508.1:105592042-105596086 GCA_032207245.1 Pardosa pseudoannulata | reverse complement strand
TATAATAATATACAACTAAGTATTTTGAAATGATCCACTATAACACCTATATTTGTTTTACTATAAATATGTATTTTATAGTTTATAAATTTTTACAATTCGAACTTGATCTTTGGTTCCCATGAATATAATTAAAATTTTCCCATACTCTGGAAGTCAAATCGAGCATACAATTTCGAACAAAGTTAAGAAAATAAAATTGAGTAACTCAGAAACATGATACCTTCTTAGTATAACTATGAATTCTCATGAATTAAAATTACTTCCTAACAGAAGTTTTGCTGTACACTTCATCTTTTCAAAGCTGCATAACTATAAAACTTTATTATAATAGTTATTCAAATTATATGTATCACGATAGTAGAGAAGTTTGCTTGCATACTAATTAAATATTAAATCACGCTACGCCAAACATTAATTATCTGTATAGAACAAATATAAAAACTTTTAATTACGCTTTTAATTATACGACTCATATTATGATAATACCTAATCTATTATCTATATTTATAGTTCTTTGTTTTAAGTTATTCCTAGAGTAATTTCAATTTCAATAAAATAATAATAAATTACTCTTTTGAGACAGTGTTGAGAAATATTTTGGAGTAATGTTAATTTCTATCGTAAAATTAATTTGAATAAATATTACATTCTTATCTGTTGCCACTACCTGTAAAGTAATTTTTCCGAAATAATCTTACTCCGTTTTATTAGCACGGTCTACAAGAGTCAAGATTTTTAACTTAACACAGGATTATCTTGTCGGAGGAATGTTTCAAATTTTGCACTTGATTAAATTACAAAAAGATAATTTGAAATTTATTATGTACTTTTTGAATAGTAACTTATTTTTAACATAATTTTATCTTCAGATTTTGTTATCTTTACTCCCTACTCATTCGAGAATGATTGAAACTATGTAATTTAATGAAAAGGAGTTTAAGTTTTACGAGCGAACTTTATTAAATTATTTGCATGAGGCAAGATTTATCCAATTTAATGTCACACTCGTGTCAAGAGTTTGTACAGATACAGCATATTTCCTTCCTTCCTTCCTTCTACCTTACAATAATGTAAATTATGGATATATATCAATATATATCTATAATATATACAGCCATATATATAAATATACATATTATATATATAAATAAATAAATATATGTATATATATATATATATATATATATATATATATATAATATCTTAAAATAACGTCCACATAATTTAAGAATACTGTAGAATAATGTAGCCTAGTTGATTGATGCAGAATTACTAAAACATATTTAGAACAGAAGATAACACACAGATCAACGTAGGGAAAAAGGACACAAACAGAAAGTATTTGATGATAAATTACATCAAGTTCTCAAAGGAAAGGCCTCGAAATCTGTGTGTTAAGCCTATTTATTAAGTAAGAGGCTTGAATCCAGCAAAGCAATTATGAAAAGCAACAAACGATATAAAAAGGAGGAACTATAGCAGGTCATGGTAGTCGAAGCTTGTATGCATCGAAATGCTGTCCACAGTTGACAGAGCCCTCTTAGTTAAACTGTGTTATTAGAATTCTGAAAACAACATTGCATCATTGCGAGCATATCGCCAAGTAAAGGGTATGACAGTGTGATGACTCGTCTCACAGCTGCTCTACTGAATGATAGACAGCACATTGGACTTTTACTGTAGTACTAATTAATTGTAATTAAGCTAACTGGTAAGTTGTTCACATTTTTTCATTTGTAAATCATCCTTTATTGCAATAAAACACTACAGCGTCCTCTGTTGGTCACCCACAGAAATATTTTTTTCTTTGACACACAAAATCCGGTTCCTTTTCTATCCGTTTGGTGCAAACCGTATCTTTGTATCTTCATTCGTTTTCGAATTATTCGTCCTTTCGAATTATTTCGAAGTTCGTCCTGAATTTTGGATCACCCGGTATATATATCTGTATGAATGTGTGAATGTGAGTAAATGCATACACATTCGCATATATAAACTCTTATAAGAATAAATGTGTATATATATGTATATAAGTATCCAACTATTTATGGCCTTCTCGCTATATATATTCAGTTATATGGGATATACGCATAATCATTTTATAATATGATTATTGTATTCCTATATAAGGTTACAAATGAAATTGTATTTATTGAAATTGTATATATATATATATATATATATATATTATATATATATATATATATATATATATATAACCAGCGAAAATATTTCTCACCATTTAAACTGCTGATCCTCTATTATTTGAATTGCATGAGCTTACTGGACAGTGATAATTCCTAATAGTAGTGCAATCAGGCAGCCATTAAAGAAAGGAAAGGCCAACGTTGTGTAACTAAATATGTTGATGATAAAACGAACCTTTCAACCTCTGTTTTTTACAGAGTAAGAATTCCGTATTGAATGGTATGAGAAAAGCACATCTTTCAATGATTTCGCACTTCAGAAAGAGATATCATGTGATTTTGTTCCCAAGAGATTAGAGATTATTAAGCGGATTTTGGGAGTAAAATGGGAACTTTGATCTTTTAAGCTAGCCGAATAGCCACACAGGCCAGAATTTAGTTATAGGAGAAGAGAAACCAATTTTCTGGGGCAGATGAAAAATGTGACCTGTTGACAGAAAATTTGCATTTATTCCAACGTTAGTTTACAGAGACGGGTAAAAGGAATTTAAGCTTTAGAACAGTCTTTTATATATGACATTACTATTGAGAAATTTGAATTTAATAATGAGAAGGAGCAATAGAATAATTTTAGATAGATAGTTTGAAGGTAATAATTTTGATATACAGCAGAACCTCGATTATCCGAAGTAATTGGGACCTAACCTACTTCCGATAATCGAGAATTCATAAATAATTATCTAGTTTAATATGTCATTGGTGCAATAACATTCGATTGTTGTGGGACTCGGCAGTATGACCTTTGAAGTTTCGAAATGGGGTTTTTGTTTAGAACAGGGAAATTTGAAAGTGGGGAACTCATACCGAGAGTTGTGCTTGTGAGAAGGAATTCTAAAATACGGAATTTTAAAATACGTATCTACACTCGTAGTTTGGAAAAGACGGCTCGCATACAAAAGTAATGTAGACAAAATGAAAACTTTATAAATGCATGATTATAAAGAGAAATTTGGATGATAGTAGAAAGTGAAAATAAGTGAAGAAGAAACCGACATCGGTTAACAGAGAGTTTGGGTTAAATAATGTTCGGATAATAGAGGTTATACTGTATTACATATATATATTCTCTTTAGCTTCTATTACTGATTTATTTATATAAAAGAAAATATCTAAATTTTCCTGTGTGATCTAATGTATCTAAATCTAGTATAAATGATAGATCTAATGTAAATAATAGAGGTTATACTGTATTACATATATATATTCTCTTTAGCTTCTATTACTGATTTATTTATATAAAAGAAAATATCTAAATTTTCCTGTGTGATCTAATGTATCTAAATCTAGTATAAATGATAGATCTAGTATAAATAATAGAGGTTATACTGTATTACATATATATATTCTCTTTAGCTTCTATTACTGATTTATTTATATAAAAGAAAATATCTAAATTTTCCTGTGTGATCTAATGTATCTAAATCTAGTATAAATGATAGATCTAATGTAAATGTATCTAAGTAATACTAAACAGAAATATTAATTTCTTATCCTTAAACTTAAATTCCTCTTTTCCCCACAAAATACTTACTATAAACTCTCATACCAGTGTTAATATTCGCTGAAAATTATAGATCACGTCCAACATTTACTGAGACACTTGAATTAAATTCATATTTTTGCTCTTAGATTTTTATATTGTCCCTTATGCGCATGCATGACTAGTTCTTCTCTGGCAAGTGAGATAAAATTCTTGTACTTTACATGACATAAGATTCAAAACACCTCTCCAATTAGGAAACCGAAAAAAAATCTCTTTCATCAAAAGTTCCCAGCCATAAATGGAAAAGTAGTGCATATGAAGTTTTTGGCATGAATTGCTCTGTATACGAAT
>CM063508.1:105567042-105587042 GCA_032207245.1 Pardosa pseudoannulata | reverse complement strand
GGAGGTTTTTTCTGATTATTTTACTTATCTTTGATACCCTGTTTCTATAGTGTTTAGCGAAACGTCGAAAAGGTCGATAGAGCGCTGAAATCTAACATCTGTCTCACCGATCACCGACCATTCATCTCCAACTAAATTCCTTTAAATAAGTACCTTTAGCCTCGACAATTATATATCAGCTGCCATCCGAAGTTCTGATATAAATGCTGCTCATCAAGTACGACATCCTCCACTAGCCATTGATTTGATTCGCTCATAATAATTTCCATGATTGTACTAAAGTTGCGTGTAATAAGTTTAGTGTTTGATATAAATAGAATAGTCCTACTTGTATTAATTAATGGTTTGTTAGACATGAAAGGATCCGTCTTGTGCTCTTAGTGCCTCATTAAATATAACTCTTTTGAAGCTTTGCGCAACAACTCTTCCGATTCTTGTGAAGTCAATTTACGTTAATAAATTATTTTGAAGAAATTTAGTACTTATCCGTAAATTTCAAGGGTAAAAGAAAACTATGTTTTATCTTGCGAGTAGAATATCATTTGTAATTTACTAAAGGTGATCAGATAGTCAGATCAAAAGATCAATATTCCAGGAGTTTCTTCTGTTATGCAATAGTGTGTGGTAATTCTTATACCTCCGGTAGACAAATATGCAGAGTTTGAGCCACCCGCCACTTACACCCATAGCTTCAGTTGTAAAGTTAACACAAATGGCGAGTTGTTTAAAATACTGGTCTTGCGAAGGAATTCTCTCAAATGTTCGATTTTTGTGCATGATTTTTTTAACAGCTGCTGAAATTCATCGGAATCTCGTATAGGTTTGTAAAAAGACAGAATCTTGCAAAATGTTGGCGAAATTTAGAGACCTGTTGAGAACATGGGTACCAATGACTTATGGGACATCATCGACCAACCTCCTTGTAGCTTGGATCTCACTCCACGCAAATTTCACCTCTTTCTTAATTTGAAGAGAGAAATAAGAGACTTACAATTCATTTCAGATGAGTAGGTGAAACAAATAGATGATAGCAGATGAAACTATACAGTTCATGACAACATGGATGAATTTGAAAGAACACGATTTTTACCAGAGGGGAATTTCAAACCCAACCCACGAAACGACAAATTCCTAAACCGATGTGGAGACTATGTTGGAGAAATGATGCCAAATACATACTGTGAGTTGGTTGTATTAGTTTATGGAGACCCATGCTATTGCTCGACGATACTTAAAGAAGTATCCAGAGGGATCACATCATATATAAAACCATGATCAGAAGGGATTCACACGGTGCAGTTAAATAAAATAACTAGATCTAGACACAGGCATTTATTTAAGAGAGTATAGTGAATGACGTAGAGCTCTGGATATCAAACTGAACTAATGTTACAGAATTTTAAAATACCGAAAGTTACAAGTTACATAAACAAACATCAGCACCTTCGATGCAACCGAGCTATCTGCTACTGTCACACTGACTCTTATATAGGCAGACAACATATATATACATTACAGATATTTGCATATTTAAAAAGATGCTGTGTTGCCACAAATAAAAATACGATAATTTTACTCATAAAAATATCAATACAGATCAATGACTTCATGTTATAATAATATGCGAAAGTACATTACAATATTTATAATATTTACAAAGACTAAACATTACGTCAACGGCCTCAATCAGAAAAGATGCGTATAACTTCAATCTTCGGCGAATCCAAACGAGGCAACGACTTTAGTTATAATTGCGTTATCACCACAAGTTACATGAAATAAGAAGTATACTTTTCTCTACAGTCGTTGAAGTCGTACTTTTGATTACCCTTTCGTTATATTAAATGTAATTTGAACGAAAGTAAGACTCAAATAAATGAGATTTTGAACGCAGGCAGTTGATTTCAGAGTTCTGATCAAGATTAGTTCAAACTCAGTGGATGAAAAATCAGACTAAACTTCATCGCATTGATAATACAACTCTTCGTAGCTGCAAAACAGATAGGTTGAATAATTTATTTTGTGCCTTACTTCGGTTTTGTATTTGTTGCTACATTACGACACAAATATTTATTTTCCTGTATATTACTTGTGATATTATAGAAGTTTTACATAAACTTTAGCTACCAAATCTATAATTACTATATTTTCTTCCCGATGTTTTTGAAACCATTAGTATAGGGCAATTGGGTGAGGTTTTCCTGCAGTTCTCATGATTATCTCAATAATAATCTGAGGAAATATCTTAGGAAATATTCACTTCCTAATGGATGAAATATAAATTCCCTGTAGTGACCTAGGGTCCAAAATTTTAGTCCTTCGCTGCAAAGGACTAAAATTTTGTTGCTTACTCCATTAGATGAGTACACTTATTCTCTGCTTAGACAACATCGTTCTCATGTGTGTCAAAAATTTGAGAGCACTGATTATATGTAGTAATATCTAGGGAAATATTAACTTTCTAATAGATACAATGTAATTCCCCCTTGTAGTATAGTCACAGTAGCATAAGTCTTATATTTTGGTTTCTTCCTCAATAAGACGGCAGAGTTGTCATGTGTATTTCATGCCTAAATAACGAAATTATATCAGGAAATATTCAATTCCTAATGGATGAAATATAAACTCCCTGTAGTGCATTAGGGTCAATGCAGCGAAGGACTAAAAGTTTGGTTCTTTCCTCTATCATATGAAAGTACTTAATCTCTACTCGGACAGCATTGTTCTCAGGTGTGTCAAAAATGTAAGAACATTGACTATACGTAATATCTAGGGAAATATTCACTTTCTAATGGATGCAATGTAATTTCCCCATGTATTGTATTATAATCAAAGCAGCGCAAGTCTAATATTTTGGTTTCTTCCTCAATCAGATACAGAATTCTCATGTGTATCTCATGCCTAACCAGAGGAAATATTTCAGGAAATATTCACTTCCTAATGGATAAAATATAAACTCCCTGTTGTGCTCTAGGGTCACTGCAGTGAAGTACTAAACTTTTGGTGCCTTCCTCCATTAGATGAGAGTACTTAATCTCTACTCAGACAAAATAGTTCTCATGTGTGTCCAAAATATGAGAACACTAATTATGCTTAGTAATATCTAGAGAAATATTCACTTTCTAATGGATGCAATGTAATCCCCCCATGTACTGTATTATATATTATCAGCCTAATAGTCTAATAATTTGGTTTCTTCCTCAATCAGATGGTAGAATTCTCATGTGTATCTCATACCTAACTAGAGGAAATATCTCAGGAAATATTCACTTCCCAAAGGATAAAATATAAACCTCCTGTAGTGCACTAGGGTCAATGGAGCAAAAAACTAAAATTTTGGTTCCTTCCTCCATCATATGAGAGTACTTAATCTCTACTCAGACAACATTGTTCACATGTGTGTAAAAAATGTAAGAACACTGACTATACGTAATACCTAGGGAAATATTCGCTTTCAAATGGATGCAATGTAATCTCTTCCATGTGCTGCATTATAGTCAACGTGGCGTAATAATCTAATATTTTGATTTCTTCTTCAATCAGATTGTAGAATTTAATATATACTCAGGAAGCATTGTTCCATTTGAACAAAAGTTACATTGAAACTTTAAAGGCACATGCAAATGATAATTCTGGGGATGTATAATGAAATCGAAATTTTTTTAAAAAAGGGAATATTTCATAGACGAACAAGGAAGTCATATAGTGTCCACATCATACCCTTTGTATTTAAAATAAAAGTTTTAAATTTGTATTAACGTCTTCTATAATACACAGAATAAAACTATGAATGAAATTAGTAAAATGTATCTTAATTCTATTTTATGTACAAATATAAACAAGAAACTGTCTATCACTGCTTTTCATTATAAGTTTCAGTAAATTTTTTAACAAAATATAATTTTAATGATATTTGGAAATCCATAATAATTTTTAACAAAAACCTTCATTAATTTCATTAAACTTTGAGAAAAACTGTTAACGTTTGAAACGATTTAAAGTATTTCCCAACATTCTAAAAATTCAAATTGTAATTAAATAATTTATTCAACTATATTTTAAATTCTTAAATATACTTTAAACCGGATTATAAAATACAACACCATAACAATATTTATTGTAATTTTTATAACAATATATTAAAAAAATGTAACATATTTATACTTAAACAGATACATTACTTTATAAGCTAAAAAACACCCTTCGTTATAACAATATTTATTTCCTTAATCACAAACTTAAAAGTTTAGAATAAAATATTTAATGTTTTTTTACTTGTTTAATAAGGCTCTATATTTAATTAAATTATTTAGTTTTGCCATTTTAATGTTTTATGTTTATATAACAATATGTAAAATATCTACAGTAAAAGAAATAAAAATATAGTTTTCTCTCTTTAAAGATAATTTTTGGAATTTAAAAATTAAAAATTAAATTGTTATATCAAAACTAAAGGTAAATATCATTTTTAATACACGAATATCAAAATTTTTTATATGAACAATATATTTTTATAGCATCGTAAATACTAACATTTTTAAATTTTTATTTTCTTAACGGTTTTTAATTTATTAAATTTTAAAAATATTATACATCTTTATATACAAGTTTAGGCTTATAAATAAAATATATATAAATTTTATTTGATATAAAAACATTTGGTAATTTCTAATACGTTCATTTCAAAAGTTACCTTGTTAGTAAGTGATTTTTATTTTATTTTTATATTTGGTATACATATTACATGTATTTTTAAAAATATTCATTAGAATGGCAAAATTAAATAATTTTTAAACTATGGCGTTATTAAAAACGTAAAAAAATATTCTAAACTGACCAGAATATTTTATTTTGTGGCGTATAAAAAAAGGCTGCTATAATGAAATTTTTCTCGCGAAAAGTAAGGTATACATTTAAATTTGCTTATTTTGGGATAAGAATAAATCTAACGTTTATTCAACTCCTAACATTTTTCAATTCGTAGTCTTTATTTACCTGATCTGTTTAGAAAAAATATTTTTCTTGTGTGTAGATATATTTTTTTAAATCTCGCATTACTTTATCCAAAGAAATTCCAAATTTGTTTGCATGAGAATTTTATTTTCTTCTTACCAACCGTTCAGATGTTTCAAACATTGAAAAATGGATCATTCTGTTGTGTATTATAAACTTAAAATTTCGTAAAAATCCTTTTTTTTTCTTTTTGTGTTCTTATGCTTCAATGCAACACTGTTCCCTGCAGATTTTCTTTGAGAAAGGGGCAGGTCAATCCATCTTCTTTTAGAAATTGATATATGAAATTTCTATCCATAGAGCAATTCTCTCTTACTGCTTCACACACGTCCTCCAGACACAAATAAAACACCAGAAAAGACTGTCTGGAATAAATTCGCTATAGGTATTCTATTTTAGGAAAAGGGCTTAGTACGAAAACCTTTAACAGTAAGCATTGGGATTTGAAAACACTTTTATCTAAACTGAACTATAACAACATTTTAACTGTATTTTTTACGTAAAAATACAGTTAAAATGTTGACAGGTTAGGTAAACCTGATAGCTAAATATACTTAAGTAAAGAGTGAAGTATTTGAATGAGGAATTATTTGAATTTCATTTTGTCACGTGTTTGGATTTCAGTCCAATGAATCCCTTTAGTGGTTTGGGTTTTACGGTTCCATCGCGAATAATAGAAAATTACGCGATAGGTATTCTATTTTAGGAAATGGACTTAGTACGTAAACCTTTAACAGTAAGCATTGGGATTTGAAACCCTTTTATCTGTTTTCTACGTAAAAGTACAGTTAAAATGTTGACAGGTTAGGTAAACCTGATAGCTAAATATACTTAAGTAAAGAGTGAAGTATTTGAATGAGGAATTATTTGAATTTCATTTTGTCACGTGTTTGGATTTCAGTCCAATGAATCCCTTTAGTGGTTTGGGATTTATGGTTCCATCGCGAATAATAGAAAATTACGCTACAGGTATTCTATTTTAGGAAATGGACTTAGTGCGAAAATCTTTAACAGTAAACATTGGGATTTGAAACTCTTTTATCTGTTTTCTACGTAAAAGTACAGTTAAAATGTTGACAGATTAGGTTAACCTGATAGCTAAATATACTTAAATAAAGAGTGAAGTATTTGAATGAGGAATTATTTGAATTTCATTTTGTCACGTGGTTGGATTTCAGTCCAATAAATCACTTTAGATGTTTGGGTTTTATGGTTCCATCGCGAATAATAGAAAATTACGCGACAGGTATTCTATTTTAGGAAATGGGATTAGTACGAAAACCTTTAACAGTAAGCATTGGGATTTGAAACTGTTTTATCTGTTTTCTACGTAAAAGTACAGTTAAAATGTTGACAGATTAGGTAAACCTAATAGCTAAATATACTTAAATGAAGAGTGAAGTATTTGAATGAGGAATTATTTGAATTTCATTTTGTCACGTGGTTGGATTTCAGTCCAATGAATCATTTCAGAAGTTTGGATTTTATGGTTCGATCGCGAATAATAGAAAATTACGCGACAGGTATTCTATTTTAGGAAATGGGATTAGTACGAAAACCTTTAACAGTAAACATTTTGATTTGAAACTCTTTTATCTGTTTTCTACGTAAAAGTACAGTTAAAATGTTGACAGATTAGGTAAACCTAATAGCTAAATATACTTAAATGAGTGAAGTATTTGAATATTTTGTATGGTTATTTTTTGAATTTTTATTTTTGTTTATTATGGTTTTAATATAGAAAATTTTGGTTTTTTTATTTTAGGTTTTATTTTTTTAAATTATTAGTATTTTTAATTTTTTAATTTGAAAATTTTTATTTTTTTTGTTTTTATTTTTTTAAGTAAATTAAAATGTTGATATTATTTATTTGAAAGAATTTTTGTTTTTATTTGAGTATTTTTTATTTTATTTTTTATTTTATTTTATATTTAAATTTTTATTATGTAGGTATGTTTGTTTGTTTTTATTTATTTTTGTAAATAAATTAACAGTGTTGTTTAAATGAATTTTTTTTTACTTAATAGTGAAGTTTTTTGGTTTTTTATTTTTTTATTTTGAGTGGTTTTTTTTATTGAATTTTGATTTTGTTTTTGGAATAGAAAATTTTAGGTATTCTTTTTAGGAAATTTAGTTTTTAACATTAATTTACGAAACTCTTTTATTGTTTACGTAAAAGTATAGTTATGTTGAAATTATTGTTGTATAAATGTATTTAAATAAGTATTTGAATTTATTTTATTTGAATTGAATTCAGTATTTGATTGTTTTTTTTTGTTTTATTTTATTTAATTCTATTTTGAATTTATTTTTTAATAACAAATAAACAGTATTTATTTTTAGGAAATAGTACGTATAGTAAAGTTTTTGAAAAGTTAAATAGTTAAATGTGAAGGTAAATGATAGAAATAAAGAGTGAAATATTTGAATGAGGAATTATTTGAATTTCATTTTGTCACGTGGTTGGATTTCAGTCCAATGAATCCCTTTAGTGGTTTGGGATTTATGGTTCGATCGCGAATAATAGAAAATTACGCGACAGGTATTCTATTTTAGGAAATGGGATTAGTACGAAAACCTTTAACAGTAAACATTTTGATTTGAAACTCTTTTATCTGTTTTCTACGTAAAAGTACAGTTAAAATGTTGACAGATTAGGTAAACCTAATAGCTAAATATACTTAAATAAAGAGTGAAGTATTTGAATGAGGAATTATTTGAATTTCATTTTGTCACGTGGTTGGATTTCAGTCCAATGAATCATTTCAGAAGTTTGGATTTTATGGTTCGATCGCGAATAATAGAAAATTACGCGACAGGTATTCTATTTTAGGAAATGGGATTAGTACGAAAACCTTTAACAGTAAACATTTTGATTTGAAACTCTTTTATCTGTTTTCTACGTAAAAGTACAGTTAAAATGTTGACAGATTAGGTAAACCTAATAGCTAAATATACTTAAATAAAGAGTGAAGTATTTGAATGAGGAATTATTTGAATTTCATTTTGTCACGTGGTTGGATTTCAGTCCAATAAATCACTTTAGATGTTTGGGTTTTATGGTTCCATCGCGAATAATAGAAAATTACGCGACAGGTATTCTATTTTAGGAAATGGGATTAGTACGAAAACCTTTAACAGTAAGCATTGGGATTTGAAACTGTTTTATCTGTTTTCTACGTAAAAGTACAGTTAAAATGTTGACAGATTAGGTAAACCTAATAGCTAAATATACTTAAATAAAGAGTGAAGTATTTGAATGAGGAATTATTTGAATTTCATTTCGTCACGTGTTTGGATTTCAGTCCAATGAATCACTTCAGAGGTTTGGGTTTTATGGTTCCATCGGGAATAATAGAAAATTACGCTATTTTAGGAAATATTAATACGAAAACTTTAAGTAAATTTTAAATTTTATCTGTTTTCTACGTAATAAGTAAAGTTGTAATGTAGTAAATTATGAGCAGTATCAGTGAATGAGGTAGTATTTGAAATTGTTTGAAGAAAAGGTAATTACTTAAATGTATAGTAAAATATTAGCTATAGAATGTATTATTCTCAGAAATATTTCATTTTGATTAATTAGTAAAATTTGACGCCGAAAAGAAAGAGTTTTATTATTTGAAAGTGTACTGAGTTTCATTTCTGTTTGGAAGTCCATAATAATACTGAATTTTTGATATTAAATTTCAGTTATGCTATATTTAATAGAAAATTCATTCTATAGTTATGATATAATACTGTAGTATATCATTCTTTAGCTATAATAAGGATAAAGTAATATAATGAAGCATGATTATCGAGACCAGGTAGCTCAGTTCGCAAAGGTAGATATTTCGTAACTGGGAAGTTGTGGGTTCGGAACCCGAACCGGTGTAAGATCTGCCACTTTCGGAAGAGGTGACTGGGGCACGTAAAATATGTTAGCTATCAGAATGTACTCCAAGTTCTCAGTCAATATCTGTGGGGGTGGCAGTGTTGATTAATTTCTTCGGATGCTAGAGATAGGAAAAGGTAGAAAGTTTTGAGTTTTGGTTTCTGTTTGGAGCGCTAAGGTCTACTTTTTTGCAAAGGATAATGGACCAGAATATGCTTAAAGCCGATCAACGGAACGAAAATCTATAGTGGGATTCGAAAGAGTGATAATCACCAAAATATTAATATAGATATCAAGTAACAAAATGGCCAGAGTTCGGCGCCGAGATAGAAAGAGTTGTAAGCATGTGCTTACTTGAGTTTCTAAGTTTCTGTTTGGAAGGCTGTCCTAATATGTTCGCTGTGTATAGTCCTTTTCATTAAATTTTAATTAAAAATGCTAAAATTGTCAACTAAAAACATTCTATAGAAATTTCTATAGGATAGATATATCTTCTGTTTTGCTGCTTAATTAACGATCTATAAACAAATATATTGAAGGTGATTAAAATAAGACAGTTGCCAATACGCGCAGCGAATGGCTATTCGGGATTGGTTTAGTGCATCAGAATCAACAAAGATATATTTTTCATAAGAGTGAAATAATAATATGTTCTGTACTAAAAAATTCTAAAATATTTAAAAACTGGTTCTAAACACAAATTTTATGAAGGAAATTTTATAATGAAAGTATAACTTTCTTAATTTTGGTTTGCATTTAGGATATTTATTTTACAAATATGAGAAAAAAAACTTTATCATAAAATTAAAACATTTTTTGCCAGAACAGTTTCTACTAAAACTATTATTTATTTATTCAATAAATTTATCAGAGTGAAAACTCAGTTCTGTAATTCTATAACTATCCAAGTAATTAAAGGAAATCAAAGTTATATTAAATTATTTTGATCAAATTATATTACATTACATAAAATTCAAACATTGCCAACATTTTTTACTTTTTAACTATTATTTATTTTTTTACTACACTTTTTAATTTTGGGATAACAATACTCAGTAGTTAGTAATTTACAATAATCTCTCTAATGTTAGGAAATCAAAGTTATTAATTAAAGGTTATTATCAAAGGTTATATTACATTACCATAAAATTCAAACATTTTTCCAACATTTTACTTTTTAACTATTATTATTTATTTTTCTCACTTTTTAATTTTGGGATACACAATGTACAAATAGTTTTAACAATAATTCTCTAATGAACTATTAGTAAATCAAGTTATTATTAATTAAGTTATTAGTAAAAAGTTATATTACATTACCATAAAACTCAAACATTTTTTCCAACAGTTTCTACTTTTTAACTATTATTTATTTATTTTTTATCACTTTTTAATTTTGGGGTACACTCAACATAGTTAGTAATTCACAATAATTCCTAAATGAACAATTATAAATTCAAGTTATTATTAATTGAAAAGGTTATTAGTAATCAAAGGTTATATTACATTATCATAAAATTCAAACATTTTTTCCAATAGTTTTTTTACTTTTTAACTATTATTTATTTATTTTTTTACTCACTTTTTAATTTTGGGGTACACAATACCCACAGTAGTGAGTAATTTACAATAATCTCTCTAATGAACTATTAGTAAATCAAAGGTTATTATTAATTAAAGGTTATTAGTAATCAAAGGTTATATTACAATACCATAAAATTCAAATATTTTTTCCAATAGTTTTTGCTTTTTAACTATTATTTATTTATTTTGTACTCACTTTTTAATTTTGAGGTACACAACACCCACAGTAGTGAGTAATTTACAATAATCCTCTCTAATGAACAATTAAGTAAATCAAAGGTTATTATTAATTAAAGGTTATTAAGTAATCAAAGGTTATATTACATTACCATAAAATTAAACATTTTTTTCAACAGTTTCTACTTTTCAACTATTATTTATTTATTTATTTCTCTTTTACTTTTTAATTTTGAAGTACATAATGCCCACAGTAGTCAGTAATTCTCAATAATTTCCTCCAGTGAACAATTAATAAATCCAAGTTAATATTAATTGAAGGCTATTAGTAATCAAAGGTTATATTACATTACGATAAAATTGAAATATTATTTTCAACAGTTTCTTCTTTTTAACTATTATTTATTTATATTTTTATTCACTTTTTAATTTTAGGGTACACAATGATGACAGTAGTCACTAATTCACAATAATCCCAGCCAATGAATTATTAGTAAATGTAAAGTTATTATTAATTAAAAGTTATTAGTAATCAAAGGTTTATTACATTACCATAAAATTCAAACATTTTTTACAACAGCTTTTGCTTTTTAACTATTATTTGTTTATTTTTCATTAATTTTTTAATTTTAGGATACACAATACCCACAGTAGTCAGTAATTTACAATAATCCTCTCCAATGAACAATTAGGAAATCAAAGTTATTATTAATTAAAGGTGATAGTATATTAAAGGTAGTTAGTAATCAAGGGTTATATTACATTACCATAAAATTCAAACATTTTGGCCAACAGTTTCTACTTTTCAACTATTATTTATTTATTTTTCGTTCACTTTTTAATTTTGAAGTACACAATGTAAAAAAAATAGTCAGTAATTCACAATAATCCCCTCCAATGAGCTATTAGTAAATCAAAGGTTATTATTAATTAAAGGTTATATTACATTACCATGAAATTTAAACATTTTTGCCAACAGTTTCTACTTTTCAACTATTATTTATTTATTTTTCATTCACTTTTAAATTTTGGGGTGCACAATACTTACAGTAGTCAGTAATTTACAATAATCCCCTCCAATGAACTATTAGTAAATCAAAGGTAATTTGGTAGTTTATGATATTTACATTTCAATAATTATCTTGCTAGTAAGTGAATTTAATTATTTTACATTTGATGTACGTATTTTATAAGTTTTAAAAATATAATCTGTTAAAATTATAATGAAAAATATAACAAAACTGCATCATTTTTTTAATTGTGACTCTATAAAAAGTACTTTAAAATGTCCAGAATATTTTATTTTATGGTGTATTAAAAAAAGCTGTTATAACGAAATATGAATGCTTGAAAAAAACAGTTTACTTTCAAATTTATTTATGCAATATAGTATCATTATTATATTTAAGAATGTAATAATATAATTTATTCTATAATATGTTCATATTAATAACAACATTTCTATAAAAAAACCGGTTACCACAAAATTTTCTGCTCAGTGAGTATATCAGACTTTTAAATTTATTTATTTTGAAATTTTTCTAACGTTTCTACATCTCCTAACATTTTTCAATTCGTAGTCGTTATTTACCTGATATGTTTCAAAATTATCTTCTTTTCGCGTGCGTAGATATATTTTTTAAATATCACATTACTTTATCCAAAGATATTCTGCAAATTTGTTTACTAGACTATTTTATTTTCTTCTTACTTAAAAAAAACCCGTTCAGATGTTTCAAACATTGAAAAAAGGATTATTGTATTATGTATTGTAAACTTGAAATTTCGTAAAAATGTATTTTTTTTTTACTTTTGTGATCTCATATTTCAATGCAACACTGTTCCCTGCAGATTTCCTTTGAGAAAGGATCAGGTCAATTCATCTTCTGCTGGAAATTGATATATGATATCCATAAAGCAGTTATCTTTTACTGCTTCATACACGTTCTCCAGACACAAATAGAAAAAAAAAAGTGTCGAATAAATTTGCAATAGGTATTCTATTTTAGGAAATGGTCTTTATATTGTTACCAATTTATGAAGCGTAGCGTTCGTGGATTGAGTAGACTTTGAATTAAGACAGCAAAAATAACAGCACTTTATTCGTAATGCAGGGAAAACACGAATACAGCAGCCAACACTGCGAGAACTGGCTAACACAGGCGATACTTCACTAAAACTGTTAGCGCCAAACAACGTAGGTCTTTACCTCTACAAATTTCTCAGCTAACTGAACCTCGATCATCGCACTGGACATCGCACTGGAGCTCTCGGATCTGACTTTCCTGGGCCAAGCCCTCTAAGCCAGATTACTGTAGATGCATGGTATGAGACATAGCTGATATATTGTAACGATATTGAGGCTTAAAAGTCGAATCTAAGTTAAAATATAAGAGAAAAATAGGTTAAAATAAGCAAGGTTCACGAGTTCGGTGGGGGCAAGAAAATACACAAGTTAGGTTGACAATTAATACACAGTAGTTGAGCAAAGTAGTACACAGTTAGGTAATCAAAAAAGAAGGAGTAAAATAAATTTACTATCCTGTGATAAATACAGAATAACATTAGAATGACTATTTTTTTCCCTCACAAGTTAAAGTACAAGGGGATAAAGTAGGAGCAAGAAGCATAGCAGATTTAGACTATAACACACGAGGATCCAGCTGAGTGCTGGGACCTCGATCAGGATCGGCCCCCGGTATTTATATCCTCGGGAGAAACTGGAATATTCTAGAAAGTACTAGGTACAAACGGTCGCCATGAAAGTCACCAAGTCGCCAAATTTGGCGATAAATCGCCAAACTTGGCGCCAAAAATTAGTCGCCAAAACCATCGCCTACGAGCCAATATCTCGCCAAATACATGATTTACCCATTATAATACAGTGTACGGCAAAAATACATGCCAACTTGCGAAATTCGTAACAATATTTAAACCTTTAACAACTTGCATATAGACCGTTATATGACGGGATCAGTACATTTTTAATTTTCCAAAATTGTAAAGTACACTATGAGGCAGGTAAAAAATGGTTTTCTTTAGGTTGAAAATGATCTGGTACACGCTCAATAATTTGTTTATCTTCATACTCCTCTAAAGTCTCCCGATATTGTGAATGCAATTTAAAATGACGTTGCATTCATTTAGAAAGATAATTCAAAGTTTTGTTAGCTATGTTGAAATTATCGTTGAGTTATTCAAATTTTGGTGTCTCAGTATTAGTGGAAGTAAAGGAATGAAGATATCATTTCCACTACACCTTGGGGGTGGATAGAATTTGTTGTTAATACCGGTGATAAAATATTCATTGCAGCAACAAATAATCGATGATTAAATTTAAAATCATCACATATGTACCTAATGTATTATTCAATCTAAATATAAAAGAAAATTATTTTCTTTATATTTAGAAATTATTTACGCAATATCGAAGTTTAGTGATAAAACGTATGAAAATAATGCAGACGATATTTAAATAATTTAAAATAAGAAATGATTAAATGAGATGGTTACATATTTATTAAGTGATAAATTGATAAATTTATCGCCTGCTCTTAACCAGAGAAAATAGAGCTTGAAATAATGGCATTAAACGCTTAAAAAGGGGGGGGGAAAGGGTGGATTTCGAACGTTTTAAAGACGACAGAATTTTTCGCTGTGATATGAAGCATATTTATACCAATTTGTTTTAGAATCAGATCGACAGTTTAGGAGAATATATACTTTACTCGCTTTGGATTTTGCTAAACCTAATTCATCAAGAATCCAATACAGATCCATTCCAGGTCCAACCACTTCATAAATTCCAGGACAGACTGACAGATAAGTTATTAATATATAGGATATAAGCAGTGGGATTTGACACTCCTCTTTATCTGTGTTCTGCGTAATAAAAATGTAAGAAAAATCACCAGATTCTTTATTTTAACCTTTCTGACTTAGGTACACAGGATAGGTAAATATACGTAGCTAAATTTTGAAATATCTGAATGCGGAGAGATAACTCCCCTTTGTCCGGTGTTTGGATCTCAATCTAACCCATTACTTTAAAGGATTGTAGGCTTATGATTTTCCCTCGCAAATATTAGAAAATTTATTCTAAACTATTGATGGAATAATATAATATAGTATCATTATTTTATCTTTAATAATTATAATGATATAATCTGTTCTATACTATTATGGTACTAATAATATGTTTACAAACTTTACCCAGATTATAAGAGCACATATTTTTTATGAGGAAATAAAAAATAAATGAATTTATGATTTTTATATAATTTTATCTTAAATTCTTCAAACATTTCTTCTACAATATATTGAAAAAAAAAAGCTATAAAAATCAAACATTTAACTAATAGTTTCTAGTTTTTGATAAAAGTAAAAGAAATGTTAAATTCTCTACTTTAATCTTTCTCTCTTAGTTAAACATGATGATTGAATATAAATAGGTTGATTTGGAAATGTTTGAGTGTGGAGAGATCATTTAACTTTGCCACGTGTTTAAATCTCAGATAATCAATCACGTTAGTCGCTTGGGTTTTATGGTCTCCCCCTTGAATAACAGAAAATCTTTTCTATAATACTGATATGATAATATAATATGGTATCATTATTGTCTCTATAATAATGATATAAATATATAATTTAATCTATAATATATAATTTCTATTTGTATCATCTATAATACGATGATACAAAATAATATTTAGAATAATAGTATTTGCACACATTTTTATGAGGAAATTAGTTATAAATAATACCCTATTTTTTAATCTTTCTGACTTAGGTACACAGGATAGGAAAATATACTTAGCTAAATTTTGAAATATCTGAATGCGAGAGATAATTTCCCTGTGTCACGTGTTGTGATCTCAATCTAACTAATTATTTTAAGGGTTTGTAGGCTTAAGGTTTCCCTTGCAAATATTAGAAAATTTATTCTAGAGTAATAATGTAATAATATAATATAGTATAATTATTTTATCTTTAATAATGATATAATAATACGATCTATTCTATACTATGATGATACTAATAATTATGTTTACATAATTTATCTAGATTGTAAGAGCACATATTTTTTATGAAGAAATTAATAATAAATCAATTTATGATTTTTATATAATTTTATCTTGAATTCTTCAAACATTTCTTCTACAATATATTGTAAAAAAAGGAAAAAATTATAAAAATCAAACATTTATCTAACAGCTAACTGCTTCTACTTATTAATAAAAGTAAAATAAATGTCAGATTCTCTATTTTAATCTTTCTCCCTTAGTTAAATATGAAGAGTGAATATAAATAGGTTGATTTTGAAATATTTGAGTGTGGAGAGATCATTTAACTTTGCCACGTGTTTAAATCTCAGACTAATCAATCACGTTAGCTGCTTGGGTTTTATGGTCTCCCCCTCGAATAACAGAAAATCTATTCTATAATACTGATATGATAATATAATATGGTATCATTATTATCTCTATAATAATGATATTGATAATATAATATGGTATCATTATTGTCTCTACATTAATGATATAAATATATAATTAAATCTATAACATATAATTTCTCTTTGTATCATCTATAATACGATGATACAAAATAATATTTAGAATAATAGTATTTGCACACATTTTTATAAGGAAATTAGTTATAAATAATACCCTTTATTTTAATCTTTCTGACTTAGGTACACAGGATAGGTAAATATGCTTAGCTAACTTTTGAAATATCTGAATGCGAGAGATAATTTCCCTGTGTCACGTGTTGTGATCTCAATCTAACCAATTATTTTAAGGGTTTGTAGGCTTATGGTTTCCCTTGCAAATATTAGAAAATTTATTCTAGAGTAATAATGTAATAATATAATATAGTATAATTACTTTATCTTTAATAATGATATAATAATATGATCTATTCTTTACTATGATGATACTTATAATTATGTTTACATAATTTATCTAGATTGTAAGAGCACATATTTTTTATGAGGAAATTAATAATAAATCAATTTATGATTTTTATATAATTTTATCTTGAATTCTTCAAATATTTCTTCTACAATATATTGGAAAAAAACGAAAAAATTATAAAAATCAAACATTTATCTAACAGCTAACTGCTTCTACTTATTAATAAAAGTAAAATAAATGTCAGATTCTCTATTTTAAACTTTCTCCCTTAGTTAAATATGAAGAGTGAATATAAATAGGTTGATTTTGAAATATTTGAGTGTGGAGAGATCATTTAACTTTGCCACGTGTTTAAATCTCAGACTAATCAATCACGTTAGCCGCTTGGGTTTTATGGTCTCCCCCTCGAATAACAGAAAATCTATTCTATAATACTGATATGATAATATAATATGGTATCATTATTGTTTCTATAATAATGATATAAATATATAATTTAATCTATAATACATAATTTCTATTTGTATCATCTATAATACGATGATACAAAATAATATTTAGAATAATAGTATTTGCACGCATTTTTATGAGGAAATTAGTTATAAATAATACCCTATTTTTTAATCTTTCTGACTTAGGTACACAAGATAGGAAAATATGCTTAGCTAAATTTTGAAATATCTGAATGCGAGAGATAATTTCCCTGTGTCACGTGTTGTGATCTCAATCTAACCAATTATTTTAAGGGTTTGTAGGCTTAAGGTTTCCCTTGCAAATATTAGAAAATTTATTCTAGAGTAATAATGTAATAATATAATATAGTATAATTATTTTATCTTTAATAATGATATAATAATACGATCTATTCTATACTATGATGATACTATTAATTATGTTTACATAATTTATCTAGATTATAAGAGCACATATTTTTTATGAGGAAATTAATAATAAATCAATTTATGATTTTTATATAATTTTATCTTGAATTCTTCAAACATTTCGTCAACAATATATTGGAAAAAAACGAAAAAATTATAAAAATCAAACATTTATCTAACAGCTAACTGCTTCCACTTATTAATAAAAGTAAAATAAATGTCAGATTCTCTATTTTAATCTTTCTCCCTTAGTTAAATATGAAGAGTGAATATAAATAGGTTGATTTTGAAATATTTGAGTGTGGAGAGATCATTTAACTTTGCCACGTGTTTAAATCTCAGACTAATCAATCACGTTAGCCGCTTGGGTTTTATCGTCTCCCCCGTGAATAACAGAAAATCTATTCTATAATACTGATATGATAATATAATATGGTATCATTATTATCTCTATAATAATGATATTGATAATATAATATGGTATCATTATTGTCTCTACATTAATGATATAAATATATAATTAAATCTATAACATATAATTTCTCTTTGTATCACATATAATATGATGATACAAAATAATATTTAAAATAATAGTATTTGCGCACATTTTTATGAGGAAATTATTTATAAATAATAACCCTTTATTCTAATCTTTCTGACTTAGGTACACAGGATAGGTAAATATGCTTAGCTAAATTTTGAAATATCTGAATGGGGAGAGATAATTTCCCTTTGTCCCGTGTTTGGATCTCAGTGTAACCCATTACTTTAATGGATTGTAGGCTTATGGTTTCCCTCGCAAATATTAGAAAATTTTTTCTATACTAATGATGGAATAATATAATGTAGTATCATTATTTTATCTTTAATAATTATATAATAATATAATCTATTCTATACTATTATGGTACTAATAATAATGTTTACAAACTTTACCTGGATTATGAGAGCACATATTTTTTATGAGGAAATACATAATAAATGAATTTACGATTTTTATATAATTTTATCTTAAATTCTTCAAACATTTCTTCTACAATATATTGAAAAAAAAGCTATAAAAATCAAACATTTAACTAATAGTTTCTAGTTTTTGATAAAAATATTAGAAATGTTGAATTCTCTATTTTATTATTTCTCCATTAGTTAAATATGAAGAGTGAATGTAAATAGGTTGATTTTGAAATATTTGAGTGTGGAGAGATCATTTAACTTTGCCACGTGTTTAAATCTCAGACTAATCAATCACGTTAGCCGCTTGGGTTTTATTATCTCCCCTGTGAATAACAGAAAATCTATTCTATAATGCTAATATGATAATATAATATAGTATCATTATTGTCCCTCTAATAATGATATAAATACATAATTTAATCTATAATATATTATTTGTACTTGTATAATCTATAATATGATAATACAAATAATAGTATTTAGAATAATAGCATTTACAAATATTTTTAGGAGGAAATTAGTTATAAATAATAATAAAATGTTTACATAATTTTTCTTTTTCTTGGATTCTTTAGATATTGTCTCTACAATACATTCGCAAAAAAGAATGATATCATAAAATTTTTGTCACCAGTTTCTACTTTTTAACATTTTATTAATTTTTTTTGAATTTACTTTTATTTTGAGGGGACATAGTGCGTACTGCAGTCAGTAATTCACTTACACCCCTCCAATGAACTGTTAGTACATCAAAGGTTATTTGGTAGTTTCTGATATTTACATTTAATAAATTATCTTGCTAGTAAGGGGAATTAATTATGTTTTAGATGTATGTATTTCATATTTTTAAAGATATTTTTAATGACAAAACAGCAGAATGTTTTATAATATGAAGTTATAAAAATGTTATAAAAATTACACTAAACTGATCAGAATATTTTATTTTGAGGTGTACGAAAAATTTGTTATAAAGAAATCTGTCTCCTCAAAAATTACAGTATACTTTTAAATTTATTTAAATAGTATATTATCATTATTATATCTAATGATAATGTATTCTATGTGATTATACTAATAATAACATTTGTATAATGTTTGCAAAAAAAGGCTGTTTTAACGGAATTTTTCTGTTTGAAATTGTACAGAAATTTTTTTAATTTATTCAATTCTAGCATTTTTTATTTCATAGTCGTTATTTACCTTATTTTTCGTGAGTGTACGTATATTTTGTAAGTCTCACATCACTTTATTCAAAGATATTCTACAAATTTGTTTGCTAGAGTATTTTATTTTCTTCTTACTTTAAAAAACCTCGTTCAGATGTTTCAAACATTGAAAAATGGATAATTCTATTGTGTATTGTAAACTTAAATTTCGTAAAAAATATATTTTTTTTCTTTTTGTGTTCTGATACTTCAATGCAACACTGTTCCCTGCAGATTTCTTTTGAGAAAGGGGCAGGTCAATCCATCTTCTTCTGGAAATTGATCTATGAAATTTCTATCCATAGAGCAGTTCTCTCTTACTGCTGCACACACGTTCTCTAGACACAAATAAAACACCGGAAAAGGCTGTCTGGAATAAATTCGCAATATT
>CM063508.1:105527042-105562042 GCA_032207245.1 Pardosa pseudoannulata | reverse complement strand
AACGCTCAAATTAGTAGATATTAATTAAATTTAATTTTTTTTCTGGTGGTGACTGGGTAGCATATTATCCTTTCATCCAGAAAAAGTCAGGAATGAAGATTACTTCGTCAGTATTTTTGGTGATAGCATCGGAAGGGAATGTGATTCCACATCGCTCTCGCTTGAGTTATATGGTGATAAGGTACAACAAAACAAAATTTTTTGCATAGTAAGATAAACACTCAAATTCATAGTAATTAATTTAATTTTTATTCCGGTGGCTACTGCTGACACATTATTTTTCTTCCATAAAAAGTCAGGAATGAAGATTACTTCGTCAGGTTTTTTGGTGATAGCATTGAAGGGAATAGGATTCCACATTGCAATCATTTGAGTTATATGGTGAGAGTGTAAAACAAAATACAATTTTCTGCATAGCCAGATAATGTTCAAATTCTAAGAAATTTATTTATTTAATTTTGTTGTGGTGACTGGGTAGCATATTATCTTTCTTCCATAAAAAGTCAGGAATGGGGATTACTTCGTAAGTTTATTTAGCGGTATCATTGGAAGAGAATGTGATTCCACACGGCACTCGTTTAAGTTATATGAAGAGAGAGTACGACAAAATAAAATTTTCTGCATATCAAAATAAACTCTCAAATTCGAAGACATTTAGTTAATTTAATAATTTTTGGCTGAGATTGGGTAGTACATTATATCTCTATCAGAATAAATCAAGAGTGGGGATCACTCCGTCAGTATTTTTGGTGATAGCATTGGAAGGGAATGGGATTCCATATGGCAGTCGTTTGAGTTATATTGGAGAGAACACGAGAAAACCCTATTTTTTGCATAGCAAGACAAACGCTGAAATTAGTAGAAATTAATTTAATTTAATTGTTTTTGGTGGTGATTGGGTAGCACATTATCTCTTTCTCAGAAGAAATCAAGAGTGGGGATCATTCCGTCAGTTTTTTTGGTGATAGCATTGGAAGGGAATATGATTCCACATGGCACTCGTTTGAGTTATATGAGGAGAATGTACAATAAAACAAATTTACCTGCAAAGGAAGATAAACTCTCAAAATCATAGAAATTAATTTAATTTAATTTTTTTCTGGTGGCGACAGGGTAGCATATTATCTTTCTTCCAGAAAAAGTCAGGAATGGAGATTACTTCGTCAGTTTTTTGGCGGTAGCATTGGAAGTTAATGTGAATCCACATCGCACTCGTTTGAGTTATATTGTGAGAGGGTACAACAAAGTAAAGTTTTCTGCATAGCCAGATAAATGTTTAAATTCGTAGAAATTTATTTATTTATTTATTTATTTTTTTGGTGGAGACTAGGTAGCACATTATCTTTCTTCCACTAAAAGTCAGGAATGAGGATTACTTCGTAAGTTTATTTGGTGGTAGCATTGGAAGAGAATGTGATTCCATATGGCACTCGCTGATAAAAGAGTAGTAAACGTTCAAATTGGTAGAAATTAATTTAATTTAATTGTTTCTGGCGGAGATTGGGTAGCACATTATCTCTTTCCCAGAAGAAATCAAGAGTGGGGATCACTCCATCACTTTTTTTGGTGATAGCATTGGAAGGGAATGTGATTCCACATTGCACTCGATTGAGTTATATGGTGAGAGGGTACAACAAAACAAAATCTTCTGCATAGCCAGATAAATGTTCAAATTCTTAAAAATTTCTTTAATTGTTTTTGGTGGTGACTAGGTAGCACATTATCTGTCTTCCATAAAAAGTCAGGAATGGGGATTACTTCGTCAGTTTATTTGGAGATAGTATTGAAAGAGGATGTGATTCCACACCACACTCATTTGACTTATATGATGAGAAAGTACAACAAAACAAAATTTTCTGCATAGCAAGATAAACTTTCAAATTCGTAGAAATTAATTTAATTTAATTATTTTTGGCGGAGATTGGGTAGCACATTATCTCTCTGTCAGAAGAAATCAAGAATGGGTATCACTCCGTCTGAATTTTGGTGATATCATTGTAAGGGAATGTGGTTCCATACCACACTTGTTTGACTTATATGGTGAGAAAGTACAACAAATCGTAATTTTCTGCTTAACAAGATAAATACTCAAATTCGTAGAAATTTATTATTGTTTTTTATAGTAGGGATTGGGTAGTACATTATCTTTTTTTCCAGAAATAGCCAGGAATGAGGATTACTTTGACAGTTTTCCGGTGATACTACTGAAAGGGAATGTGTATCCATACCACACCCGTTTAAGTTATACCTTGAAAGTCTATAACAGTCTCTAGTTGAAAGTCAGCACTTTATCCACCTAAGCTACAATAGGTCTACTTTTCCACTACTTTTCGACTATAATAATAAGATGAAATAATATTTATTTTTCATGTACATACCTATTTCATTTTGATACAGATGGTCGATTAAACTACTTATAAAATTCACTTCCCTCTACGTTAATGTATAGAAAAAAGAATTTTACAGAATGATGGCTTATGCTTTAAGATATCTTTAAACTGACTTCTGACAGGTTGGATAAAAGAAATATATATTAGGTAATGCTTTTATATAAAAGTCCATAACATATTTTTAATTTTAAACTATTTGTGATAAGAAGTTTGACGTGCTTCGCTTTCAAAGTAAATAGTTTTATTGAATGGACAGAAATTTAAAGGAAGAAAGTTGTAGAAAAGCTGAAAAATTCTCAAGCTGTCTCGAAATATTATTTTTACATGAATGATATGGAAAAGAGCAAAACACATAATATATTGAACAAATAAAGTATTATAAATAATTTACTTTTATTATACTTAATAATATAGAAATTCAAACAGTTTCAGGACTGTTTTATTATGCGGATAATTTTCAAAGAAATAAGGCTGGAGAGTATTTAATTTAATATTTAGGTTTTGAGGATTTTTTCAATCATTTTGTTGTATAATATGGTGAACTACAGTCCAAATTTTCTAATATGAGGGGTAAATGATCGGAATCTAATACTTAAATGGTCTCGAATGGGGACAAATATGCATGTCATCAAAATATTTCCTAGATTTAAATAGAATATTCGAGTCACAATGATAGGTAGCTTACCTTTTCTACCTTCATTTGTTTCACCCATTATGTGAATCCAGAGAGAGGACATGTATTTTGATCTAAACTATTCTCTTCACAATTCTTTCAACTTGTTTATCCCAAGTTAAAAAACCCATTATCATATTTTCTCATGGTAGAAACTTTTATTAAATAAAAGAAAAGAAAATTAAGTTTTAGGATTAATAATTTTAGCCAGGCCATTGTAGTTACTGTAGTTTATCGTAAGAAAGTACATTTAAAAAAGATTTCTTGTATGTCTAATATTGATCCACAGATTTTTTCTTTCCTTGAACTAGTTTGGAAAACATTCTTTAGAATATTCTTACGTTGTGTTACCACGGTATTTTGGGTCTTCTGATATGATATCATTTCAATGACACTTTGAGTTGGAAAAATAAAAGATCAGAAGGAACAAAATCTGGAAATAAGTGGATGACTAAGGAAACCCCATATTTTGCTAACAACTGTGCCACAGGTAAAGCTGAAAGAGGATAAACAGAGCTATAAGAATTCAGCTAGCAAATTATTGTAGATGAAAGAGGAATGAGCTTTAGTAATCGAACAGGAACAGACTGATCAAATGAACTGCTGATTGCTGATCTATCATGGATTAACTCTATATAAAGAATATCTAGATGATTATAAAAATGTTATAATTGTCACCTTAATTTTTTATTTATTAAAGTGATTTTTCTTGGGTCACGCTGAGTTTGTTGTTTATCGTTTCTTGTTTCACTTTTACTTTTATGTTCATGGACTATGGAAATATCACCAGATTTTATCACCTGTGTTGCTTGATTTCGACAGTTAAGAGTTTGAATCCAAGACATTTATCCATTATTTCTAGCATTGGATTTCCTGAGTCATTTGCTCAGAAAATCCAATAGCGTAATAAAATTTTTTGTAAGGCACAAACGTTGTGTAAATCTTACTTTTAATCAGATTTTTCATCTCTATCAGTTGGGAAGTTTTACAGACAAATAAATATGCAACAAATACCCCATCATATAAATGGTCAAGCGAAGATCTCATTGCAGTAGTTGATGAAGACGTTTTCTCTAAACAATTTTCTCCTGGATGTGTAACTTTTAGTCGCCCACATCTCTGCACATTTCTCAAAATTAGGCTCCCAAGAAAATTTACAGTTTTAATACGTCCAACTAAAGACGATTATCGTATTTTTATTCTGAAAATTTTCTGTGAACATTTCAGATTCGGTTGTTCTGTTGAATATTAAGGGAATGTTCTTGATATTTCTCCAGTTAGGACACTTCGTAAATGCAAGTTTTGATGCGATTAAATGATGTCAAGATTGTCAGTGAAGCCAAATTGGGTTAGAATTACTGATAATACACTAGCGATTTAGTGTAGAATGTGCTACTAATGTGGTCAGGTAATGTTGATATATTTTCTTGACTTATCCCACGATAAATGATAAAAAAAATCTTAAAAGCTGTGTGTCCTTACTAAAATACAGTTGAGAAATGGAATAATAACATTGAGGAATCAGATCTGTGATTGCACTATACTTTATTCCCCAAAACACGTGATCCAAATTAGAGATGGTACTGGGAATAAATGTTTACTAACCTGAAAGTAAACTGATTTTATATACCAAGTAAATCATTCGTAATTTATTTTATTTTTATGTCAATGCTGTTAGCATACTGGTTGATAACAATTTATTACTGTACCACAAAATCTTGTATATAAGAGAGGAAGGAATGGTTAATGACAATTTATTACTGTACCACAAAATCTTGTATGTAAGAGAGGAAGAAATGGTATAAGTGATTTAAAAAATAAGTAACGTTTTAGTATTGTTTCGTTTATGTTTTTCTATTGATCTCTACGTCATCTTCGTCTAAGACATGTTGACGAAGTGTTGCTTTACTATTACGTCTGAGACATGCTACTTCGTCAGCAAGTCTTAGACGAAGATGACGTAGAGATAAATAGAAAAATATGAACAAAACAAAGCTAAAACGATACTTATATTTGAAGTCACTTTTACCATTCCTTTCTCTCTTACAAGAATATTTTGTTACAAATAGCACATACAACTTCGTCAACTTATCTTAAGTTTATGATAAAACTAAAACCATGTGTACAAACATAATATTTACAAATGTATGAAAACTGAATATTTTGGACTGTTATGTACCATAGTTGGAAGATAATTTATTCTTGCAGTTATCACGTTAATAAAAGAACGAAGTTGTGTAATGATTCACTACTCATAACATGTTGCGATTAGCGTAACAAATTTCCATTAAAACCCGATAAAGTTTTAATAGTGTTTTATTCACTTTTTATTTACAAGTTCTATTGATCTCTTGATCATCACAAACAAAACTTAAGGCATGCATAAACGAAAGATAATAAATTCAAATGTGTGAAAACTGAATTTTCTGGAGAGTTATGCCTCACAGTTGGTATATAATTTATTCTTGTGTATACCATGTTAATAAGATATGAAAGTTAAATAAGCAGTCATTGCTCATAACATGTAGTGGTTAGCATAACAAATTTCCTTCAACAGCTATCAAGTTAAATTACCAAAGAAGGCCTGTTTGTCATGTCTCCTATTAAAAAGTAATGTTGATTGCTTGTACTGTACCCCATAAAATAGCTGGTAGACATGTTTGGAATAGAGGAACAGTGAAAAGACAGGTGCCTGCTGTATTAGAAGATAAAACTACAGGGATGTAAAATTGTTGAAAATGCTTATTTTACCTCTGAGTTACAATCTAAGATTAAGTAATCAATATATATGAAGTTTTTTCATACATTAGGCACAGGAATTACAAAGTAAGAAACTAGAATAACATAAAAGTAGTAAACAAAAATTGTTAAATTTTAGATCTTTAAGCTATGTATTTCTGATTGCTTTGATGTACCATATTTTCAAAATAAAACTAAGTTAAAATATAATCAAATACTACATAATTTATATAATTTCAGTATAATTATATATACAACTAAATATATTTAAATATATACAACTAATACAATGTAATTAACAAATAAATGTATAATATTATTAAATTTATTTAAATTATATAACTTAATTACATTTAAGTACAACTAATTATATTATTAGTATACAAAGAAATGTACAAAGAAATGTATTTTGTATAACTTATAGAATTATATACAATTTATACAATTTAAATTATACAGTATTTTGCATACATTACAGATATATATATATATATATATATATATATATATATATATATATATATATATATATATGTATATATATATATATATATATATATATATATATATATATATATATATATATATATATATATATATATATATATATATATATATATATATATATATATATATATATATATATATATATATATATATACATATATATATATATATACATATATGTATATATATACATATATATATACATATATATATATATATATATATATATATATATATATATACATATATATGTATATATATATACATATATATATATATATATATATATATACATATATATATATATACTATAACTTCAACTTGCGTGATTAAAAAAATATATATATTATATTTATACATATATATCAAAATACAATGTTCACATATATGTATTATATATATATATATATATATATATATAATATACAACTGGCGTTAAATAAAAACTTGACTTCAACTTGCGTGGATTAAAAAAATGGCATTTTTGCTTTTAAGACTCAAATTCTTTGAAAACAATGTTTCACAATCATTCAAGTATATCTAATAAAACTAGCGTTAAATAAAAACATGTGTCGAAGCGGAAAAAGCCTTTTTCAATCAGACAAAAGCCTTAGAAATAAATTTTTTTATTGTTCAGAAAGTAAAATAATCGAAAACGAAGCAAATGTAATTATTTTTCGTTTAGAACATGTACATTAAAAGGAAAGTCTCTTAAAGTTTTATGTTTACTGTATGTGTTGATAATATCTTTGTTGCGAGAGAAATTTATTATTTTGCATTTCATCGACTGTTCTTTTCGGAAACACTACTCTTCTTTTCCTTTTAAATTTACAGCTTTTGTGTTTCTCTAAAACACATAAATTTAAATTTGATTCCATATTTGTTTTTTACTTTATTTTTAAGCAATTTTTCACTCTCCAGGTAAATAACCATTTGACTTTTAGTATTAACTGATCTCCTAGGATTTTTTTACGCTTTAACGCGTATAAGGTTCAACATTTCTTAAATCCAGTGGCATGCGCTAGGTTTTCATGCAGGGTGTGCAGAGAACATGGATTTTCCAATAAATCTTTAATTATTGAGACATCTGAGTTCTCCATTCTGAAACAGGATATTTATTATGAATATAAATTTAAAGAACACAATAAATAAAACATTTATCTGCGAGTAGTCAAGTTATAACTATAAAAACAGCTAAACGTATGAGAATTCTATTAGCCCTGAAGCAAAAATCGTGTCTTTTGTTGTATGGTGTCATATTGGCGTCGAAAAAGCAACTCTTCCACGAAAAACTTTGCTCATTGGTGCCTACAAACTGAACGTAAATTCCACGTGCAGAGGATTTCACTGCACGCTGGCACAATAGAGCGAACTATTTCTTGTTTGGTCAGTGGATTAAATTATATTTATTAATTGCTTTTAACATTTGGAAATCATATATTCTGCGAAAATCATCCTGGCAGTTTTTAAAAAGAAAACCAGGGATATGGTGTTACAGATATAACTTATATACTGTCTGTAAAACACAATGACTGGTAAAATTTGGGCTGTTCTGTTATAATTCGTTTCTTTAAAACAAAACAACATTGTTTTTCAGCTAATTATTTCAATAACTAAATACATCACCGGAATTAATTTACCACACTAAAGCATTTCATTTTATATTGATGAAATACTTCTTTTATATTTCCATGAAAACAAAATCTTACAATATATAAATTTAAACATTAACCGTATGCAAAATCGTATAGCCAGTTAATCAGTTAAAAAGCCAAAAGCGCTTCAGCGCGTAAGTCCCCGCTCTAATACAAAGCTTAATAAACCGTACCTTCGGATGATTCTGAATGCCAAGTGCAGGAAAAATAGCTGCACTTGCCTCAGTGCCATAGTATGCTGCTCTTCTCCAGTAGCCCATACCTATAAAGCGTGATTTTCAATTTAGCGCGCAGTGCGTACACATCAGAACTTCCTATGTCGTTTGTGCTACATGGTGCAGCACCTAGTACCGTACGCACTGCGGGAATACAAGCAAGCAAATTAATATTATTGAGTATATTATAAATAATATTTATTATATACCATATAAAGATAGGTGCAGAAAATTATTGTCCCTCATAATTTTGCCAGGGTGTGCAGTGCACACCCTGCGCATATGGACCGCACGCCACTGCTTAAATCATACCATTTTCTAGGATCTAAATTCTGTTTAACCCTCTCTTTGAAAAAAATATACATTCATGGTCCGTCTTTTAACTGCTATCTCTGGCTTTCTAGGATTGTGAAGACAGAAAGCTTTTGATCTTAATAACCGTGAAAGCGTCAACGAATTAAAAGATCATCTAATCGTCTTTGCTGTAATTCTCTCCAGTTTTTTTTTTTAAATCCCTTCTTTGAAAGAAAATTATCACCTTTGCTTCTGTTGAAAAAATTGGTAATAGCTTGAAAACTCGAGAGAAAATTTTAAACTTTGCTAATTGGTTTTTGGATTTTAAATAATTATTTCTAGAAATTTAAAAGGTTTGCGTCTTTAGAATGGAGGTTCATAAAAGTGAAAAAAAGAGTGGATGCGTTTGCTGCTTTATGTATGATAATGATTAGTTTTAGAATTTAAAAAGAGAAATTATGTGTGCTTAATTGAATGAAAGGTTAGGTTTTTTCTTTTTCAAATTTATTTACTTTATTTTTTACCTCTTTACTTTTATCAATATTTTCGATACTACAGAAAAAGTCCGATATTAAAAATTTTTTTTAATGAAAATAACTACTATATTCTAGTACACGTGACTAAAATAATATAAAATGTATAATATATAGTCAAATGCTTTTGTAAGATAAATGCAAATTTTTAAATAATATTTATATTAGATACTAACATTTAGCTATTCATTCGTTTTTGGGAATTTAATCAATCTTTTACTTCGTTTTTAGTAGCAGGGTTTTCAACTACTATATACTAGTGTTGAATCTCCAGTGGCAACAGAATAAAAACGCCAAGCTGTGGGAAGCGTCGCGTCCAGAAAAAAACAAAAAATAAACTTTGAACTTTTATTCGTAGTAGAACTATTCGTCGCTTCCATACGAACCGGAAGCTTAATTCTAAAATATTTGTATTCGAGTTAGAGAAATTCTGTTATTATTTGTTATCCTATGTTATTCTTAATTAAATCTATGTTATTCCTTATTGAACTTTATTCGTAATTTTAAGGAATTTTTTATTAGTTGTGGAAGGATATAAACTATTAAAGATACCGTATTCTAAATAGTAGTCTTATATTTTTTAATGGATTTTGTGTGTGTTGAGCTGAAAGTTTGCCATCCGGAATATGGGAGGAGGTAAGTAATTACCTTTCTCATATCAATCATATTTCAATAATTACTTTTTATTCTTATTCGTTTTTTGTGGAGTTAAAATCTCCAACTAGCGTATAGCCCGTCATAAGATGGGATCAGTAAAATTTTTAATTTTCTAGAACTGTAAAGTTCCCTATCAGGCAGGTAAAAAATGGTTTGTTTTTTGGCTAATAATTATCTGAGACATGCCCAATAATTTGTTTATCTTCATTCCTTTAAAGTATCCCGAAGCTGTGAATACAGTTTAGAATCATGTTGATTTCATTCAGTCAAACCGTGTGGTTATGTAGAAAAAACAAACACACAAACGAACAAACTTCTCAATTTTTAACTATGTATAACTTAAATGCTAGATATTTATTAGTCCATGAAATAGACTCTTAGACTTTTATAAAAAGAATTTGTTGTTAATGCCGGCTATAAAATTTTCATTGCAACAAAAAATAATCGACGATTCAATTTAAAATTATCCCATATGTACCTAATCTATTATAAAATATAAAAGAAAATTATTCATTCAATATTTAAGTTCAGTAATAAAACGTATGAAAATAATGCAGACGATATTTAAATAATTTAACATAAGAAATGATTAAATGAGATAGTTAAAGAAATGACCTTATAATGCTAGAAAAAAATGTTGCTTTTACCTATTTATTATGTAATAAATTGATAAATTAAACCACCCACTCTTAACTGGGGAAAATAGGGATTGAAATAAGGGAATTAAACGTTCGAAAAGGAGGAAGGGGTGGATTTCGAAAGTTTTAAATACGACAGTATTTTTCGTGGTGATATGAAGCATATTTATACAAATTTATTTTAGAATCAGATAGATAGTATAGGAGAAGATAAACTTTACTTGTTTTGAATTTTGCTGAACCTAACTCAACAAGAATCCAATATGGATGCCTCAATCCATTCTAAGTCCAACTGCTTCATAAATTCGAGGACTTAGGCTATTATTACATAGCAGATGCTTAAAACGGCTTGGTTTGGTTCGGGACTGTCTAGCTTTTTGCAATACAAGAGATGATGAGACCAAGACCTAATGCATAGCTGATTCCGAACAGATACGAATCTTGCCACATTTCAAACGACATTACCGACCTCCATGGCGCTATGGTTAGAGTCGCGGGCTACGAACCGAAAGGTCTCCTGTTCGATCCTGCGTCAGGACAAATATGTTTCTGTAATTTTATGTTCGATTTCTTAGGTAGTCAAGAAGACTTCTAAATTATGCTAACTTTCTGTTGCATTAAAATATTTCTAGAATGTTCTGTTACCTTATAAAAGCCTCTGTAAAAAAACTGCGAGCGGCAGTTGTTGTTTGAGTACGAGCTAGGTAGCTTGGGCTTTAATAAATTGTTATTTCTTAAGCTTGACTCTTGATTGTGTTCCCCCTGTACTTTCATCCACGTGACAATATAAATGCTACTGTGGGATTCGAGCCCATGAATTCCGGTAATGAAGAGCAGTGCTCTAACCATTCGGCTGCCGTTTGTCATACATGAGATGTATAAAAATAGCTTTAAAATATTCAGTACAATTAATTTAAGAACTAACTTATAGATTTTAATTTAATATTCAATTAAAAGGCGTGGTAGATGCAAAATGATTTTATTTTAAAGTCGTATAGATAAATACATTATAACTTTTACCATATTAGTGCATTATTCATCTTAGTTTTTTAGACATATTTATAATTAGTTATATGCAAAAATTTCTTATCTATGGTACATACAATTCTACGTAAGCTTATGAATCAAGTGCTATGTCTACTAAAAATTTCACATGTATGTATGCAAAGAATCTTACATGGTTTTTTAACGTATGTTTTACTAGAGTTACAGATATTGTTTTTATAAAAAAAACAGTTATTAATATTTATTTTGTTATCTAAATTGTTTGATACTCATTACCTTTTGGTTATTTAATTTTACTTCTTTTTTAGTAGGAGGGTTTTGAACTACTATTACATATTTCTTTCTGTAGATGTTAGGATAATTCAAATAGTTCAAGGAGAAAGCTGAGCGTGACTGCATGAGGTACATCATTAGATGTAAGGAACTCAACCGCTTCTATGTTTATTCTGCAAACAGGAGATCTAATATCATATTCGGTGGGTAGACGATCATAAGCATATGTTAAGTTTAACCAAATAGCTCATCACCACATAAATAAGGGTACTCTGATTAATATTTATCACATATATTTGAACAAAAATATCCTTCTCATAACCTTATGCATTATTAAAATAACTTATTTATGTTCAATGAAAAAACAAATGACTATGAAAAAGCTTTTCATAGTGTTTAGACATGCTCATTATTAAGATTTTACATACATTGAAGTAGTGTTTATTTAAACAATTTGCCTTTATAAGGGGCGATGTAATAATTTGACACTTCTTGTTAATAAAAAGTTATTTCGTAGGAAATTACGTATGGATCGTTTGAGCAAACTATTTGTAATGAATAATGAAATTCATTAGTACCAAAGTTATTATAGAAAAGAGTGAAATATTGTATATAAGTTATATGAAATTACTCTTGTAAATAAAAATATATATACGTTAATATAAGTAAGGGAGTTATGAAGGAATATGAGGATGAATATGGAAAGAAAATACATAGATTGATGGAAATTTCAAAGATATATACTAATGAAAAAGCTAATGTAACACATTGACGGACAATAGGAACAATTAAGATTCGACAATTAATACTATATGTTTTCGGAATTTTTAGAATATTGCAAGTATAGTTGTACTCTTTCTGCTTAAATAAACATGATTTTGATTAATTCAACACCTTTAATTATGTTGCGGCTATAACCGTCATGACTCGAGACACTAAGCAATGGGACGATGGCGGCTATAACAACAAAAATTTAAAAACATAAATGACAGGTTTAATGAATCAAATAAGCACTTTTTTGTGTGCAACAAAGTATTTTTGGGAGTTTTACACGAAATTTTAGTTCATAATAACAAAATAAATAAAAAAATTATTATAATTTTATAATTATTACACATTATTTTCAGTGTGGAAAATGAATAGGTGAAAACGAAATTCAATCTAAAAAATTGTTTGCAAAACATGACACTATGCTTCTATATATACGCCAGTAAATGCACATTTGTGCCATTGTCTCCGCTATAGTGTCTTAAAACGACTATTTTGTTTTGGTTGGCTATTGCCATCATGCCACATAGTGAACTTTGCTTTGACAGCTATAGACGCAAGTGTCCGTCAATATATTAAAATTCATTGATTTTAAAGCCTGTTTTAAACACAATTTTAGCCTTGTGACACGGGGCGTTGTCCTGTTGGAACATTCCATTTCCAGATCGAAAGACAGAGGCCATGTAAGGGTGCAATTGGTCCGCAATGATGAGTATCACAACCATGAGTCCAGAGTTGCCCAAGAGAACGTCCCCCAAAGCATAATACCTCTACCACTGGCCTGTGTATGACCTACTATATCCTTTTTCTTTGATATCGTGTGGACGTCCAACACCATGTCGGCTACATCTGGTTTCACCGTCATTCATCCAATTTGCTAAAGAACTAACAACTGTAGTTAGCGAACAACCCATGAGTCGTGCTGTTTCGGAAATACTTGTTTCGAGCCTTCAAGCCATTACAATCTGCTCTGTATCAAAATCGCTTAGATCTACATCCTTTCCCATCACACACAGAAGTAAATGAAAGAATGATTTTTTAGACTCTCCAGGAGCCGTTAATTCCACTTCCACCTGATCACCTTCCTTCCACGTCATACAGACGATTTCATTGCAAAATGTAGAAGTGGTCATAATGTTTTGGCTCTTGAGTGTATATCTGCACATATGTATTTTGAACCAAAAAAAAAAACAATTAGCCATAGAAATTAATATTAAAAAATTATTTAGCATCTTTATAATGTCTAGATTTGTATATCTCCCTTTGAATGCAATCTGCACTCTATGTAACGAAAAATTGAAATATAGCTTTTATTAAGACTGTGGAGATTGATTCAAAAAGGATATATAGTAGAAACTCGGAATTTTGTATTAAGAGATGTTATAACGTCAATTGTGCGCTTTCTTTTCTAAATGCAATCTACGCTCTACATAGAAAAACATTTTAACATAACTAAAAACACCTTTAGAGATAAAATAAATATATTTTTTTTATTTAGGATTACTATGATATCTAATTGTGCTCAACTACTTATGTTTACAATAATCTATCTATATAAGGAAAAATTTCAACATAAAGTAGATTAACGCTGTAGGGCATAATTCAAAAACTGATAATCATGCAATGTTTAAATTTTGTATTTAAAGGAATTCTAACTACTACATGTGCCGCTACTGTACTAGCTGCAATCTCCACTTTATATAACGAGAAATTTTGATAAAACCTATATTAATGAAAATATTCTAATGAAGTACAGTAGTTTAGAGCTTCGCTCTCCCAAGACACATGTCTGAGGTTGAAACCCAGGGCTGGGAAAGGTTGACTCAGCCTTTCTTACAAAGAAAATTTTCCAAATCCATTGCTTAAATGAAAGTTTTGCTGGCATGTTATGTCCACGTTATGTTATATAAAAATATGGAATTGTCGTTTACGTAGTGTTTAGTATTGTAGTTTAAGTAGCATTTAAGTAGCTTATAAGGGGATTCTAAAGTCTACATGACCTCTCTAATTTGTATACAAAGTCAAAACGCTAGGCTTGAATTGGATAGTCTTAAATAGTAAAATTTACAAGAGAATTACATATTCTCTCTTTCTCTTTTTTATCTCTTTCTATGTATTCCAACAAAATCGAAAAAAAATTGAGAAGTAAGATTAAGTCTTTCACCAGAAATGATTCATTATCAGCTCTCCTTACCTTATTTAAAATGCATAAAAGTTTTCAAAAAAGCATTTAAATAGCAATATATAGTATCACAACATAAAATAAAGAGAATATATTATTTTTTTCCTCCTACAGTTTTACCACCCTGAGGTTCTTTTCTAAAAGTTGCTTTGAAGATTGTGGAATGTTAAAGTTAATACTATTGCATTTTTGCATCCTTTAGATCTATATAAATTTTTTAGAGATTCAGGATAAAAATTTTTTTTGAAGGAATTTATTTCTTTGATACGGAGTACAGGGATAAAAAAATCCCTTTTCATTGGACTAGGAAAAGTGATTAACAGATTCCATTATTTTTTCATCGAGCAATCTCAATAACAGAGCAAGTATTTAAAAAATAATATTTTTTTCTACGATTTAAAAAAAAAAATCTGTTATTTTATTGTTCAAAAGTTAGGGAATAATAAGTGGGTTTAAGAATGTGCAAAATATTACTTGAGAAAGATTAGCTGTGTCTTTGACTATTTTTCTAATATTTTGTAAGATGAAAATTTAGGATTTAATAAAAAATAAATAATTTCTCAGAAGATGTAAGATTAAATTTTGTGTAGGTATTTCTTCTCAAAGTTTATATATAGATATATAATTATATATATATATACACATATATATATGTATATATACACACATATATGTATATATGTATATATATACACACATATATATATGCATATATATACACATCTATATACATATATATACACTTATATATACATATACATACACTTATATATACATATATATACATTTATATTATACATATATATACATTTATATTATACATATATATACATTTATATTATATATATATATATATATATATATATATATACATATATATATATATATATACATATATATATATATATATATATATATATATATATATAATATATATATATATACATATATATATATATATATACATATATATATATATATATATATACATATATATATATATATATATATATATATATATATATATATATCCATTTATATATAGCTAGCATATATAGCTCCATTTCATACTTACACACATACATATACATATATATATACACACACACACACACACACACACACACATACATACATATATATATATATATATATATATATATATATATATATATATACGTATAAATAAGTATATATGTGGAATGTATATATATACACTGTCTACGAATAAGTATTTGGACACATGTGATAGAAAAGAAAAACTAACTTTATTCAAAATCAATAGTTTGTAGAGCCTCTACGAGAGCCAATTACAGCTTGAATCCTCCGGGGCGTACTTTCCACAAGTCTTTGTCTAAAAATTAGTGGTATTGTTAGCTAGTGGTATTGTCTTCCACTCGGCTTGGAGTAGATATACATGTTCCTTCACCGATTTTGGATGGGTTGGGCACCCCTTAATTCAGAGATCCAAATCGTCCCAGAGGTTCTCGATAGGATTCAGGTCTAGAAACTGGGCAGGCTAGTCCATTCGATGAACTCCATTGGCACCATACCAAGCCTTGGTTAACCTCGAAACATAACAACTGGCATTGTTGTCCTGAAAGTAACAGGGGTCCAACCCGTAAAACTGTCACAACGTAGGAAGCGCATTGTCATCCAAAATAGTGCAGTAGGCATCGGAGTTGAGCTTACCATGAATGGGGACTAAGGGACCCAGTTCATACCAGGAGAAACACCCCGAGGCCATAATTCCACCTCCGCCGAACTTGACTCTTGAAACAATGAATTCTGGTTGGAGACGTTCTCCAGACAGACGCCAGGCCCAGACACTGCCATTCGAACGGTAAAGGGTTAACCTTGATTCGTCTCTCCAAAGAACCCGTTTCCACTGATCCAATTCGATGTTTTTTGCACCTCATTAACCTAGCAGCTCGGTTGGACTTTGTGATCAAAGGCTTATGGGCAGTAGCACGACCATGAAAACCAAGCAGAAAATTCCTTATAGATGGTATTCATTGAAACAATACTCCCGTTTGCGTGTTGAATCTCTTCGCGGATGAGAGCCATCGGTTGGATGCATTTCTGACGAATTTCTCTGCATAGCACTCGTTAGTCTGTATCTCCTAGTTTCCTCGGTCTGCCGACTCGGGGCACATTCTGACAATTCCCTCTCACCTTCCACTTCATAATCCCATAAGCCACTGTCGATTTTAGGTACGATTGTTTTGTGTCAATAATTATACCTTTCTCGAAATCAGAGAGCTCCGAACTGCGGGTATCTTACATGTGACTAAAGCCGATGCTGTTTTCTACACGATGTATACTGGCACAGGCGATGACGTACCTCAGGACCTGAGATATCGTCATTTGCATAGGCGTCTAAATACTTCTTGGATACAGTGTATACACACACACACACACACACACACACATATATATATATATACATATATATGTATATATACATCTCTCTCTCTCTATATATATATATATATATATATATATATATATATATATATATATATATATATATATATATATATATATATATATATATATATATATATATATATATATAACTGAAAAAAAATAGAATTTAGAGTTAATCTGTCACTAACAAAAGTTCATTATTCGTTTTCCTTACTTTATTCAAAAATGTGTAAAAGTTTTCTCAAAAGCATTTTAATTGCAATCTCTGGTTTCAAAACATAAAGGGAAGAGCATACATTATTTTTTCTCCTATGGTATTACTGCTCTTCTACACTCTACATAGCAAAAAATTTCAAATAACTAGAAAACCTTTAGAGATAAAATAAATATATACTGTATTTAGGACTACTATCATATCTAATTGTGTTCCAAGTACTCATGATTACAATAATCTATCTATATAAGAAAAAACTTTTAGTAGATTAACGCTGTAGGACATAATTCGAAAATTGATAACTATGCAATGTTTAAATTTAATATTTAAGGATTCTAACTTCTACATGTGTCTCTCATGTATTGGTTGCAATCTGCACTTTATATAACGAGAAATTTTGATAAAACCTATATTAATGAACCTATTATAATGAAGTACAGTTGGGTAGAGCTTCGTTCCCACGACACATGTCCGAGGTTGGAACCTCCGGGCTGGGAAAGGTTGATCAGCCTTTCTTACAAAGAAAATTTGCCAAACCCACTGCTTAAAGGAAAGTTTTGCTGGCATGTTATGTCCACGTTATGTTATATAAAAATGTGGAATTGGCGTTTACGTAGTGTTTAGTATTGTAGTTTAAGTAGCATTTAAGTAGCTCATAAGTGAATTCTAAAAGTCTACATGGTGTCTCTAATTTGTATACAAAATCAAAATGCTAGGCTTGAAATGGATAGTCTTAAATAGTAAAATTTACAAGAGATTTACATATTCCCTCTTTCTCTTTTTTATCTCTCTATATGTATTCAAAAAAAAAAAAAAAAATTGAGAAGTAAGATTAAGTCTCTCACCAGAAATGATTCATTATCAGCCCTCCTTACTTTATTTAAAATGCATAAAAGTTTTCAAAAAAGCATTTAAATAGCAATATATAGTATCACAACATAAAATAAAGAGAATATATTATTTTTTTCCTCCTACAGTTTTACCACCCTGAGGTTCTTTTCTAAAAGTTGCTTTGAAGATTGTGGAATGTTAAAGTTAATACTATTGCATTTTTGCATCCTTTAGATCTATATAAATTTTTTAGAGATTCAGGATGAAAATTTTTTTTGAAGGAATTTATTTCTTTGATACGGAGTTCAGGGATAAAAAAAATCCCTTTTCATTGGACTAGGAAAAGTGATTAACAGATTCCATTATTTTTTCATCGAGCAATCTCAATAACAGAGCAAGTATTTAAAAAATAATATTTTTTTCTACGATTTAAAAAAAAAATCTGTTATTTTATTGTTCAAAAGTTAGGGAATAATAAGTGGGTTTAAGAATGTGCAAAATATTACTTGAGAAAGATTACCTGTGTCTTTGACTATTTTTCTAATATTTTGTAAGATGAAAATTTAGGATTTAATAAAAAAGAAATAATTTCCCAGAAGATGTAAGATTAAATTTTGTGTAGGTATTTCTTCTCAAAGTTTATATATAGATATATAATTATATATATATATATACATATATGTATATATGTATATATATACACACATATATATATGCATATATATATACATATATATACATATATATACACTTATATATACATATACATATATATATACATATATATACATGTATATACATATATATACATATATATATACATACACATACATATATATACATATACATATATATATACATATACATACATACATATATATACATATATATATATATATACATATATATATATATATATAGATACATATATATATATATATATATAGATACATATATATATATATATATATATATATATATATATATATATATATATATACATACACACACACACACATATATATATATATATATATATATATATATATATATATATATATATATATATATATATGTGTGTATATATATATATATATATAATATATATATATATATATATATATATATATGTAATCCAGGATTTATAAAATTGCTGGACGCATTTGAAATTATAGCTCCATTTCATTTTACTTACCAAGGGCACTGGGCAAGTAAAACGAATAGGGCTTTATCAGCTTAGCAGTAATAAAATAACATACAGTCTAGCAACACACACACACACACACACACACACACACACACATATATATATATATATATATATATATATATATATATATATATATATATATATATATATATATATATATATACGTATAAATAAGTATATATGTGGAATGTATATATATACACTGTCTACGAATAAGTATTTGGACACATGTGATAGAAAAGAAAAACTAACTTTATTCAAAATCAATAGTTTGTAGAGCCTCTACGAGAGCCAATTACAGCTTGAATCCTCCGGGGCGTACTTTCCACAAGTCTTTGTCTAAAAATTAGTGGTATTGTTAGCTAGTGGTATTGTCTTCCACTCGGCTTGGAGTAGATATACATGTTCCTTCACCGATTTTGGATGGGTTGTGCACCCCTTAATTCAGAGATCCAAATCGTCCCAGAGGTTCTCGATAGGATTCAGGTCTAGAAACTGGGCAGGCTAGTCCATTCGATGAACTCCATTGGCACCATACCAAGCCTTGGTTAACCTCGAAACATAACAACTGGCATTGTCGTCCTGAAAGTAACAGGGGTCCAACCCGTAAAACTGTCACAACGTAGGAAGCGCATTGTCATCCAAAATAGTGCAGTAGGCATCGGCGTTGAGCTTACCATGAATGGGGACTAAGGGACCCAGTTCATACCAGGAGAAACACCCCGAGGCCATAATTCCACCTCCGCCGAACTTGACTCTTGAAACAATGAATTCTGGTTGGAGACGTTCTCCAGACTGACGCCAGGCCCAGACACTGCCATTCGAACGGTAAAGGGTTAACCTTGATTCGTCTCTCCAAATAACCCGTTTTCACTGATCCAATTCGATGTTCTTTGCACCTCATTAACCTAGCAGCTCGGTTGGACTTTGTGATCAAAGGCTTATGGGCAGTAGCACGACCATGAAAACCAAGCAGAAAATTCCTTATAGATGGTATTCATTGAAACAATACTCCCGTTTGCGTGTTGAATCTCTTCGCGGATGAGAGCCATCGGTTGGATGCATTTCTGACGAATTTCTCTGCATAGCACTCGTTAGTCTGTATCTCCTAGTTTCCTCGGTCTGCCGACTCGGGGCACATTCTGACAATTCCCTCTCACCTTCCACTTCATAATCCCATAAGCCACTGTCGATTTTGGGTACGATTGTTTTGTGTCGATAATTATACCTTTCTCGAAATAAGTGAGCTCCGAATTGCGTGGAATCTTGCATGTGACTAAAGCCGATGCTGTTTAATACAAGATGTATACTTGCGGAGGCCATGTAGTACCTCAGGATTTCAGATATCGTCATTTGCATAGGCGTCTAAATACTTCTTGGATACAGTGTATACACACACACACACACACACACACACACACACATATATATATATATACATATATATGTATATATACATCTCTCTCTCTCTCTCTATATATATATATATATATATATATATATATATATATATATATATATATATATATATATATATATATATATATATATATATATATATATATATATATATATAACTGAAAAAAAATAGAATTTAGAGTTAATCTGTCACTAACAACAGTTCATTATTCGTTTTCCTTACTTTATTCAAAAATGTGTAAAAGTTTTCTCAAAAGCATTTTAATTGCAATCTCTGGTTTCAAAACATAAAGGGAAGAGCATACATTATTTTTTCTCCTATGGTATTACTGCTCTGAAGGGTCTCTTCTAAGACTTGCTTTGAAGCTTCTGAAATATTACAGTTAATGTTCTTGCTGTTATGCATCATAGAGATGTGTAGTTTTTTATGTTGTCTATTTGAATAAAATTGCTTCACATAAAATTTTGTCTCAGTTCAAACTGGAAAATGTTATTGGTAAATTCCATCTTTCTCTTCCATATGTAAATTTGATTAATAGTGCAAGTATTTGATGAAGAACTCTTTTTTTCGATGTACTCTAACTAAAAGATTATATAAGAACACAAGAGATTTTAATACTTAGAAAAATATTAGAGAAGAGTTTAGGGTGAGACCCTTTTTATTTAACTTTAATTTTTTATTGCTATTTAATTTTTTACGCATCGAGGGAGGGGTGAGAAGAAGTGGTAGGGAAAGAAAAGAATTGATACAGAGATATAGCATAATTCAAAATTAAGAAAAAATTGATTGTTAATTTTACAAGATATACCGGCTTCAAGCTGTCATATATCCTTTTAGAAATTATCTGAGAATCATTTAAAATACTTTCTCACTGTCTTTACACACACACACACACACACACACACACACACACACACACACACACATATATATATATATATATATATATATGTAATATATCAAAATTATTTCATTTTAATATTTCCTTAAAAACCTCCTCTGTCCCACTCTGATTCCTTAAAATATTTCTTCAGCCTCAAAATATCTTAATCAAAGGAGTGTCCTCGACTTAAAATTCTTTCGATACATTTCACAAAGCTTTCTGTGCAATACATGTAAATTTTCTGTCCATTCAATACTAATTCCCGCCATTAAATGCTCGGTTTTTCTCCTGATCTTAACACTTAAATTTGCTGACTACGTTTCTTGTCCCTTGGAAAAATTCTATCTGTCTTCGCTCTTGGGTACACCTATGTTCTAACAAAGTGATTTTTGTGTCTTTTTCTTGTCTGTTGTCGACTAGTAAAGATGCACTTCTTAGCAGCTCTAAAATAAATTTTTATTTAGACTTGTGCCGTCCTCTTCAATGTTTGCCTACTGCATCGTTATTACTTCTTGTTTAGGCTTCTTCTTGCCCAGTAGCCCAGGAAAGTAAAAATAACAGGGGTTACATAATTATTGTGACTAGAGGAAATAAATTTTACACACACACACACACACACACACATATATATATATATGTACACACGTACATATATATGTGTGTGTGTATATCTACATATATGAATAGAAATATATGTACATACATATGTACATACATATATACACAAACTCATTCACAAAACTCTGCGTATTTTGATCAGTTGAAGGATTGCATCTGTACGTAAGTACAAGTTAACTTTGAATTAGAAAGTGTAGATAACCTTTTTGGTCATCCCTGAAAATATTTTGAGTTGTTCAATCGTTACATCTGCAGTTATCTGAGATAACTAAAAAAGGATCGTAGGATACTTAATTCTATAAGTAGAAATATTTAATAAGTTGAAAGGAGCCACCTTTCTCTGAGGGGTTATGACATTTGTGATGTCACGCCGGATATCCATACACACTGTTTTAAACAATTATTTTAATAAAAAAATAATGAACAAAAATTACACCTTACAGCAAATTAAAAGTTTAAATTGGAACACATGGAACCAGCGGAAGGTTTCATTTTGATGACATATTAGAGAATTAAAAAACTTTCAGCTAAAGAATCTCAGAAAATGAACTGTATTTTTCTTAAAATAAGAGTTTTCTGTATAGAGACAATGCATTTTTAGCTCTCTATACTTTTTTTCGGGAGCTGCATAAAAGTTTTCTAAAAGTTAAATTACATTCTATTGTTTAAAATCATTAAGCAAAAAGCACAGTTTTTTCGTACTTCTTGTACTACCCTGAAGGGTCTACTCTAAAAGTTGATTTGAAGATATAGAAATATTAAAATTTATGCCATTGGATTTATGTATCCTTTAGATGTCTGGTTTTTTTATAGTCTACTTCTTGTACTACCCTGAAGGGTCTACTTGAAGGGTTGCTTTGAAGGTTCAGGAATATTACAATTAATGCTGTTGGATTTCTGTATCCTTGAGATTTCTAGTTTTTTTCAGTCTACTCCTTGTACTACCCTGAATGGTCTACTCTAAGGGTTGTTTTGAAGATTCAGGAATATTACAATTAGTGCTGTTGGAAATTTGCATCCTTCAGATCTCTATTTTTTTTCATAGTCTACTCCTTGAACTACTCTGAAGGGTCTGCTTACTCTAAAGGTTTCTTTGTAGATTCAGGAATTTTACAATTAATGCTGTTGGATTTCTGCATCCTTTAGATCTTTAGTTTTTTCATAGTCTATTCTTAATAAAAATTGTTGAAAAGGAGTTTATTCATTTCATGCAATTGGACAGGAAATTTGTTGAGGGATACATATCAAAAATGCATGATAAGGAATTTATTTCTTTGAATCAGCGTTTGAGATAAAAAAACAAACATTTAACTAGGAGAGTTGATTAACAGACTTCCTCGTTTATCAGCAAATTTCATTAATAGAGCATATATTTCAAAATGACATAAAAATTACCCCTTTTTTACGAACTAAAACGAACTACTTGTTTTGTAACTTGAAAATTAAAGAATAACAAGTGAGTTCAATAATAAGCAAAATATTATTTGAGAAAGTTTGCCCCTGAGTTCATTTTTCTTATGTTTGGGTAACCGGGAAATCTAGCATTATTAAAAAAATAATTTCAAAGAGAAAGCAACGAGTTTAAAGATCTCTTTTTGATGAGATATTAAGCATTTAAAAATTTTCTGAAGAAACTTAGAAAAGGAAATACATTTTTCGTAAAATGAGGGTCAGAAATAATCTTCAATTTTTAATTCTAGTTTTACGTTTTGTCTTTAAAAAATATTTTTTCCATTAAAACTGCAGATGAAAAATAGAGGAATTAAGAGACATTTTCACAATAGAAGCATTGCATTAACAGCTTACCGAACGTTTTCAAAGATGCATAAATTTTTTGTAAATATTATTTAAATTACAATCTAAGGTACAATCAAAGGTCTAAAAAACATCAAGTAAACAGATTTTTTTCTTGTCCTCTTGCTACTACCCTGAAGGATCTACTCTAAGGGTTGCTTTGAAGATTCTAGTACATTAGAATTAATGCTGTTGCATTTTAGCATCCTTTAGATCTTCACATTTTTTTCTAAGTCTTTCTTAATAAAAGTTGTTAAGAGGGAATTTATTCATTTCAAGCTGTATGCCAGGAATTATTTTCAGAGTTTCAAAATAAAATTGTTTGATAAGGAATTTATTTCTAAGATGCACAAAAAAACCCCCTGCTCTTTTAAATAGGACAATTGATTAACAGATTCCATTATTTTTTTCATCGGCAAATTTCATTAATAGAACAAGTATTTCTTGGTGACATAAAAATTGACATTTTCTCAAATCTACTAATTTATTATTCAAAACTTAGGGAATAATAAGTGAGTTTAAAATTGACCAAAGTATAAATTGAGAAAGTTTTGCTGGCTCTTTGTTTATTTTTCTTGTGATTGGGTGAGGTCCTAATTTAAGATTAAATAAAAAGCAATGATTTTAAAGAGGAAGCAACGAGTTTAAAGTTTTTTTTATGAGATAAAAGAATTTAATAAAATTCATCTAAGAAATTTAAATTTTACGTTTCGTGTTTAGAAAAATATTTTTTCCATTAAAATTGCAGATATAAAATAGTGGAAATCAGGGAGATTTTCCCAATTGAAGCAAGTAACAGCATACAGAACTTTTTCTTAAGATTTCATGTAAAAAATGTCAACAATGCATGATAAGGAATTTATTTCTTTGATACAGCGTTTGAGATAAAATAAACAATCATTTAACTAGGAGAGTTCATTAACAGATTTCATCGTTTATCAGCAAATTTCATTAATAGAGAATATATTAGAAAATGACATAAAAAATTACCCTTTTTCTACGAACTAAAACGAACTACTTGTTTTAAAACTTGAAAATTAAAGAATAACAAGTTATTTCAATAATAAGCAAAATATTATTTGAGAAAGCATGCCTGAGTTCATTTTTCTTGTGTTTGGGTAACCGGGAAATCTAGCATTAAAAAAATAATTTCAAAGAGAAAGCAACGAGTTTAAAGATTTCTTTTTGATGAGATATTAAGCATTTAAAATTTTCTGAAGAAACTTAGAAAAGGAAATACATTTTTCGTAAAATGAGGGTCAGAAGTAATCTTCAACTTTTTAATTCTAGTTTTACGTTTTGTCTTTAAAAAATATTTTTCCATTAAAACTGCAGATGAAAAATAGTGGAGTTAAGAGAGATTTTCACAATAGGTGCATTGCATTAACAGCTCACCAAATGTTTTCGAAGATGAGTAAATTTTTTGTAAATATTATTTAAATTACAATCTAAGTTTTAAAAACATTAAGTAAACAGAGTTTTTCTGGTACTCTTGCTACTACCCTGAAGGGTCTAATCTAAGGGTTGCTTTGAAAATTATGCTACATTACAATTAATGCTGTTGCATTTTTGCATCCTTTAGATATTCACATTTTTTCTTAGTCTTTCTTAATAAAAGTTGTTGAGAGGGAATTTATTCATTTCATGCTGTATTCCAGGAATTATTTTCAGGGTTTCAAGATAAAATTGCTTGATAAGGATTTTATTTCTAAGATGCACTGTTGCGAGATAAGAAAAAAAAAATCCTGCTCATTTAACTAGGAGAAGTGATAAACAGATTCCATTATTTTTTTCATCAGCAAATTTCATTAATAGAACAAATATTTCATGGCCACAAAAAAAGACATTTTTTGGACAAAAAAAATCTATTATTTTATTACTTAATAGTTACGGAATAATAAGGGAGTTTAGAAGTGACCAAAGTATAATTTGAGAAAATTTTACCGGCTCTTTGTTTATTTTTCTTGTGTTTGGGTGAGATTAAAATTTAAGATTAAATAAAAAAACAATGATTTTTAAGAGAAAGAAAGGAGTTTAAAGGATTTTTTTGATGACATATTAAAGAATTAAAAACTTTTCGTCTAAAAAATGTAAGTTTTACGTTTCGTGTTTATAAATATATTTTTTCCATTAAAATTGCAGATGAAAAGTAGTGGAGTTAAGGGAGATTTTCACAATAGAAGCAATTTAGTAACAGCATACAGAACCTTTTCGTAAGATGCTTAAATTCTTTCTAAATATTATTTAAATTACAATCTAAGGTTTAAAAACATTAAGTAAAGAGTTTTTTGTTGTTTTTCTGCTACTACCCCGAAGGGTCTACTCCAAGGGTTGTTTTGCAGATTCTGGTACATTAAAATTAATGCTGTTGAATTTTTGCATCCTTTAGATTTTTACTTATTTTTCTTAGTCTTTCTTAATAAAAGTTGCTGAAAGAGAATTTATTCATTTTCAGCTGTATGCCAGGAATTTTTTTCAGAGTATCAAGATAAAATTGCTTTATAAGGAATTTATTTCTAAGACTCAATATTGCAAGATAAAAAAAAAAAATCCTGGTCATTTAATTAGAACCAGTGATTAACAGATTTCATTATTTTTTTCATCGGCAAATTTCATTAATAGAAGAAGTATTTCATGGTCACATAAAAAATGACATTTTTTAACGAAAAAAAAATCTATTATTTTATTACTCAACAGTTAGGGAATAATAAGTGAGTTTAAAAGTGACCAAAGTATAATTTGAGAAAGTTTTGCTGGCTCTTTGTTTATTTTTTGTGTTTTTGGTTGAGATAAAAAAAACAATGATTTCAAAGAGAAAACAACGAGTTTAAAGGTTTATTTTGATGACATATTAAAGAATTAAAAAAACTTTTCGTCAAAGAAATTTAAAATGAAAGTAAGAAGTAATATTCAATTTTTTAATTATAGTTTTACTTTTATTCTTTAAGAAAAAATTTTTGTATTAAAATTGCTAAGGAAAAAGATAGTGGAAATGAAAGAGATTTTCACAATAGAAGAAATGCATTAACAATAGACCTTCCGTTGCTTGGAAGATGAGTAACAATTTTATAAAAGTTATTTAAGTTACAATTTATAGTTTAAAAATATCAAATAATAAGCATAAAATGGTTTCTCGTCATCTTTTTTGTACCCTGATGGTTCTACACTAAGAGTTGCTTTGAAGATTCTGAAATACTTCAATTACTCCTGTTGCATTTCTGTATGTTTTATATCTTTAGTTTTTTCATAGTCTTTCTTAATAAAAGTTGTCGAGAGGGAGTTTATTCGTTTCATGTTGTATTCTAGAAATGTTTTTAGAGTTTCATGATAGAAACGCTTGATAAGAACTATATTTCTTTATACACTATCCGGGATAAGAAAGAAATCCCTGTTCATTTAATTAGGACAAGTGATTAACAGATTCTATTATTTTTTCATCAGCAAATTTCATTAATAGAACAAGTATTTCATTGTCACATAAAAAATGACATTTTTTGAACGAAAAAAATCTATTATTTTATTACTCAAAAGTTAGGGAATAATAAGTGAGTTTAAAAGTGACCAAAGCATAATTAAAGAAAGTTTTAATGGCTCTTTGTTTATTTTTCGTGTGTTTGAATGAGATCAAAATTTAAGATTAAATAAAAAAGCAATGATTTCAAAGAGAAAGCAACGAGTTTAAAGAGTCTTTTTGATGTCGTATTAAAAGAATTAAAAACTCTTCCTCTAAGAAATTTAAAATGAAAGTCAGACCTGATATTCAATTTTCTTAATTATAGTTTTACTTTTAGTCTTTAGGAAAATAAATTTTAAATTAAAATTGCTAAGAAAAAAGTGAAATTCAGAGAGATTTTCACAATAGAAGCAATGCATTAAGAACACACTTTTCCTTGTTTGGAAGGTGAGTAATAATTTTCAAAAAATTATTTAAGTTACAATTTAGGGTTTAAAAATATTAAGTAAGAAGCATAAAATAGTTTCTCGTTGCTTTGAAGAGTTACTTTGAAGAATCTGAAATATTACAATTAATCTTGTTCCATTTCTGTATGTTTTATATCTTTAGTTTTTTCATAGTCTTTTTTAATACAATTTGTCGAGAGGAAGTTAATTCATTTTATGCTGTATTCTAGAAATGTTTTTAGATTTCAGGATAGACAATTTTCAGGAAAGACGATTTATAAGGAATTTATTTATTTGATACACTGTTCCGGAATAAGAAGAAAATCCTTGTTCATTTAACTAGAACAAGAGACTGACAGATTCTATTATTTTTTCATCGGGTAATTTCATCAATAAACCAAGTATTTCATGATGACATAAAACATTTTTTTCTATGAACTAAACAATATATATTTTCTCTAACTTAAAAGTTAGTGAGTAATAAATGACTTTAACAATCAACAAAATATTATTTGGTTGGGCTTTTTTTTATTTTTCTTATGTTTTAGAAAGATGAAAATTTGGATGAAATTAAAAGAAATAATTTTAACTAGAACGCAACTAGTTTAAAAGTTTCTTTTTGATGAAATATTAAAGGATTAAAAATTTCTCCCTTGAAGAAACTTAGAAAAGGAACTACATTTTTCGTAAAATTACAGTCAGAAGTACACTTCCTCTTTTTTATTTCTAGTTTTATTTTTATTTTTGTGAAAATTTTTTTCACTAAAATTCCGTAAAAAAATGTATGGAAGTAAGAGTTATTTTCACGATATAAGCAATACAGTACCAGCTCTCCTTAAGTTTTTTGGCAGATGCGTAAATGTTTTCTAAAAATTAGTTAAATTACTATTTACGTTTTAAAAACATTAAGTAAAGGAAACAGTCAGTTTTATGTCGTTTTCCTTCTTCTACCCTGAAGGGTCTACTCTAAGGGTTTCTTTGAAGATTTTGGAATATTACAATTCTATATCCTTGGTGTGGTGTAGTACGTTGCTGTTGTTATTTCAAAGCTACTAATAACCCAATTTTGCTTTATATCGTCTTTAATTATACTAAAACGCCACTGATCTATATTACAATATTCATATATAGAACAAAAGACAAGGAAATATGCTAAAAAAATATGTAAAAAATTAAAAAGTAAAAGTAGCACTCCACGTGCTACACATGAAAGAAAAAAAATTGCCAAAGTCCGCTCTTTTACTTCCTTCAAACTACTCCAGCAACCCTGTACTTTTTCCATTATCCTGGTCTGATGCGTTCGTTGTTCCATTGTCCTGTGTACAATGCGTCCTTTCCCGGCTCTGTACAGAATTACCGGGACTCCAAGAATGGTCCTGAATTGCCTCCTGGAGACCAATCACAATTATCCAAAACTTGGTGAAGTTTAAGTGCAATTGTTTTCACACCGCAAGCTTCCTGGAGTAGCGAAAAAAATACTCGGGTATGCAACTCACAACGTGCGAGTGAGGCGAGCAAATCAGTTTTGCAAACCTTATGTAAAACATAGCTGCACTCTCACACTTCATATCTCTAGATTTTTTACATAATCTTTAAAAAAAATATTGAGAAGGAATTTATTAATTTTATGCTGTATACCAGGAATTTTTGTTCTCTTATCCCCTTTAATAAGAAAAGTTATTAACGAGTTTCATTATATTTTCATAGAGAAATCTTATTAACCCCTTCCGGTAAAATGACGAGTCTAGCTCGTCATTAGTTTTTCATTCCATACCGCACAATGACGAACTACACTCGTCATGCAATTAAAGTTACTGCTAAATATGATAATTAATTTAGTTTAAAATTTCTAGTGTACTGAATTTGGCAACATTTTTATCACTTGTGAAAATCACAAGTCACTATTGCATATTGTTTACTTAGAATTTCTTGGTACAAGTCATTGCCAAATTAATGAGTCAGAATAAAAGAAAACCTACTAAGAAATGCCGTGTGTGTTACAAGAATCAAATTAAAAGTGAGACTATTTGGCGGTGTAAACAATTAAGAATTCCTTTGCACTTTGTTTTGAAAAGTACCACTAGCTTGAAGACTATTATCTGTATACCTTATTAATGTTTTGCTTTGATATTTTCTTAATTTTACTGTTTCTGATATTATTTAACATTATGTAAAAAGTGGATTTTAATTAAGAATATGTAAGAATTGTAAAATGAAACAAGTTTTTTTAAATAAAGATTAAATGGTTATTTCATGCACAGTTTTTCATTATTAAATCATACCGGAAGGGGTTAATATCGCAAGTATTTCAGGATAAAGTTTGACATAAAAACAGGGTACCTCCGCCAAATTTTCGATTAATCTCTAATCATAGCAACCTAACAGGTTTTTCCTGATCTTGCAGTATCCAAAGAATTCATGTCTATATTTTATTATTTATATAGGAATACGGCTATCTATGTGCAACCCTTCTGTTACATATTAAAGTCGCAGAATTCTTATTTGTTATTAATTTTGCAAAATTAAATTGATTGGCTTAAAGCGTAGCATACAAAGGCGATTTTACCGAATATCCAAGCCAGTTTAACTAGTATCCAACCATTTTCGTTTATATGTGGTTTCGTACTGGTTTGCTGTTCAATTCCATTGCTTTTAGTAGTCAATACTACTTTGTGAGTTTTATCTTTTAAGGTTAGACATATATATGTATATATCTTTATAAATAAAATTCTTCGGTCCGTGTGTTTGTAGTAGAACTCCTCCTAAACGGCTGGACTGATTTTGATGACATTTTGTGTATGTAATTAAGTTGATTCGAGAAAGGTTTAGATTCACAATTTGATCCGATACAAAATGTATTTTTTTTATTAAAAATACAGAATTGCTCTGTTATTGAGATTACTTTAATGGCGTTTGAAACCCTTTACTCTCAAAGTATATGTGTCACAGTCGTCAGTGCAACGGGCGTCGGTACTAGAAGTCCCAGGATCGAATCTCCATACAGGCGATGTGGGAATTTTAATTTAATCTATTCGCTTTTATGTTTCTGTTTGTAATCTAAGTACTAGAACATACTTTAATTTACTGAAATGGTATTCTAGAATATTCCATTAATGTATTAAAGTGCAAGTAGTTCAGATTATGATCCAGTTCTGTATTGCTCAACACATTTAAATTTGCAGTATAAAGATACACTCACACGCAATTGATAAGTCCAATTGTGGTGCCGTCAAGTATTTTTAAATTATTTTTTTACTTACTTTTCCATCAAAACGACCCAATTTATAATTCATTTTAAAATATTTTAAAATTTTTGGATTTACAGCGTTAAAACAAGACAACGCCTGTCGTGTCGTCTATTTCTTTATATATATATATATATATATATATATATATATATATATATATATATATATATATATATATATATATATATATATATATATATATATATAAATAATATATATATATATATATATATATATATATATATAAATATATATATATATATAATAAATATATAAATATATATATATATATATATATATATATATATATATATATATATATATATATATATATATATATAATATATATAAATATATATATAAAATAAAAATCCTTTCTTATTATAATTTATCGGCCAAATATCTAATAAATATTCAGTCATAGGTATTCAGAGAAATATTTGTTATATATTCGGCCAGTATATTTGGCAAAAGGGTAGAAAAGGACGAATATATATATATATTCATTAATCGCTTATTATATAGGTATATATTTTAGAGGTATATATATTAGCGAAATGTATATATTTGCATTTAAAGTTAAATTATAAACATATATGTTTTATATATAACATATACTAAATACAGTTTATATTATGCAACTTAAATTGATATATGTTAGATATTTATATATTATATATATATACAATTCTTTATATATATTCAAAACAATATCTAGAAAAACCTTTCGTATTATCTGGAATTTATTCGGCCAAATATCTAATAATATTCAGTCATAGGTATTCAGAGAAATATTTGTTAGACATTCGGCCAGTCGGAAGATTTGGCAAAAGGGTAGAAAAGGACGAATAGTCAAAAGTGGCTATATATTCATTAATCGCTTATTAATAGGTATTTTCTAGAGGTTGCGAAGGGTTTTTAGGAGCGAAATGTATATATTTGCATTTGAAATTAATATATAAACAAGAAACTGTTTTATTCATGCAACGTAACTAAATACAGTTATGATTAGGCAACTTAAATTGAGTGAATGTTAGATTTTCTGATAATTAGTGCAATGTATGTAACTCTGTTATACAATTCTTTATATATATTCAAAAGAAAATATCTAGAAATACTTAATCTTGAATTTATATGGTTAAATATCTAACAGTATTCAGTAATAGGCATTCAGGGAAATATTTGTTAGTCATTCGGCCAGTCGGAAGATTTGGAAAAAGATAGAAAAGGACGAATAGTCAAAAGTGGCTATATATTCATTAATCGCTTATTAATAGGTATTTTCTAGAGGTTGCGAAGGGTTTTTAGGAGCGAAATGTATATATTTGCATTTGAAATTAATATATAAACAAGAAACTGTTTTATTCATGCAACGTAACTAAATACAGTTATGATTAGGCAACTTAAATTGAGTGAATGTTAGATTTTCTGATAATTAGTGCAATGTATGTAACTCTGTCATATGTAATTCTTTATATATATTTAAAAGAAAATACCTAGAAAATATTTTATCTTGAATTTATATTCGATCAAATATCTAACAGTATTCAGTAATAGGTATTCAGGGAAATATTTGTTAGTCATTCTGCCAGGCGGAAGATTTGGCAAAAGGGTAGAAAAGGCCGAATAGTCAAAATCGCTAATATAAATATTATTAATCCGTAATTAATAGGCTTTTTGTAGAGGTTTCGGAAGGGTTTTTTAGGAAGATAAACTGTATATTTGGCATTTAAAATTAAATTAGAAACAAGAAAATGTTTTATTCATGTAACGTTACTAAATACACTTATGATTATGTAACATAAATGTAAGTGAATGTTATATTTTCTGATAATTAGTGCAATGCATGTAACTTTGTCATATAATTCTTTATATATATTCAAAATAATAATAGGAAATATTTTATCTTGAATTTATTCGATCAAATATCTAACAGTATTCAACCATAGGTATTCAAAAAATAATTATTCGTTATTCGTGCCAGTCCAAAGATTTGGCAAAAGGGTAGAAAAGGCCGAATAGACAAAAATTAATATAAATATTAATTAATCCTTAATTAATAGGTATTTTCTAGTCGGAAGGGTTTCTAGGGGTGTGAACTGTATATGTTTGTATTTGAAATTAAATTAGAAACAAGAAAATGTTTTTATGTATGTAACGTTATTAAATACACTTATGATTATGTAACTTAAAGTAAGTAAATTTTAGATTTTCTGATAATTAGTGCAATGTATGTAACTTTGTCATATAATTCTGTATATATATTTAAAATAACAACTAGATGATACTTTATCTTAATTTATTTGGACAAATATCTAACAATATTTAAACATAGGTATTCACAAAAATAATTATTAGTAATTCGGCCAGTCCGAATATTTGGTAAAAGGGTAGGAAAGGTCTAAAAGCAAAAAGTGGCTAAATATTCATTAATCCTTAATTAATAAGTATTTTCTAGTGGAAGGGTTTATAGGGGTGAACTGTATACGTTTGTATTTGAAATTAAATTAGAAACAAGAAAATGTTTTTATTTATGTAACATTAATAAATACAGTTATGATTAGGCAACTTAAATTGAGTGAATGTTAGATTTTCTGATAATTAGTGCAATGTATGTAACTCTGCAGTATTCTGCATTTTGTATATTTAAAGAAGAGTCTCTTTTGTTTTACAAATCTCTTTTATTTTCTTTAATTTTATCATCAACATTGGCAGGACAGCCCTTTGTGGGCCTGGGCCTTCCTTAGAAGCTTTTCCCAATCTGCCCTTCTCCCAGCAATTGATCTCCAGTTCTTTACCTTTAAGATGGCAAAATCTTCATCCACACAGTCTTTCCACCGTTTCTTAGGCCTTCCTTTTGGTCTTTTATTGGAAGGGAGTGCATTAAAACCCCTCAAAGTTGTTCGTTCTGGGCTCATTCTCATTACATGTCCTGCCCATCTCATTCTATTCAGCTTTATAGATTTGATAACATCATCACTGTTAAAGATCTTATATAATTCAAAATTATATCTTTTTCTCCAGTTGTTATTTTCAAAGACAGCACCAAAGATGGTTCGCAGGATCTTAATTTCGAAGGTTGCCAACATCCTCTCTTTTTTTCTTGTTAGGGTCCAAGTCTCCGAGGCAAAAACTGACTGCCTTGATCAATACCTTATACATCTCTGTAATATCTCTGTGTTTCTTTTTATCAAGTAGGAATTCAGTAGTGATCTTAAACAAAAAGAAAAAAAAAACAGCGATTGGTTGCAGTAATTCTTTTTCTAATTTCAGGATTTATGTCATTTTCTTTAATTTACTATTTAAATATTTAAAAATATTCAGTCATAGATTTACAGTGGATTATTAGTTCATTATTCTACCAGTGGGGAATATTTGGCAAAAAGGCAAAATGGCCGAATACTGAAAATTGGCCAAATATTCGATATTTTCTAGGTGCTGTTTTGAAGCGTATAGAATATATCAATTAATGCTGTTTTATTTCTGCATTCTTTAGAGCTGTACTTTTCTATAAAGCTTTATTTGATGAAAATATTTCAAAGAAATTTTTTATGCTATTCGCAAGGAACGATTTTTTCCCTTTTGCTCGCCGAAATAGGAAAAATTTATTGACAGATTTCATTATTTCCGCAGAAAACTCTTATTAATAGTGCAATTATTTTACGATGAAATTAAACAGAATAACAGACCTTTTATTTTAACAAATTCTACAAAATTTTTCTTCATATGCAAGAAGATTTTTTTCTATCAATTAAGAAAAGCTGAGAGGAGAGTTATGAGTGGATTTTTGTTTATCTTCGTATTTTATTCGGGAAAAGACAAAAATATGAATCTGAAGGAGAAATGGTGGATTTAAATGTAAAAAAAAGCAGGTTTTGATATTTTTAGCAAATTTCTGTTTCAGGTAGTTATAAACCATATAT
>CM063508.1:105512042-105524542 GCA_032207245.1 Pardosa pseudoannulata | reverse complement strand
TTAATATGCATCAGCTACTTATAATTATTATAGATATTACAAAAAAGGCAATTTAAATATTATATACAACTATTATAAACAGTTTTTAAAAGAAAGAATTTTCGATACATTCTAGGTTCATTTTCATCTGTCTTATATTTTCGAAATGTCTTGAAAATTTACTTTATCAAAAATGAAAATTTAAAGTTAGTTAAAATGCATATTATTTGAACAGAAAAAAAATCTATCTTCTTTGAAATAAAAATATTTTTATACTTATTTTATCTCGAAAATGGATATTTCAAACTATCGTTTGAAATACCCATATGTTAACATCATGTAATTTTTAGGATATGTTAACATTCTAGGTTCATTTTCATCAGTCTTATACTTTCGAAATGTATCGAAAATTTACTTTATCAAAAATGGAAATTTAGAGTTAGTTAAAATGCATATTATTTGAACATAAAAAAATCTATCTTTTTTGAAATAAAAATACTTTTATACTTATTTAATCTCGAAAAATGGATATTTCAAGCTATCGTTTTAACTTGGTAGCAATATTAAAAATATACATATACAATAGACTCAAAATAAATGTTCCTGGAATATTTTCAATAATGCTGCTTTTGAAACATAAAATAACTACTAACCAGTACTAAAATTAGTATCATAAATTAAAAATTAATATCATTTTTATTAATTTAAAATTTTACCTTGATATTTTAAACACTTTTCCATAAATTAGCTGCTAATGCTGCATTAAATTTTCATGTAAATTGGCAAAAAAGTAAAATAATTTAAATAGTCCACTTCCAGTATGAAGACCTTGATATTTAAAACATTTTTGGATAAATATACTGCTAATATTGTATTAAATTGTCATGCAGATTGGCAAAAAAGAAAATTAAATAATTTTAATAGTCCACTTTCACTATGAAGACCTTGATATTTAAAAATTTTTTGCATAAATATACTGCTAATATTGTATTAAATTGTCATGCAGATTGGCAAAAAAGAAAGTAAAATAATTTTCACAGTCAACTTTCACTATGAACCCCTTGATATTTAAAACATTTTTGCATAAATATACTACTAATACTGTATTAAATTGTCATGCAGATTGGCAAAAAAGAAAGTAAAATAATTTTAATAATCCATTTTCACTATGAATACCTTGATATTTAAAACATTTTTGCATAAATATACTACTGATACTGTATTAAATTGTCATGTCATGCAGATTGGCAAAAAAGAAAGTAAAATAATTTTAATAGTCCACTTTCACTATGAACACCTTGATATTTAAAACATTTTTGCATAAATATACTACTAATACTGTATTAAATTGTCAAGCAGATTGGCAAAAAAGAAAGTAAAATGATTTTAATAGTCCACTTTCACTATGAACACCTTGATATTTAAAACATTTTTGAACAAATATACTACTAATATTGTATTAAATGCATATTGGCCCAACAGAAAGTAGATTTATTAAAATAGTCTACTCTCACTTTTAAGGTTTTTTCTGAATGACATATTGAACATTTAAAACTTTCTATGGTAAGTAAATTAATTATAGGAAATCGTATGAAAGTGAGCTTTATCTTGCTTATAATAAGGATAAAAATTATCTTTTTACTTCAGTTTTACTTTTGCAAAAATAATCTTTACATTAATATTGCCAAGAAAAAAAAAGAATGATTCGTTCAAGATAAACAATGCATTATCATCTCTCCTTACTTTCGAGAAATGTGTAAAAATTTCCAAAAAGGTATTTAAATTGCAATCTCTGGTTTAAAAACATTAAGTGAAGAGGATGTATGATTTTTTTTCTTCCTGTTACAATGTTACTGCCCTGAAGGGTATTTTCTAGGAGTTGCTTTGAAGCTTCTAGAATATTGCAATTAATGCTGTTTTATTTTTGCATCCTTTGCAGCTGTTTTTTTATGAAGCCTTGCTCGATAAAAATACTTGAGAGGGATTTTTATTTGATGCTGTTTGCCAGGAATACTTTTTTTTCGCTCTTGCTCACTCAAATAGGAAAAAGTTATTAACAAATTCTATTATTTTTTCTCATCGGCAAATCTTATTAATGGTGCAAGTATTTCATGATGAAATAAGAAAAAAAGTAACAACTCTTCTTTTTTTTGGTGGACTCTAACTACAAAATTTTATAATCCAAGTAATAGGAATAATAAGTTAGTTTAATATTTCTTTGGAAAAATATTAAAAGTGTGTTCGGGGTAGTTTTTGTTAATCTTGCACATTTATTGAGGAGAAGAAGTAAAGTATGGAATTTATATGCAATGAATAAATGATTTCAAGCTAAGTGAATTGAAGTTTAACCTTTTTGCCTTTTTTAATAAATTTCCTTTTGAGGCTGACATAGTTCTAAATGCGAAGGACTTAAGAAGCAATTTAAATTATCCCTTTTCTTCTGCACTCACTTTTTTCTCTCTGTAATTACATGCACACACACACTTGTATACGCACATGCACATGCACGTACACGCACACACACACACGCATAAAAAGTTAAAAATGGAATGTATTGATATTTTTAGAACATATCTTTTCCATGGTGTCATTATCTAAAATATAAAAAACCCTAGGATTTAACCCCTTCGGGACCAACGTCTCGTATACGTGACTCAGTGATTTCAGTCTTATCAGTCAAGCTTCGACTCCACTCGATGATCTCCAGTTGGTACTGAGAGACCAGTGTCGCGTATGCGTAATAGGAGATCTGAACGTTTTATTTTAACTTTTAATTGCTAGATTTAATTACTAGGTGGCTTAAAGCAGTAAAGTATGGAATTTATATGCAATGAATAAATGATTTCAATTTAAGTGAATCGAAGTTTAACCTTTTTACCTTTTTTAATAAATTTCCTTTTGAGGCTGTCATAGTTCAAAATGCGAAGGACTTAAGCAATTTAAATTACCCCTTTTCTTCTCCTCTCACGTTTTTCTCTCTATAATTACATGTACACATACAAACACACACGTAAGCACACGCACACATACACATAATTATAGATAAAAAGTTAAAAATAGAAAGTATTGATATTTTTAGTACATATCTTTTCCATGGTGTCATTATCTAAAATATAAAAACCCCTAGGATTTAACTCCTTCGTGACCAACGTCTTGTATACGTGACGCAGTGATTTCACTCTTATCAGTGAAGCTTCGACTCCATGCAATGATCTCCGGTTGTTACTGAGAGACCAGCGTCGCGTATGCGTAATAGGAGATCTGAAAGTTTTATTTTAACTTTTAATTGCTAGATTTAATTACTAGGTGGCTTAAACGGCAACTGTTTTCACAACGGTCGAATCGTATAGCATTTACTTCTGATCTTCAAAGGGTTAAAGAATATCTTACTTTCCTTCTATCTCTTCTCTCTTAATCTCTATCTATCTACCTATCTATCTTTCTATATATGTACTTCAGGGTTTTAAGTTTAGTTAGGTTTTTAAGGTCTTATTTTGGGATTTTAATGGGGAACTATTTAATAGCGTGGATAGGTGTGTAATAAGGCAAATAATAAAAGTCTTGTGTGGGTTGAAAAGGAACACTTGGAATTACAGACCTGGCGAACCCACGTCAAGAAGTTCTGATAAGTGACTATTGTCTAGAGGTTGAGTTCCAAAGCATGGCCACCATGTTGAGTAGTATTGATACAAAAGTGAAAAAACGGCTTGTATAAAGAAAAGTGCTTCCATTGAATTTACCAGACACGACATGTATATACATTAGCGAGATAAGTAAAAGCAAAATTTGCTACGAAATTTTAACCATTGCTTATTTATTATTATTTTTGTTTAAAACAATATACTAGATTATAAATTTTCTATACATAAAAAAGGGTCTGGCTAGTAGAGGAATTCTGCACCAGCAAAAATATATAAATATATTAAACGACCCGATAGATGTTGTTATGTTTTAACGCTATAATCCAAAAATTGTAAAATGTTTTTAAATAAATTATAAATTGGACCGTTTTGATGGAAAAATAAGGAAAAAATCATTTTAAAATAATTTGACTCCACCACATGTACGGTCATCACAAACGTAATTGGATTAAATTAAAATTCCCTGACCACCTGTACGGGGATTCGATACTAAAGCCCGTTGTGCTACCCACGCTTAGAAGATACACTGGAAGTAAAGGGTTTGAAGCGGCCTTCTAAAAATCGCAATAAGGGCGCAAATTTGGATTTTTAATAGAAATCATTTTTTATCGCATCACATTGTGAATCTAAACCATTGTCAAATACTTGACGTGACCACAACTCGACTTATCAGTTGCGTGTGAGTGTATCTGCATACTGCAAATTTAAATGTGTTGAGTAGTACAGAACTAGATCACAATCTGAGCTACTTACCCTTTTATACATCAATGGAAATTTCTAGAACTCTAGAACAAACAGAAACATAAAAGTGATTAGATTAAATTAAAATTCCCACGTCACGTGTACGGAGATTCTATCCTGGGACTTCTCGTACTGAAGCCCCTTGCGCTGACTACTGTGCTACAGATACTTTGGCAGTGAAGGGTTTTAAAATTCATTATAATAATCTCAATAAGCTCGCAGTTCTGTATTTTTAATAATAAAACATTTTGCATGGAATCAAATTGTGAATCAAACCCAATCTTAAATGAACTTAAATACATGCACAAAATTTCATCAAAATCAGTCCAGCCGTTTAGGAGGAGATCTATTAAAAAAACAAGGATAGAAGAATTATATCTACCTATATTCATATATATATATATATATATATATATATATATATATATTTATAATATATATATATATATATATATGTATGTATGTATGTATGTATATATATATATATATGTATGTATGTTATGTATATATATGTATATATATATATATATATATATACATATATATATATATTTATATACATACATACATATATGTATATATATATATATATATATATACATATATATATATATATATACATATATATATATATATATATATATATATATATATATATATATATATATACATATATATATATATATATATATATATATATATATATATATATATATATATATATATATATATATATATATATATATATATATATATATATATATATATATACATACATACATATACAGATATTTAATTTAGCAACGTTTGGTTAATTAGCAAAATATTAAAATGCTAAAACAAAAAGAAGTATTTGGCTATATAATAAAGCTATAAACGCAGTAAGGTTCATGACATGTAAGACAGCAGGTCATTTGCATTTAACAGATATTACTTTGACTAAATAACGCAAAAATTTATTTTCTGACAATAGTGAATAAAGCAAATGTGTGACTAAAAAGAGAGAAAAAAATGTGCAGTACATTGCAGGTAGTTTATTATTTACCATTTGTATTTATTTTCTACACTTTATTTCTAATATTTTATCCTCAGTGCTTACTGACTACAAATATACTTTTACACGACTTTCACTGTCGCGGCTCATTTAGTGCAATGGCATGCAGCCAGGTTAAATGTCCCGTAATGATAGCATCCCGAACAATTAAATTCTTTTTACGCTAAAGAAGTTAGAAGCAGAAAAAAATTATTAGAAAATGAACTTTATTTTGCTTAACATAAGGGTCACGGTCTTTTTAATTCTAGTCTCACTTTTCTTCTTTACGAAAATATTTTTTCCATTAAAACTGCTTTAAAAATATAGTCAAAAATATTCTCTCAACAAAACACTTCGTTATCGACTTTCCTTACTTTTTTTTTTTTGGAAAAATGCGAGAAAAATTTCAAGCTGGTATTTAAATTGCATTCTCTAGTTCGAAAATATTAAGTGAAGAGTATGAAAGATTTATTTTCACTTCTATTTTGAAGTATTGCTAACGTAACGGGTTGAGATTTAGCTTCCGAAATACAGTGAAATCTTGTTATAACGAATACGTTATAAAAGGAATTCTGTGATATATGGTTAAAATTTTTGGTCACAGAATTTTTATAAGATTTTTATGTTACTGTTTTTTATGTTTTAGGTTTTTATATTCATTTAACTTTTTAAAGTGAATCTCAGATTTAATAAATGAAATAAGAACTTTTTCAGCCGTCTACAGAATTTCTTTTTCAATATTAAAAAAAATTTTTTGGCAGTCGTGAAAATGGTATTTTTTTCGTCTGGTTTATCTTGAGATACAAACTGTATTTTTGCACATGAATGCATTTTACATGAATGCATTTTGCTCATGAATGTAACAGTCGATTTCCGAGAACTTTTTAAAGTGAATCTCAGATTTAATAAATGAGATATAAAGAACTTTTTGAGTCGTTTACATAATTTCTTTTTCAATATTAAAAAAAAAAAAGAAATGGCGGTTGTGAAAATCGTATTTTTTCTTTAATTTATATTGAGATACAAATTGTATTTTTGCACATCAATGGATTTTAAAGTCGTAATAGTCGATTTCCAAGAACTTTTTAAAGTCAATATTAGATTTAATAAATGAAATATAAAGAACTTTTTCAGCCTTCTACCAATTTTTTTTTCAATATTAAAAAAACAAATTTGGCAATTGTGAAAATCGTATTTTTTTTCTTTAATTTATATTGAGATACAGATTGTATTTTTGCACATTAATGGATTTTAAAGTCGTAACAGTCAATTTCCCAGATTACTGTTACTTCAGACTTCAAGAGAACTTTGTGGCATCATAGTCGAAAGCTGCTTGTAGAGATTTGATTCGTTCAGTGTTGAGCATGCGCACTTGACTGGAATGCTTGCGTCTGATTGGCACAAGAATTCCAAAGAAGTGGCAGTAAGCAGTCTCTACCACGAGGTTTGACAGAGGTTTTGGTGCAAGTTTACCCTATTCAACAAATATTGTTAAATGAGGATAAATACAGTTGTTCGTAATCACTCTAGTTCAAATATCAAAGCATAAAACGTGAAATTAATAAGCTTTTGTTTAAGCATACAATAGAAATGAAATCGTTTGTAGTGTTGTACAAAGAATTAAGAATTTGTTAGTGAACCGTACATTTAGTATGGGATTCTATGGGTTTCTATCCAAATTGGCGAGATACCGGCTCGTTGGAGACAGTTTTGGCAAGCTATTTTTTGTAGCCAAGTTCGTCGCCATATGTTCCAAGTGCGGCGTAATGTGACAACTTCCGGTTCCGGTTTCTGGTATAATCCGGAATGTTCTACAAGTTTCTTCGGGCCTGTATAAGGCAGGCTGAGTCCCAAGAGAGAGTTGAGTCGTTAAGTTGAACTCTCGGTTTACAGAGTACACACGGTGTGTAGTATTTTCCAACTGAATGCTAATAAAGGATTGTTTTCTTGCTGTAGTGTTTAAAGTTCATTCAATCCCCGAACCCAGCTTTTGAAGTTTGTAACATAATTTTAAAAATGTTTCTTCACTTCACGATTACAGAATCACATCCCTATTACATAATACATATGCAGAAACTTAAAAAAAATTATTTATTCTTTTATTTGAATCCTTTTTCAGTCAGTTTAACTCTTGTGTCAGTTTAATAGGTAATTAGTCAAAATTACCTATTAAATTGACTAAAATTTTGCCGATAAGTGATTATTGGAATTTCACTAAAATTTAAAACTAAAATTTAATCGATCCTAGTCATTATAAATCATTATAGATCTCTAATAGATTTTAATCGATTTTTCAATTACATCGTTGCTGAATTAACTTTCAATAAATGAATAATATATCTTCTTATATTTAACCTGTTTCTTAATAGTTTTAACTTTTTGAAGAGCACTGGTATATATAATGTACCGGTTGTTAAAATAATTTTTCTCTGATTTGCATAGCAAAAAAGGTTTTGATTTCTAATGTTTTTATGATATCAAACAAACAATACTCTAATTTTTTTCCCTTCTTTCAAATATTTTTGTGAAAACGAGCTTTTAGAATCTGGTTCTTTCAAAACCGGATTTTAAAATCAAAAATTCGATTGTATAAAGTTAAGACTAAAATAAAAATACCTATTTAAACTTCACTCACAAGTTTCTTATCTATTCGATTTTTACACCCTTTTAAAAAAATTTAGTAATTATTTTTCCAATATTATTAAAAAATGTGTCATTTTTTAATAATATCGGAATATAATTGTTGGCTGTACCAGAGAGGCGATTACGCAATCAAATAACCCCAGCTTATTAATCAAGTATTATAATTTAGTTTTCATCTACTTCATATTTAAAAGATTCATAGATAACATTTTTAAACTAATTTATTTGAAAACCAAGGAATTACTAAGGGTGCCCCTCAAAGAGTTAATACAGCGAACAAAATCTTTGGTCATTTCAAGATCTCTATAATGGATATCTAACTGTACTGCAACCAACACATACCGTTTCATTTGAGCATACTTTATATCTGTATTTTTTATGAAGAATTTATTGATATGGAATTTATTTCTTACTGCATTTTAGTTAAAGAATTCCCTGCCCATTCAACTAGGAAAAGTGATTAACAGATTCCATTATTTTTTCATCGAAATATTTCATTAATGGTGCAAGTATTTCAAGGGGAAATTAGAAAAAATAACAAGTTTTTTTTTTTGCTCTCGGACAAACTCTAGAAAATATTATCTTTTGATCCAAAAGTTAAGGAATAAGAAGTCAGTTTAATTATAATCAAAATATTAGAGTTTTAGGGAGGGCCTTTGCTTATCTTTCTTTTCTTTGAGAAGGCATTAGAAGTTTGTAACATAATTTTAAAAATGTTTCTTCCCATCACGATTACAGAATCACATCACTATTACAGATTATATATGCATCAGTTCAGAAACTTAAAAAAAAATTATTTATTCTTTTATTTGAATCCATTTTCGGTCAATTTAACTCTTGTGTCAGTTTAATAGGTAATTAGTCAAAATTACCTATTAAGTTGACTAAAATTTTGAAGATAAGTGATTATTGGAATTTCACTAAAATTTAAAACTAAAATTTAATCGATCCTAGTCACTTTAAATCATTAAAGATCCCTAATAGATTTTAATCGAGTTTTCAATTACATCACTATTGAATTAACTTTCAATAAATGAATAATATATCTTCTTATATTTAACCTGTTTCTTAATAGGTTTAATACAGCGAACAAAATCTTTGGTCATTTCAAGATCTGTATAACGGATATCTAACTGTGCTGCAACACATACCTTTTCATTTGAGCATACTTTATATCTGTATTTTTTATGAAGAATTTATTGATATGGAATTTATTTCTTAGTGCATTTTAGTTAAAGAATTCCCTGCCCATTCAACTAGGAAAAGTGATTAACAGATTCCATTATTTTTTCATCGAAAAATTTCATTAATGGTGCAAGTATTTCAAGGGGAAATTAGAAAAAATAACAAGTTTTTTTTTCTTGGACAAACTCTAGAAAATATTATCTTTTGATCCAAAAGTTAAGGAATAAGAAGTCAGTTTAATTATAATCAAAATATTAGAGTTTTAGGAGGGTCTTTGTTTATCTTTCTTTTCTTTAGGAATGAATGAAAGAAAATTACGATTTCACGGAGAATAAATTATATTAAAGTAAAAGCAGGATTCAAATTTTTAGAACATTTCTCCTTGAAGCTATCAGTTCTAAATAAATTTAAAAAAATTTCATTTTCCTCTGTACACACACACACACATATATATATATGTACACATACATATATATATAAATACATATATATTTATATATACATATATACATACATACATACATACATATATATATATATATATATATATATATATATACATATTCATATATATATATAAATATACATGTACACACATATATATACACACACACCCACACACATATTCTGTGGATATATAAAATATACATATACAAAGATTGCACCACTTAAAAATATATATATATACATCTAATTATAAACTGTTATATTTGCCTGATATAGTTGCCTTCAATGACTGTAATGATATTTTATCCTATCAATTACCCAAAGTAATTATGTTTATCTTGAAGTAACTAAAATAGATCCTGACGTTTAAACTACGTCATCGGTGTCACCCATGTGATTTGTGTAAATAAACTCTGATTGGTTGTCACAGACAACTATTTAACAATATACAGTTGTTGCGGGCATCCGTTCGTGAGATTTGTTTCCTCAATAAACTATGTCATTTTGATCAAAACATTCCATTGTCTTTTATTTCCATGATGTTTTTTAAAAGTCTACGATTATCCACGACTCTATGCTAACTGCACATTTATGAAATTCCCTTTGTGATGAGACTAAAACCTCATCATGCACACACATATAAATACATACGTACATCTTAATGTGTTGCTGGAAAAAATATTCTTTATGTTTAACATATGAAGTTATAAAAAATATTTTTATTTGGTTAGTGCTGACATGAAAACGCAATTTTACTCCAGTCATGTCGCCTCAGTAATGGAAGGTGACTTGTTCAGACAAAAAACAACAGACCATTAACCAATTAGGTGTTAATTCTCTATTTATTAATTGATGATATCTTTGTTATATAAATAACTTGATATTTAACAACTTCAAGAGAATATAGCTGAGCAAATAGGTCTCACAAACGTGAGAACGCAAGTTTAGATGAGAGGATAGAAAGGTTCAGAAGGCAGCCTTTTATGGCATAGAATTACTAAAAATTAATTTAGAGCATAATTATTATTAAATTAGTTAATTTGGTTAATATATAATAACAGAATATCCCTTCCTCGGTCAAAAGGCTTGAAATCGTGGCAATCGACTCTAAGTCAGTTCAGATAGTAATGTTTGATAATGATGTATGATAAGTAGTATAAACACATAATATTTAGAACATTGAGTAAAGATTGACATTTTAATAAAACCAAATAAATTGATAACATTAATAACAATAGATGAAAAGATGAACACGTTACAACGTACCAGACTACTGTGCTTGCATATGAATAAATAAACGAAACAATAAGTGACGAAAGTAACAGATGAATAGCCACATCAATACAAAATAGAACAAAGCAAAACTGATATAGTGATGCGCATCAAAACAAAAGGAATTAGGATCGTATGTGATAACTAAAAATACTTTATTGTTTATTATCCACTTTTGTACATTTTGTGAGAAGCTCTTCATAATAAAGTAAAAGTTAACAAATTAATGTTTTTAGGCTTTGGAATGTCTCTTTGAGATCTATATATTAAATATTATTTAATCTTGTTCTACTGACATTGCTTGTTCGGACAGAATTGTTTTTAACTTCGTCAAATTACTAGTTTTTTTTTATTTATATATAGGCATCATAATTATATTTCATACATTTTTATTACTTCACTCAAGAATTTTAAATTGTACTATCATTTTAAATATGTAACAATAATATACTATTAATAATTCGAACATAACATTATTATTATTTCTGTAATAATATGGATCCTTAAATTCAATTTTCGTTTTTCTGCAATTGATCAAAATCTATAAAATCAGTTATGTTTAGTCAAAAAAGTGTGTTATATAAATTGCTGTAAAATTAAATTTTTAGCATTAATACGAACTTTTCGAACTAGACACTGCAAATTTACAAACTAAACGCAAACAGCATCCAAAAACCAAAATTCAATTAAGCTCAATTGTCGTTAAACTTTACAGTACAAACATATAAAATATAAAGAGAAAAGAAAAAGAAGCATACACACAAAATGGTGAGAGAATGGTAGTATACTGGAAGTATAGCTCATTTGAGTATAAATTGCTGTAAAATTAAATTTTTATCATTAATACGAACTTTTCGAACTAGACACTGCAAATTTACAAACAAAACGCAAACAGCATCCAAAAACCAAATATTAATCAAGCTCAATTGTCGTTAAACTTTACAGTACAAACATATAAAATATAAAGAGAAAAGAAAAAGAAGCATACACAAAAAAAATAGTGAGAGAATGGTAGTATACTGTAAGTATAGCTCAGTTGAGTATTTTTCATCTGGAAGGTACGTCTGACATAAAAACTCAAGTTGAAAATTTTTATAAAAAGGAAAAAAAGGCAAGCGTCTTAAACACCACCTGTTTAATCCGTTAGCGCCCAGTGTCCTCGTATGATGATACTATAAAAAACTGCATTTCTTTTAAATAAGTGAATAAATATATTTTATTTATCAATAGTTCTGATAGATGAAAGCACTATACAGTATCATATATGATATTTCTTTGGAATTAAGTAAAAAAAGTGCGGGAAAAGATGCGGTAGAATTTCCCTCTTGTTTAATAATCACACCACACATTTTGTAGAATGCTGTTTGACAAATAATTTATGAGGTAAGTTCTTTCAATTTGGTATAAATTTAATCTAGATAGTCCATTTGTTTCCATTAGAATGTTTATTATTATTATTTAGAGTTGTTAATGTGTCCGTAGTAATCAGGAAAAGTTGTCCGTCATCGTTTGAGGACGCTGGGCGTTTGGCTATAATTCGTATTCAGTATTCAGATTTT
>CM063508.1:105494542-105507042 GCA_032207245.1 Pardosa pseudoannulata | reverse complement strand
AATTTAGTTTTAAAACCGATCAAAATAGTTATTTGTAATAACTGTATTCTCTGATATGATGAGAATTATGTTGGTTATAAGATGTTAGATATTGAATTCCTTCTTAATTATATTTCACAAATCAGAGACCCAAAATATTGAATTTTCTGTTAAATGTCGCCCAGTGTAATCGTAATGCTGTCTTTCCCGTTTTTACAGATATAGAGTGTTGAATTTATGTTGCTTTTTTCTTTTTTACACTGATAAAATTACATAAAGCTTGTGAGAGTGCAGCTATGTTTGACATAAGGTTTGCGAAACTGATTTGCTCGCCGCACTCACACGTTGTGGGTTGAATGCCCAAGTTTTTTTCGCAACTCCAGGAAGCGTGTGGTGTGGCCAGTGAAAATAATTGCACTTAAAATTCACAAAGTTTTGGAGAATTGTGATTGGTCTCCAGGAGGCGATTCAGGACCATTCTTCGAGTCCCGGTCCTTCTGGGTAGAGCCGGGAAAGGACGCATTGTAAAAAGGACAATGGAACAAGGAACACATCAGCACAGGATAATGAAAAGTATAGGGTTGCCTGAGTAGAAAGAAGGAAAAAAAAGAATGCAGCGTTCTCTTGGACATTGGCAATTTTTTTTGAAGCATAGCACGTGGAGTGCTTCTTTTACTTTTTAATGGTGCCGTTCCATGAGGTAAGTGCAATTGATTATCATTTGAGTACAAAAAAATTAAACCAAAACTAGAACGAAGCCCTAGTTAGGTGATGTTAAATGGGTTACAAGATAATATTAGGAACAAGATGCTTTTACATAATTCAACTTAGAGAGGGGGGTCTCCAAGCATGGGTCCAGCACCGGAAGTGATAAAAAAACAAAAAACTTGTCTGCACAGATATTTGAATTTGTGCTATTGTACCAATGAGCGTTACAAACATCTTGAAAAATATGTACATTGAAAATTATCAAGAGAAAAGAACATAAATTGACAATAAAGAGAAGACTTTGTTGAGATGAGAAATAATTCTAAAAAAGAATGTTAATAATTTTTTAAAAAATGTGTGGGCTGGTATTAGTATGTTCGATTTGAATGCCGCTGTATTATTGATTTGTATTTTATTGTTGTGTATTTTAGTGTATTTGTGTATTTGTATTGAAGAAATATAATTACAGTTATGTTGTAATTACTTGCATTAAAAAAATACAAACTCTCATGACAGTTCCCCCAGGGACATCATGCACCAGACTGAATCCATTTGACCATGCGGCCAACGTTCTTAAGAATCCAGTTTGAAGGTCTGAAGGCCTAAAGGATTTAACTTCCGTGTGTATTTACTTTTTGAACTTTAAGAAATCTATAGTGGATAATCAAATACAATTTATAAAGTTGGTTGTTTTGGAGTACTACGATCTGCTTTTTTTTACTAAACGAGATTTAGAGAGACCGATTAAAGTGAATTTCTCACTGTTATGAAGATATATGCCAGCTGAGGGACTTGAAAATAAGAGATCATATACCAAGGAGTAATGCCTAATGATTCGAACATTGTTTAACTATTTAAAAACCTTACTGGTCATTTATACTTTTTGTGCAACAACTAAAGAAATGCTAAAAAGAAGTTTAGTACTTTTTAAACATTACTCAAAAGTAGAGATACAATCTTAGCTGCAAATACAGAGAAACAAGCAAAAAGGGAGTATAATAATAGACAGCTATAAGTAATAAAATAACATATGTATACAAAAATGAAAATGGATGAAATATCATACAGATACAATAAAAAGTCAAATGCATATAAAATGTGAAATATTTAAAAAGAGATATTATATATCTTACAAGATCTGTTGTTGTTATTAATAAAATATATAATGCCTTATATATTATTATAATTTAACGAAACATATTATTTACAAATATTTACAAAATTGTTACTTATATTATATAAAATGTATAATATATCGGGTATATATATCACAGATAATATATATATATATATATCACATATATATATATATATATAATATCAACATATATATAGAAATATATATATATATATATATTAAAATATTAAGATATATATATATATATATATATATATATGCATTATATCAAAATTATTTCCCTTTAATATTTCTTTAAAAAATCTCCTCTTCCATTCTAATTCCTTAAAATCTTTTTCCCAGCTCAAAATGTATTAATAAAAGGAGTGTCCTCCTGTTAAAATTCTTTTAATACATTTCTCAAAGCTTTCTGTGCAATAGATGTAAATTTGCTATTCAACACGTTTGACAGCTGTCGCTGGCAAATGGCTCGGCTTTTCTCCTGATATTAACAGTTTAAGCTGACTAAGTGTTTTGTCCCTTGGGAAAATTCTATCTGTCTTCGCTCTCGTGTGCCCCCTGTGGTCTAGGAAAGTGATTTTTGTGTCTTTCTCTTGTCTGCCGCTGACTATTGAAAATGTCTTTTTCTAGCAGATCTTGAATAAATTTTCGTTTAGACTTCGATTAGTGTGGCGTTCTCTTCAATGTGGTTGGAGTGCATCTTATTTTATTACTGCTAAGCTGATTAGGCTTCACCTTGCCTAGTAGCCCGGGCAAGCAAAAATAATAGGGGCTATAATTTCAAATTTGGCCAGCAGTCTTATAATTCTATATATATATATATATATATATATATATATATATATATATATATATATATATATATATATATATATATATATATATATATATATATATATGACAAGCATATGAGAATTCAACGAGCCGAAGATATCTTCATTATATGTTTATTCATGACTATTGCACAATTTCCCATCCAAACATCAAACATGTCGTGAATCATTTGATTGGCAAAGACTAACAAAAGAACCTTTCTCAGCTTGTATACATTAGTGACTTTACCTCAAGGTGTTCTCTTTTAATTCTTACGCGTCATGGGCTTTAATATGGAGTCATTAGTGATTCATACACCTGCATTAAAGAGAGCACTACGTTTTCTGCCTTTAAACTTCTAAATTATTTTTTTTATGTTTTCAAACCTGACATATATGTAATAACTTAACGTCCACATAATTTAAGAATACTATAGAATAATGTAGCCCAGTTGATTGATGCAGATTTATAAAAACATCTCTTTATTAGAACACCAGATAACACACAAATCCCCGTAGGGAAAAAGAACACAAACATAAACTATTTTATGATAAAGTACGCTGCCTTCTCAAAAAGCCTGGAAATCTGTGAGCTAGGCCTTTTATTAATATCTGGAAGGGGAGTGACTCCAGGAATGATGTCATTCCGGTAACCAGTCAATTTAACTACTTCTAGTTTATTCTAGAAGGTAGTACGTCACAATGAGTGGGAAAAATTAATTAACTTTGCTGCGATTCTAAATTTAAGGTGTCCCGAAATGAGGGGTCACCGCCATATTTAACAAAAATGTGTTTTAGAATTATTATTATACATACACACACACACAACACACACACATATATATGTATATGTATTTGTGTGCGTGTGTGTGTATATATATACTGAGATGAAAGAAATTGTAAACAAATATGTGCAAATACATCTAAAAGAGTGGGTCAAAGTAACCCAGATCTGACAGTGGAGGGTCGTAAAGCCGAGTTAATTTCAAAGCATTCCAGCAAATCAATTTAGTATCAACAAAAATGAAAAATTATAGGATTACATAAATATATTATAAATTATATATAAATTTATATATAAATTATATATATAAATTACATATATAATATTACATATATAAATTATAGGATACTAAGATTACAGCTTACTTCTTGACTACTTAAACTGCATTTGTTCATGAATCTAATTCATAATAAAAAAAATAATGTTAACACACAAATTTAGAAAGGAAATGCACAAGCATAAAAGAGTAAGAATTTCATCCAAGTTGCATTATTTCAAATCTAAAAATTATACTTCTCTGCATTAAAACTTATCTTAAATATGCAAACTTCCATTTGAAATTGCTTTTACGCAACTTTTCCTCCCTTATTTTTGCTGCTGCTTATAAACATTTTTCGATGAAAACGAGAGACATTCAAATGTAAAAAATAAAATATTCTTTTACTATAAAGAAAAATGACTTTAAATCTTACTACAGACAAAATGCGAATGCAAGAAAAAATAAAATAAAAAAGCACAACTGTCGCGGTTTTTACAAATGGTTTAAGTTTTATAGTTTGGGTAAGGTTAATTCTGATTTTATGAAAAAAATTCCATTTTTGAATCAAGAAACAAAACAGAAAGAATTTTAACTTAAGAAATAGTTTTTGCAAAGTGTATTTATATAACAAACTGAATTTTTCTCCTAGTTGCCGTAACATTTATATTAAAAAAGTTTTTTTCATATCCTGCACTGTTATTTCGAAAAACATATTTGTTTTGTTTCCAAAGCATATAGTTTATTTCTAGCAATATTTTTTTTAAAAATTAAGAATAGAAAGAGCTTATCTATTAAAAACTTTTACAGACTGAACAAAAATAATACAATGCGCATATTTTCCCTTTTACATAACAGTTTTCGGATAGAATAGTTTTAAAATTAAGTACTATATGTTAAGACAAAAACTGTTATCGAATAAAAACAAAGATAAAAATGTAAATCTCTAAGTTTTATCGGCATAAAGAATTATTTATATTGGATGATTAACACTTTTCAATCAGTCACATTTATTTATTACTTTCATAAATTAAATTATTTTTCAGCATAATAAATAAAATTACCCTGTATATAAAAAAAATCAAAGTTTTTTTGATATACAACTATTTTATTTAATTTTTCCAAGGATAATCTCCAAGGATGGAGGCTGAAATGGCAAAATAGTTAGGTTGCTGACCTTCGGAACCAGAGTTCGTGGGTTTGAATCCCACTACGGCATGTATGTTCTTAGCCGTTCGGAATGGGCTTTAAGCAGTAGGACCCGGTCTCATTAGCCCTCGTATTGCAAAAAGTAGATCATAGTGCTCCAAAACAAAACATACAAACAAACTATATGATATTTACTTATCCTCAGTCCAGTGGAAACGTGGGCATTAGATAAGTCCACTTCTTAAATTTTTGTCATAAATCCATACGCATCCGTGTGGCGATCCGCAAGTTGGAGACCATAGATGCAAACAACAACAGAGCAATGCATCTTCTTATTGTTTAATTGCTCTGTTCTTGCTTGCTTTTCCACTACTGAGGCTTCACGCTTAGTGGATTTCCATATTCCAGATGCATTACTCTGTTGGTGCTTGCTTTTCCGCTACTGAGGCTTCAATCTTAGTGGATTTCCATATTCCAGATCCATTGCTCTGTTGTTGCTTTCTTTTCCACTACTGAGGCTTCAAGCTTAGTGGATTTCCGTATTCCAGATCCATTGCTATGTTGTTGCTTGCTTTTCCACTATTGAGGCTTCAACCTTAGTGGATTTCTGTATTCCAGATGCATTGCCCTATTGTTTGCTTTTGTACTTGTGTGGCCTCCAACTTGTGTGCATTGCAATGATTCGTATCTTCTAAGGAAGGGAATGGGTTTCTTTCCTGAAGTTCTTTTGTGGGTAGTCTCGCATTGATAATACACATAAGGGAAACACGTAAAACCTGGCGAATTGCTTGATCTATTCGACTAAACCCATAACCTAGCGAAATAATATAACTTTCACTTGCTTGCAGATCTTTTATGTTGAAATACAAAATATCTCGCCAAAGAAATTCCAGATGATAGTCCTGTACGCTACTTTTTTTTATGGACTACAGGCATGTGATTAGAACTGATTTTTCTCCAAATACAGATCAAAATGTTTTTCGTGGTTTCAGAGAAAATCGAGCATTAGTGAGAGTTTCCTTTTCAAGGGAACCACGTGGAATTAGAGATGAATGGATAGCTAAGTTTAAATTTCCTTAAGAGTGCAAAAGAGCATTGTCGATCATTGTTGCTGCTACTTATAATAAAATAAATTATCACCTAATTTTAGCATCTGTTTTACTTGTTTCAATATAAAATGCGCATTCCATCAAGATCCGCCATTTTGCCCATGTGGAATTGTTCTTGTGAAATGTTGGAATTACAATCAGATACTTATGATTTTTAACATTAGTCACCAAACTATAAACTCACACTAAATTCCTGAAAAACCTTGGATTGTTCCTTCTATTATGTTGCTGAAGTGAATTTTACGAATGATGTGTCTTCTACTACTATACAAACTATTTTACAGTCTGATTACGGATAAATATATAAAAGTTGTGGTCTTGTTGGCGAAGTCGTTAATATTTACTTAGCAACAGTTATGAATGATAAATAAAAGCTTCTTGGTTTAATATGTTAAAATTGTTTTTCATAGTAAAATCCGGAGATTTGGTGTCTCGATATTCATGGTACACTTATAATCTTGACAACCTGTCACTGTAGCAGCAGTAACCGATTGTAAGGATCTGTAAGTTAGCTCTTTTAAGACCCACAAAGCAGAGGTCACCCGAATCCCCCGAAAATCTCGAATCCGATTTTGAATTTGGGGCACTATGAACAAAATTATTTAGTTTTAAGGACTGGCAACAAGAGAGGGTAAAAGAGGGAGAACTGTAGAATGTAAGTGGTGTGATGGTGGACAGAAGAGACATGAAGGATAATATACTTGACTGCTTTGTTATTCTTTTTATTCTTTGTTTACTGTTTTGTTAAGTTTTAATAAATGTTCAGCTTGTCTTAAATGTGATCGTCATTTACTATAAAATTGAGTTATCACCGCCTAACAACTCGCCCGATTGGACCGAAACGTTTTGCTCCGATCTAACAACTGTGCATTCACTTACTGATTTATACAGGCGTTGCTGACCGCAGGGGAGTATTTTGATTGGTTTCTAATCTCTTTGCTTGTACATGCATGCCTATGACAGTGTTGTTTGGATCTTCCTTGTATATGACAGGTTCACAATCAAAATGAACAAAGTCTGTTTGAAATTATCAAATAAATTGAGCCTGAATGCCTGATTCTTAATTTATCCGTGGATTAATTAATATTTATTTAGCAACAGTTATGAATAAGAAATAAAATTTTCTTAGCTTAATATGTTAAAATGATTTTTCATAGTAAAATCCGGAGAATTGATATATTACTGTATTCCTGATATTCACAGTACATTTGTGAAATGGTCGTACTGAAAAATCCAAATTTCTTCTCTATTTCGGAGATATTATGACCCCTCTCTCTTGAGACGACTATATTACCATGTACAAACTCACTTCCATCTTGATAAACTTCTATTGTAGGACCAGTAACTGATTGTAAAAATCTGGAATTTAGCTCTTTTAAGATCCAGAAAGCAGAGCTCTCCCGAATCCTCCGAACCTCTCGAATCCGATTTTGAATTTGAGGCACTATGAACAAAGGTGTTTAGTTTTACGGACTGGCAACAAGAGAGGGTAAAAGAGGGAGAACTGTAGAATGTAGGTCGTGTGATGGTGGACAGAAAAAAAAAGTGAAGGATCATATACCTGAATGCTTTGTTATTCTTTTTATTCTTTTGTTCAGTGTTTAAGTTTTAATACATGTTCAGTTCTTCTTAAAAAGTTAAAGGTTCTTCTCATTTACCATAAAGTTGAGTTATCACAACCTAAAGACTCCCACGATGGGACGAGAACGTTTTACTCCGATCTAACAGCTGTGCTAGAAAATTATTGACTTATACAGGCGTTGCTGACCGCAGTTCCATATTCTGATTGGTTTATTATCTCTTTGTTTACACTAGCATGCCCAGGACAGTTTTGTTTGGCTCTTCCTTGTATATGACAGGTTCACAATTTAAATGAACAAAGTCTGTTTGAAAGGATAAAAAAAATGAGCCTAAATGCCTGATTCTTAATTTATCCGGGGAAATTTAAATGTATTTTAGAAAATGCTTAATACCTAGGGTGCATCAAATATATGTGCATATTCATTTATAAATATTATTTATTGCTTTACTAACTTATAGCCCGTCATATGACGGGATCAGTAAAATTTTTAATTTTCCAGAATAGTAAAGTGCCGTATGAGCAGGTAAAAATATGGTTTGTTTTTTGGCTGAGAATTATCTGGTACACACTCAATAATTTGTTTATCTTCTATACTCCTCTAAAGTCACCCGATACTCAGTGATATAACAATCAGCGACGGGGCTGTCTGAATATCCTCGATAGTACCAAACTCTGTGGTTATGTATGAAATATAAACACACAAACGAACAAACTTCTTAAATTTCGAAGATATATAACATAAAAGCTAGATATTTATTAGTTCGTGAAATATACTCCTAGACTTTTATGAAAAGAATGTGTTGTTAATACCGGTGAAAAAAGTTTCGTTACAACAAAAAGTTATCCATGATTAAATTTAAAATTATTACATATGTACCTAATCTATTATTTAAGCCAAATATAAAAGAAAATTATTTACATAATATCTAAATACAGTAATAAAACGTATGTAAACAATGCATATGAAAATAAGAAATGATTAAATGAGATGGTTAAAGAAATGACGTCATAATGCTAGAAAAATATTGTTATTTTCATCTACTTATGTGATAAATTGATAAATTTAATCTCCTGCTTTTAACCAATATAGGGCCTGCTTTTAACCAATAGAGGGAAATAGGGCTTGAAATAATGGCATTAAACGCTCGAAAAGGGGGGAAGGGGTGGATTTAGAACGTTTAAAAGACTACAGTAATTTTTAACGTTTTAAAGACAACAGTATATTTTATTGTGAGATGAAGCATATTTATACCAATTTGTTTTAGGATCGGATAGATAGTTTAGGAGAAGATAAACTTTACTCGCTTTCAATTTTGATAATTCTAACTCATCAAGAATTCAATAAGGATGCCTCTATGCATTCCACGTCCAAACGCTTCATACATTCGAGGATAGACGGACAGTTAGCTTAGGCTATTATTATATGCGGAATAAACTTGGCAAACTATTTTATTTTGTAAAATATAAAAATGGTCTTTCATTCTGGTTTTGAATACCGCATATATAATAAATAGTTTACTATATCTTGATGTAGAATGATTCTAAATATAAAATATTTAAACATATTTTTTTCAGATAAATTTATACATTAAGTACAATAATTTATACTTACAACTTTAGTTCTGCAAGTCAAAATGTCTGAGTTCATTCTTTTAGTAATACAAACTTCCTATTTTTCTTGTGTTCTACTTCAAAACTATTTTACTTTATAGCAGGAATTTAATTATTTATTCATAAACTCAAATATCCTATAAAGCTCATCAAAATTAAAATTTTAGACTTGGTAAGAATTTTAAGTATTTCTCTTTCTAGAACAGCTATTTGATTTGCTTTGTTGAATATTTATGGAATAAAATACAAGAATAGTTTCTAGCTTGATATTTTTGGCATGCGGAAAAGAAATCATCTGTTTTTTCTACAAATTTAAAAAATTTGAATAAAATGTGATTTCATTTACTTTTTCTTTTTATAAAATCTATACCATGGTTTCGATGGAATATGTTTTGTGCCTGAGAGATAACTAAATCTCATTTTTCAAATGACAAGAATAATCAGATCAAGTTCTACTTCTCCAAATTCAAGTAGATTTTCTTTCTAACATAGAAGTAATGAGTGTGACTGACAGTTATTTCATTTCCTCCTCTTTTTCACAACCTCGAAAAGTAAAAAAAAAAAAAGTAAAATATTTTTTTTAAAAGGAAGTTTTCTTCATTTGCGTATAAATTGAATCGTTTCCAGTTTTTCAAATACAATGCTGTCACTAGATGGCGCACGTCTTCAACTTTTCTTTTGACCCGTGACAGTGAGCATCAGCTAGAATATCATTGACTGTGTTCAGCTCAACCAGCACGCTCTTTTTTTATTTGTTATGAAAGAAGAACTCCGAGCTTCTGCGAAAATTGATCTGACTGCTGCCTTGAGAGTTCCTTTTTTCCATTTCTGTTTCTTATCTTATAACATCGAACTAAAGTACGAGTGATGTGATAGCAATTGCAAATAGACAGGATCAAATGTTTGCACACACACACTTATATATGAATACATACATGTATATATATACTTATCTATATCTATTTCCATACAAACACACATTTACATGAATATTTCTATATTTACCTTTTTTATATATGTGTGTGTGTATATATGTATGTATACATAGGTATTCATATGCATATATATGCATGTATAACTATATGCATCTATAAGTGTATACACACATATATATATATATATATTATATATATATATTATATATATATATATATTATATACATATTATATATACATACATACACACACACATATATATATATATATATATATATATATATATATATATATATATATATATATATATATATATATATATATATACATATTCATATGCATATGTATACATGTATATGCATGTATAACTATATGCATTTATAAGTGTATACACACACACATATATATATATATTATATTATATATTACATATACATACATACGTACATACATATATGTGTGTGTGTATGTGTGTGTACATATATATGACATACGGTGTCTAAAGTCATGTCAAAGTAGCCACAGTGCGACAACAAAAGTTTGGCAAAGCATATTATGTACAGAAGCTGAGGGAAAATGACAGTTGGTTACTGTAAAGGATTGAGATGTCTAATAGAAATTATCTGCAGCCAAAATAACCACACACTTCAATTAGCATCTGGACTCACCAGAATTAATAAGTACAGTTAGGTACCATCATAAGCAGATCATGTATGGCAGAGTAGCAATTTCAAAGTCACTTGTCAAAGTCATTTTTAAAGTCACTTCTCTACTGGCGCAGACATCGACTACACTGGTACCACATCAATAAAACCTAGTTGATTGATAAGTGGAGAACATTTATGTGGCTAATAGGACCATCTTTCCCTCTTTTACAAGAAGGACAGGTACATCTTTGTAGGACACCTGCATAAACGTACGGTCGTGATTGTCTCAATCCAAACATCACTCACGGGGGTAGATCTGTTATGGTATGGGCAGCTGTGTCATAGTTTACTTCTGGCAGAAGAATAACTCTGAAAAAAGGATCACTGGGAAGAAGGTTTGGAAACTTCCAGCCAGAAGATGTAGCTGTAGTGAATGACATAAGAGGATTTCCTTTGTCCTTCCTTGAAATACATCGAAAATGTTTTGTTGTTGTTAAAACTTCTCCATTAAATGTAAATTCCATGTGAACATTGTACATATTTTGATACAATATACTTATGTTAACTTACACTCTTGAGTGCTTATTTGAAATTTGCATGTATCGGAAGCTATCTCTTTACCCGTAAATTTACATCAATGGAAGAAAAGTGCCAGCAGATGAAGTCCATATTAGGATGCAAAAAATTATTACCTGCAGGAGATTGAATTTACCAGGGTCCCATTCATGCAGCCCGACATCGAACTCGAGAATGAAGAACACGAGGGTGAAGTAGAGTTTATTTTGGTCCCGTATAGACCCACGACTTCAATCCGGAATTAATATCATCCACTGGTATCTCTTATGGGACTTTCACAATATCTCTACAAAGAATGGCACAATATCCTTTGTTCTAAACACCATCTTGCATGATATGATTCCGAGGTGAATTCTAGACGTATTACATGCTATGGAAGACGAATTACATGCTAAGAAGACTATGGCACTGTGCCATATTAGTAAAGTATTTCTTATAAATATAAAATGTTTCCATTATTTTAATTACCTACTCTATACACACGCACACACACACACACACACACACATATATATATATAAAATATATGTATATTTTTATGTATATGTATATGTATTTGTATATACTTGGTGACGCGCACTTTGGCGGCGGGTAACACCATAAAATGTGGGTTTTATTCTACTTTGTCGGTCATTTTAAACAAAGGTAATTGTAAAAAGGTAATGATAAATATTTCATTACACGGTTTCGTTACATATTTCCTAAGGCAAGAGAACCTAATATCGCATAGTCATTAATATTTTAGATTGCATAAATGTAACGTCCCCAGAATTCCACTTAGCAGTATGCTAATGGAAGAGTTCCCTCATTCTGCATATTTTAGTAACATTTCATTCCTATGACGCTCTTCACAATAAAAAAATAATAATACAACCGAATGTTAAGCTGAAGAAGATGAGACAGTTTTTCCACGAAAGGTTACTCAATTTTGAAAATAATTACGAGGAATTTAGCTTGGCAACGTAACCTGTAATTACGCTTTTGGTTTGGACCAATATTTTCTACTATTATGCTTTAAAGTAGACATTTCATTTAATTTCTTTATATGTTAATGCAATAATTCAAAATATTCAGTAAGCAATTTTAACCTTAAATAAAATACTAGTTGTTAAGTTAAGAACAATTTTACGTATTTTTCACTTTTTAAAGTGCAACAGTAGCATTTATTTTATACCATCTGTCGTCGACAGACAATGTTAATTCTAGTATATTG
>CM063508.1:105487042-105489542 GCA_032207245.1 Pardosa pseudoannulata | reverse complement strand
ATATATATACATATATATATATATTATATATATTATATATATATATATATATAAATATATATACAAAAAATATATAAACATAAATATACATATATAAAATAATACATATATATATATATAGTATATTTTTATAAGATATATATATTAATATACATACACACATATATAATATTTATATATATATTATATAATATATATACATATATATATAATTATATATACATAATAATATATATGCATATATATATGTATATATAATATATTTAACATATATATATACATATATAAGTATATATAAATATATAAAGATATATAACATATATATATACATATATTATATATATATATATACAATATATATATATATATATACATATATTATAATAAATATTTACATAATATATATATAAACATATATGTATACATATATATATAATATATACACTAGACGACCCGACAGATATGTCTTTTTATAACTCTGTAAATCTATTAATTTTAAATTGTTTTCAAATAAATCATAAATTGGACGTTTTGATAGAAAATGAAGAAAGAAAAATTATTTTAAAAGTATTTTGACCCCACCAAGCTTGCAGTCTGCCCGACAGACATTGTTCTTTTTTAACTCTGTAAATCTATTAATTTTAAATTGTTTTCAAATAAATCATAAATTGCACCGTTTTGATAGAAAATGAAGAAAGAAAAATTATTTTAAAGTATTTGACCCCACCAAGCTTGTAGTCATGACAAACGTAATTAAATTAAATTAAAATTCCCACATCGCTTGTACGGGCATTTGATTCTCGGACTTATCGTACTATAGCCCGTTGCACGAATCATTGCTACACAAATACATTGACAGTGAAGGGTTTCAAGCGGCATTATAATAATCTCAATACCCGACAGACATTGTTCTTTTTTAACTCTGTAAATCTATTAATTTTAAATTGTTTTCAAATAAATCATAAATTGCACCGTTTTGATAGAAAATGAAGAAAGAAAAATTATTTTAAAGTATTTGACCCCACCAAGCTTGTAGTCATGACAAACGTAATTAAATTAAATTAAAATTCCCACATCGCTTGTACGGGCATTTGATTCTCGGACTTATCGTACTATAGCCCGTTGCACTAATCATTGCTACACAAATACATTGACAGTGAAGGGTTTCAAGCGGCATTATAATAATCTCAATAAGCACAGATTAAAAAAAAAACATTTTGTGTCGGATCTAATTATGAATCTAAAATAATCTCGAATTAACTTAATTATATACACAAAATTTCATCAAAATCCTTCCAACCGTTTAACAGGTCTATTACAAGCACACTGACAGAAGAATTTTATATATAAAGATGTATATATACACACATACACAGAGAGAGGGAGAAACTTTAAGGCTTATTTTGTGATAATTTAAATATCTTATGACTTTTAACTATTTAAATTTTGAAAACATTTCCTTGAATATTTTAAATATCAAAGAAAGTATATTGGTTGACATTATCAAGAGTCCCCAAAGGTAATGAAAGAAAAACTTAATCTTGAGAAAACATTTTTTGTAGTTTACTTAAAGCATTTAAAGTCTGCATGCAAATGAAACGTTAAAGAACCGCATTATTTTCCGTTTGTGTTGTGAAGACTTAAATATGAAAGCGAACTGTGAAACTGCAACAATAAAAGCTACCTTTTAACCAATTAGTCTTTCTTAACATTACGTGCACAACTGTTATTTTTCACGCTTGCCTTCATCTATACACATTTTTTGACTCCCTCTTTAAGAATTATCTAGCCTTTTGTTTTGTGTTAAACTTTGCTAAAATGTTTTTATTTTCTAGAGTATTGTGTAAGAGAAAACTTTTTAAGACATACTGAACTTTAATGACTGAACTTAAGTTATTTTGTTTTATTTATTTCCTTAAAAGCATATATTTCTTATAAATAGAATATATCTAATATTATAATTCTCTTTCAAAAAAATAATGTTAGATAATTTTATAATTTCTATAATTTTTTTATAATTTTTAATTATAAAAAATGTTTTGAAGACAACTATCCAACTGATATTTTGAACAGTAATACACTGTCTACCAATAAGTATCTGGACACCTATGCAAATGATGATTTCTGTGTTCCTGAGATACGTCACTGCCTCCGTCGGTATACATCGTGTAGGAAACAGTATCGGCATTAGTCGCATGGAAGATGCCGGGCAGTTCGGAGCTCTTTGATTTCTAGAAATGTATAATTATCGGGTATCACAATATGGCAGATAATTAAGGGACATATCTAGGTATCTGAAGTACCCAAGATCGACAGTGGCCTCTGCGATTAAGAAGTGGAAGGTGAGCGGTGATTGGCCCCGAGTTGGCAGACCAACGAAACTGGGAGATAGAGACCGACGAGTGCTGTTTCAGAGAAATTCGGAAGAACAGCACCCAAACGATGTCCGTCTTCCACGAGAAGTTTCAACAGGCATCCGGGAGTATTGTTTCAATGAATA
>CM063508.1:105467042-105482042 GCA_032207245.1 Pardosa pseudoannulata | reverse complement strand
CTTTCGTAACTGGAAGGTTGTGGGTTCGGAGCCATATCCAGCTTAAGATCCACCGTGTTCGTTAAAGGTGTCAGAGGCACGTAAAATATGTCCGTGGTCACAATTTCCTCCATGTTGTCAATCAATATCTCTGGGGATGGCAAGCCAAGCCTATGGGTTTTCTGCTTAGGCTCTGCTTCTAAACTATGAGGACCCACTAGAGCATAAGTCGTACTTTCACCGCAGTGTGTCTCGTTAAAACGAAATTTCAAAGACTCACCCCTTTGCCTTAATATGAGTAGCATATGGCTCAATTATGCTTAATTTGACCAAGTGACATCAGCAACAACAACCGTATTTTAAAAGAATATTTGAGAATAAAAGAATGTCAAACGATTACGCTAAATGTACTACAGTTTAAAAAGTCCTCATTATAATGGGTTGCATTTTATTAATGAAAAGACTAAATATACGATAAGAATTTTTATAGTTCTTTTTAACAAGTCTCTACGAAAGACATACAAGAAGAAATGCGATGTGGACATCACATAACTTTCTGGCCTATTAGATTGAACTTTTTTCTGCCTTTTATTTTAACTTATTTTATTTGACTGTCATATATATTCCTCTAAATGTTCAATAAAGTTAATGGTTGAACAACTACTCAAATATTAGTTTCCACAATATCAAATATTTATAAACATTTAATTAGCAATCGTATTAATTCAACAATTACTAGAAATTTTCTTAACAGTAAGCACTCAATATTAATCCAACAGTTACTGGAGCCATATGGTGATTGCCATATGGTGATGAAGGGTAGCGTTATAATATAAATTATATTGAAAAATTTAACACTCAGTATACAATGCAATGAAAACTGAAGGTAGACTAATAAAGCTTTTAGTTCTTCTAAACACAAAATTTCAATATTCTACAACTAAGCGTTTTTGAGTTTATACTAAGATATTTAACATAAGTAATATTAGTAATTTTCGTATACAACAAAAAAATTTTCTGTCAAAATAAATGCACCTTCTTTATTGAATGCAATCTCCGCTAAGTAAAGACTGCGATCAGAAAAGAGGTGCTTGTCTAGATGATTCTAAATATAAAATTTCAATAATCTACTGCTAATATTTATGAACTATGCGAGATATATTTATACATAAGTACGCAAAATCATCAAGAAGAATCTAGTCACAATGAACTGCAAAATTAAAGGGCTAAATATTTAATGTACTTCGATACAACTAGTTAAAAGGGGTTCAGGCAAGGCAAAAAAGGGTATTTTCATTTAAATCGGAGAATTGAAAATGTTCTTGAATTCTATTCTTTTTTTGCTTAGGAAAAGATAGAAGTATATTGTAACACTAACATATACAAGATATAAATACTATAAACAAAATAGCAATACGTCAAAATATTGGGGAAAAAGCTAAAGACATTTTTCTTTATCTTTAGCTTAATTATATAAACTTTTACTTGTAAAAAAATTTAAAACAATTAATAATTTTGCAATTAAAATTGTATTCAAATTTTAAGAAATAGATCAAAATAAATATTTAATGCTAAATTATTTAGAGCTTTAATCAAACTCATTAATATCCGTTAAATATCTGAGCAAAATAATTGTCAAGAAATGAATCTGAGCTATGGCTTTTTAAACAATTTATTGATACAATTCAACAAAGTATTACAACATATAGTAATACAACCAAAAATTGGGATAAAAACCTAACGAAATTTTTGCATGTTATCTTTAACATAATTATATAAACATTTGCCAGTATAAAAACTTTTTAAAAAATAATAATAATGAAACAAATGAATACAATTTTAAGAAATAGATCAAAATATTTACTTAATGTCAAATTATTTAGAGCTTTAAACAAAAGAATTAATTTACGTTAAATATCCAAGAACAATAATTGTCAAGAAATGAATCTGCGCTATGGACTTTTAAACAATTTATTAATACAAAACTACAAAGTAACACAACATATAGTAAAAAAAACAAAAACTGCGAGGAAATCTAACAAAATTTTTCCATGTTAGCTTTAATTATATAAACTTTTCACAGTATAAAAAGTGTTTTTAAAAAATTAATAATTTTGTAACCACATGAATATAATTTTAAAAAACTGATCAAATTAATTATTGAATGTTAAATTATTTAGAGTTTTAATCAAACGCATTAATAACCCTTAAATATCCGAGCAAAATAATTGTCAAGAAATGAATCTGAGTTATGGACTTTTAAACAATTTATTGATACAAAACTACAAAGTAACACAACATATAGTAAAAAAAAAAAACTACAGGGAAATCTAACGAAATTTTTCCATGTTAGCTTTAACATAATTATATAAACTTTTGACAGTATAAAAAATTTTTAAAAAATTAATAATTTTGCAACCAAATGAATAAAATTTTAGGAAATTGATCAAAATAAATATTTAATGTTAAATTACTTAGAGATTTAATCAAACGCATTAATATCCGTTAAATATCGGAGCAAAATAATTGTCAAGAAATGAATCTGAGTTTGGCTTTCTAAACAATTTGTTGATACAATAGAACAAAGTAATACAACATATAGTAAAACAACAAAAATTGGGGGAAAGATCTAACAACATTTTTCATTATTTTTAGCATAATTATATAAACTTTTGCTTGTAAAAAATTTAAAACAAATAATAATTTTGCAATTAAATGAATACAATTTTAAGAAATAGATCAAAATAAATATTTAATGTCAAATTATTTAGAGCTTTCATCAAAAGCATTAATATCCGTTAAATATCCAAGCAATATAATTGTCAAGAAATGAATCTCAACTATGGACTATAAACAATTTACTGATTGTTTATTCTGTAAAAATAAATATTTTTCTAGGAAATAAAATAGAATTCATTCAGTGACAGATAGTGAAAAAGAAAATGTCTCTGAAAATGGTCAATAATGCAATCAACTGTTGATCGTGTTTTTTTGTATCTATTTCTAAAAATTCCTATCCGAATTTAGAAATACCCGAATTCTATTTTATAAGAGAACATAGTACATTTCGAGCTAAAAAGAATTCATGAAAACATTCTGTTTTTAATTCGCTATAAAAAATTTTCTGATCTCTTTAGAATGCAGTTTTTTCTACATTATTGACAAGGGTCTAACTTTATAAAAAATAATTAGCTTTTTGTATGAAATAATATCTTTTTGCAAAAACATAAAAGGTGTTTACGAAGTAAAAATAGGAAAAAAAGATTTCACAAAATAACTTTTGAAATTTCTAAATTTAAACCTAAATTAATTAGTTAATGTTTTTTATTTTGTAAAACTCTATTGAGTAATATGAGTAATATATTTTATTTTTTATTTGATTAAGACTAGTTTGTTTTAAACTTTAATTTTTTAAAGACTTAACAATTCATTTTTATTTTAGAATATTAAATACTACTAAAATTTTTGCTTAAAAATATAGATATTTTACGTCTATAAGATATAAAACTTTGTTTTCAAAACATATATATATATATATATATATATATATATATATATATATATATACCTACATACTGTTGTGGTGTAGTACATTAAATTGCTATTTCCAAGTCATTGATAACACATATTACTTTATATTGCTTTTAATTATAGTATAATATCACCGATCTATATTACAATGTTCAAAATTAGAACAAACGACAAGAATATATGCTAATATATATATATATATATATATATATATATATATATATATATATATATATATATATATATATATATATATAAATTAAAATGTAAAAGAAGCATGCTACGCCTCAAAAAAAAAAAATAAATAAATAAATAAACTCCACGTGCTACGCCCCCCTCCCCCCAAAAAAATTGACGATGTCCAAGAGAACGCTGCATTCTTTTCCTTCCTTCTTTCTCTTCAGGCAAACCTATACTTTTTCCATTATCCTGTTCTTTGTTCTCCATTGTCCTTTTTACAAAGCGTCCTTTCTCGGTTCTGCCCAGAAGGACCGGAACTCCAAGGATGATCCTGAATCGCCTTCTGGAGACCAATCACAATTCTCCAAAACTTGGTGAAGTTTTAGTGCAATTATTTTCATTGGCCCCACCACACGCTTCCTGGAGTCTCGACAAAAACTTGGGCATTCAACCCAAAACGTGTGATTGCGGCGAGCAAATCAGTTTCGCAAACCCTATGTCAAACATAGCTGCACTCTCACACATACATACATACATACATATATACATACTAGACTACCCGACAGACACTGTCCTGTTTTAACACTGTAAATACAAAAACTGTAAAATGTTTTTAAATAAATTATAAATTGAACAGTTTTTAAGGAAAAGTAAGAAAAAATATTTTAAAAATACTTGACTCCACCAGGCGTACAGTCATAACAACAACAGTTAGATTACAATAAAATTTCCACATCGCTTGTAGAGATTCGATCCTGCGACTTCTTGTACTGAAACCTGTTGCACTGACCAGTGATCCGGAAGTGAACCGGAAACACACTAGAAGTGAAGGGTTTCAAACGGCCTTATAATAACATCAATAAGTGCTCAATTCTGGAATTTTTATAAAAAAAACATTTTTATCGGATAAAATTATGAATCCAAACCATTCTCAAATCAACTTAATTACGTACACAAAATTTCATCAAAATCAGCCCAGCCGTTTAGGAGGAGTTCTACTACAAACACACTGACAGAAAAATTGTATATATATATATATATATATATATATATATATATATATATATATATATATATATATATATATATGTATATATATGTATATATATATATATATATATATATATATATATATATATATATATATATATATATATATATATATATATATATATATATATATATATATATATATATATATATATATATATATATATATATATATATATATGTATATATATGTATATATATGTATATATATGTATATATATATATATATATATATATATATATATATATATATATATATATATATATATATATATATATATATATATATATATGTATATATATATATATATATATATATATATATATGAATATATATATATATATATATATATATATATATATATATATATATATATATATATATATATATATATATATATATATATATATATATATATATATATATATATATATATATATATATATATATATATATATATATATATATATATATATATATATATATATATATATATGAATATATATCAGAAAACTTGCTATCTTGTTGGTAAGAGATTTTTGTTTATATCACTAATCGTATACCTTTAGTATTATAAAAATAATAATTGAAAGAGCAAATGAAAATATTTTTTTAAGTTAAGAGTTATAGAACATAGAAAAATCTTTCTAAATGTTGCAGAACATTTTGTGTAGTGATGAATCAAAAAACAGCTGTTACAATTAATTTCATTAAAGGCACTATACCATCTTAAATTATATAATGCGGTAATAAATAAAATATTTCTTTTATTTCATTGATTCTAGATTGTGTAGAAATGATTTAAGCTGCCTAGCTTTATGTAATCAGAACTCCGTTCTTTAAGTTTAATATTGCATTGTGACCAATGGCATACATTCAAAGAGAGTTTTAATATTTTTTACTAAGTATCTTATACAATCAGTAATCTGAAAGGCCCTACTCTATTGTGAAATTAAATTAAACATTTGTTAATTCAATAAAACTGCTTTTGGTTTTCTTGAATTCAATTACCTACAGTCTAGAAATTAGGAGTATTTATAAAGTACAGAGATGTTTGCTTAGTGGGAAATTTTGTTATCCTTTCTTTAGATAGTTGATAACGTTAGTGAAATTTGCATTTTTTGTTAGAATACTATTAAATGGTTCTTTTAATTTGTCTTTTATTTGTTTTCTACCTTTTACTTGTTAGCTTTACTACTGGAAGTCTAAAATTTGAAAAAACAACAACTTGTAAATGGTTAGTTGAGAAGTAAAACTAGTAAAAAACCCTATTAATTAGAGTAAAAATACCGTATGATATAGCATGAAATTGGTTAGTTTTTATTTGTTGAACCAGTATGATCTTTTAATTTACCAGTTCTAAGGACACTGTTTTACTGTTCGAAAGTCAACTGCTTAAAATAATGTTCATAGTTTTGTTCTTGCATAAAACACCACAAGCTATAAACACTGCGGTGTTTTCCTTATTTCCTTCCAAGTAACCTGATTAATTCTCTCGTCACACAGTTCCATAGTCAAATATAAAAATTATCGATAGGAAATATTGCTCTAACTTTAGAAATTCTTGTAGGCCGAGAGGAGAAAAAAGTATATAAAGAACGACATTATATTCAAGAAAAGAGATCCGTCCTTAAAAAGAATTAACTCCGAGTTTAACATAAATGGTAAAAAAAAGAAAAAAAGTTAAAAACTTTTTCTTCGTATATATATATATATATATATATATATATATATATATATATATATATATATATATATATATATATATATATATATATATATATATATATATATATATATATATATATATATATATATATATATATGTATATATGTATATATATATATATATATATATATATATATATATATATATATATATATATATATATATATATATATATATATATATATATATATATATATATATATATATATATATATATATATATATATATATATATATATATATATATATATATATGTATATATGTATATATATATATATATATATATATATATATATGTATATATATATGTATATATATATATATATATATGTATATATATATATATATATATATATATATATATATATATATATATATATATATATATATATATATATATATATATATATATATATATATATATATATATATATATATATATATATATATATATATATATATATATATATATATATATATATATATATATATATATATATATATATATATATATATATATATATATATATATATATATATATTTACTACTGGAATTCTAAAATTTGAAAAAAAGTAATTAGAAAGTAAAAAACCCTATCAATTATATAAGTAAAAATACAGTATGATGTAACATGAAATCAGTTAGATTTTACTTGTTGAACCAGTATGATCTTTTAATTTACCAGTTTTAAGGAGGCTGTTTTACTTTTCGAAAGTTAACTGCTGAAAAGAATGTTCATAATTTTGTTATAAATTCTATGAGGGTATTACATACCATACCACAAGTTTTAAAAATTGCGGTGTTTCTTCTTATTTCCTTCTACCAAGTAACCTGTTTAATTCTCTCGTCACACAGTTCCATAGTCAAATATAAAAATTCTGGAAAGGAAATATTGCTCTAACTTTAGAAATTCTTTTAGGCTGATAGGAGAAAAAAGTATATAAAGAACGACATTATTTTCAAGAAAAGAGATTCCAGATCCGTCCTTAAAAAGAATTACCTTCCCGTAGGAACTTATAAAAATATTATATGTGAGACCTGTATTTAAAGTGCCTTGACCTTATAAATATACAGATAACAATAGTCATTGTAATGCCTGTATCTCGAAGTGCACGGTTTTCGAAACGAAAGGCGAATTAAGAGTTGAATTACACTTTGTTCCTTTGGAGAAAAGACTAGAATACTCTTTGGGGAATAATATTTTTGTTTCTCTGAGTTTAAATTACTTTCTGAACTCTTCTGTTATATATTATGAATAAAAGCTACTAATTATCTCTAAGTCTTGACAGGAGACCCAATTCATTTGTATAATTCCTTTTTGGAGCTCTGTCACTTTTATCTGGTATCTGTCAACAGACCTCACTAAAGATCTTTTTAAAGAAGGCATGCCTGGATTTGAAATAATGCCTAAATGAAAGCATTTTTCTCATCAGTTCGATAAGTTTGACCTTCCATTACGGAGTAAACTTTAATTACTTTCGGAATTATACAGAGAGTGAAGGCAATTTTAAAAGATGACGAGCCACTAATGAAATGCCTTTATTCTCTGTGGTATTTCATAAATGGCTGTTTTATTAAGTGATTAACCTCCGTAATGTATTGTAACTCCTAACGTTACCGCCCATAATAATGAGAGTTAAACATTGGGTTTTGAGCATGTCCAAACTGGCCCAAACACTATAAGTTTAACTACTCAGTTTTCTAGCTTAGGGTCATAACTGAACATTAAATATTTGTAAACTGCGGAGATTACGTTAATATCTCTGTACAGTTCTGCCATACATTTCTGTCTATACTGTTCTGTCTATACAGTTCTGTCATGAGAAAATTAATTCTACTTTCTACTGTAACTACATAAATAATAGGCAATTTACACAGTTCAATTCTCAGTTTATCATAAAAGGTACAAAAAAAAAGAATAAAAACCTTTTCTTATATAGGAAAAAAAGAGTAAAATCATTTTGCCTTTATTGAATCTTAGGAGTTACATCCTGAGCTTTGCTACACATAAAATATGCATTTAAAATGGATAATAAATATTGCAGACGAAAACCTAATTGATTAATAGAATGTTAGTGAACCTCATGTGACACAGGAGTGTGTTGTATAATAGAATAATCTCAGGCCCGCATTTTAAAATAAGAAACCATTAAATTAGATGGTTAAAGGAATGATATCATAATGATAGAAAAAATGCTATTTTCATCTACTTTAAATATGATAAATTGATGAATTTAATCATCATCTGCTCTTAACCGGGGAAAATAGGGCTTGAAATAGCAGCATTAAAAGATCGAAAATGGGAGAATGGGTGGATTTGGAACGTTTTTGAACTTGTTTTGAATTTTGCTAACTAATCAACAATCCATTATGGATGCCTCTATCCTTTACAAGTCCAACCGCTTCATAAATTCAAGGATAGATGGACAGATAACTTAGTATATTATTATATACATGATTATTTTATTTCTAAAGGAACCTTTGCATTTCTTCTATTTTTTATTAGCATATTACTAACGTTATCTTTTAATTCCCGATTCAGTAATCAAATTGTAATACTTTACCTATTGTAAATGTTGGGCTGTTTCATAATTATATTATTCAGTTTATTTGGTTGATATTTATTAGGCTTAAAATTTTAAAATGAAATGGTTACAAAAATTTATTTAAATTTCAGAAGTGTCGATATCTATCGATCTTTTAACGAATAGCAAAGTATTTACAACAAAAAACAATTTATTTGAGATATCTTCCCTTCCGTTTCTTTCTTGCTTATAAATTCCCTCTAATATCAAACGACAATAAGCTTTATAAATTTTTAATTAATTAACTTCTATCGACAGGAATCAAAGTTTTTCTTCTCTTAGCATATTACTAAAGTTTTCTTTTAAATATCTGATTAGCCACTACTCAGTTACTAGTACTTTGTCTATTGAAATACTGGGATCTTGTAACATTATGTTATTCAATTTACTCAGTTGATATTGTTTGGTTGAAAAATTGGTGATTAAAAGAGTAATCCGAATTTATCCGAATTTTAGAAGTTTTGAAAACCACCAATCTTTTCAAGAATGCAAAAATTTTACGACAAAATCAATCTTGTTTAAAATCTCTTTCATTTATCCCTGGTGCATAAAATACCTCTAATATCAAAATCAGTTGACTTTCTGAATTTATAATTAATCAATTCATCTCAAGAGAATTCTTTGATTTCCTCTTTCTTTTTTCTCACTTTATATCGTTTAGAGTAATACGATATATACAGCTGTTTTGAATGAAGATATTGTTGAATTCAGAAGGAATCGTGAGCAACTTCTTAATATTGGTGTTTATTTCTCTGATTTTCTGTGATTACGTCTCTTATGATATTAGAATGCTTATGATATTAGAATCTTTAAGAAGACTGTGAAATGAAATTCTGATACATGCATTTGAGAGTTCCGGTAACTATATCATAATTTATTTAAGTATCTGTACGGTAATATATGATAAGAGATCCCCATAAAATAAATAGTAAAACAATAGCGTCATTATTTGGTAAAATCATTTAGAGAAATGCAGCTGTTTTGAATGAAGATATTGTTGACATCAGCAGGAATTGGGGGTAACTTCTTGATGTTGGTGTTTCTTTCTCTGATATTTTGTGATTGCTTTCTGAATTTATATTTAATCAATTCATCTCAAGAGAATACTTTGATTTCCTCTTTCTTTTTTTCTCAGTTTATTACTAAGTATTCTCTCTTATTATCAATGGCGTTTATTCAACAGGTCTTTAGTACTTACGCATACCAAAATATCATAAAACGATAATCTTTAAGAATAATTTGAAAGCAAATTCAGAAACATATATTTAGGTATTGCTTCATATTTTATTTAAATATCTGTAATATAATATAAGCAAAGATATATCATCAGTTAGTATATAACAACACAATAGTGTCATTATTTGGTGAAATTATTTGGAAAAATTCAATATAAACGAAACTAGTTAAAATTGTTTCAGGGAGTGTCAAACCAAATAATCCCGTTAAAATCTGTATTTTTCGAGATAGTTTCGAGATAGACTTTATAGTAAGGTAATTCCTCAGCTGACCCAGGCTTTTCGCCCATACAGCAGTATTTACTGAAAACCAGTCGCCACGACAGCAACCACAACAGCTACAGAGCTGCTGCTGACCTACGCGAGGTTCCGTCTTGGCTCGAGAATTAATGTGGTCGACCCCAGTAAGGAACAAGCTCTACAGAGGCAAGTTCGGGACTACCAAGGAAGACGAAGAATAAAGATCACTCAGGTGAACCTCGTTGCTCGTGACACCCGTGTATACCTAAAGGAGGTATACCCCTGAGGTTGTCTCTCATTTAGCACTACCCAGGAGGCACGTACGGCTTGAAGCTCGTGGCCGCGGACGCGAGAGACGTTGCCCCCCTAAACTTTATAGTAATTAAATTCGACCCCGACCCGGCGTGTAGCCATACGGTAAACTGAATGACGTAGTCGCCGCAACGTAACCACAACACCACAGGGTGCTGCTGACCTGCAAGAGGCTCCGTCGTGGCTCGAAATTAATGTAGACGACCCCAGTAAGGAACAATACTACAATAGTAAGTTCGGGACTACCAGGGAAGTGGGAAGAGAAGGATCACTCAGGAAACCCCGGGTTCGTGACAGCCGAGTATACCTAAAGGAGGTATACCCCTTGAGGTTTTCAGACGGCTATCATTGGCCTAGGAGGGACACTCCTAGTTACCAGGGGGCGCCACGAGGAGGCTGATAGCTGTCCTAGGTGAAGTACCGTAGTACAACACCCTGTTGCTCATCCCCAGAGCCGCACCGAAGCACGACAAAGGTGAATCACTGCAACACCCCCCTAAACTTTATAGTAAAAATAATATTGTTGTTGTCTTATGCCAAGTGGTCAAACTAAGCACGATTTAGTCGGAGGTTATTCGTATTAAGGCAAAGGGGTTCGTCTTTTGTTTTTATCGAGAATCACAAGGGGGAAAGTAAGACTTATGCTCAAGAGGGTCCTTGTAATTATGAAGCAGGGTTGAAGCAGAAAATCCATAATATTGGCATGCCACCCCCAGAGGTATTGATTGAGATCTTGGAGGACATTGTGACCACGAACATATTCTACATGCCACAGTCACCTTTAACGAACACATGAGATTTTAGGCCGGCTTGGGTTCCAATCCCTCAACCCTCTAGTTACTAGAGCGTTGCCTTTGCCGATTGAGCTACCGCAGTTCTATAATAAAAAATAGACTACTTTAAAATATTGTATAAGTCTGTTGGTAAAACGCTCTTTTGAATTTCTAATTACTATTCCTTGCTCAGATAGTGATACTTCATTGCAAATATTCAGATACAAATATTTTTACTACAACAAACAATTTACTTGATAAATAATGTCTTTCGTTTAACCATGATTTATAACCCATTACTAGAAATCAACATCAGTAGGCTTTCTGAATTTCTAATTAATCAGTCTATCTCAAGAGAAATCTTACGATTTCATCTTTCATCTCAAATTATTACTGAAAATTTCTTTTAAATTCCCAATTACTATTCATTACTTAGATAATGATAAATCATCTGTGGGAAGCATTGTCATATTCTATAATTATATTGTTTAATTTAATTGGTTGAAACTAATTGGGCATAGAAGTATGGAAATAAAAGTGAAATCAGGGTTATTCAAGGATTTATTAGAACTACTTTTTCAGGAATACAAATAATTTTACGACAAAAACAGTTTGAGAAACCTTATCTTTGTTTCACCCTGGTGTATAAAAAACCTCTAAAATAAACATAAGTCGGCTTTTTGCATTTCTAATTAATCAATGATTTATCTCAAGAGGAATATTTGAATTTTTTCTATGTTTCTTCTTAGCTTATTACTAAAGTAATCTCACATATTAGGTCCTTACCTTTTCTCTGTGATGTTATTTATTACTTAAAAGATTAAGCATCTAAAATATTAGAATGCAATAATCTTGTAACAACACGCAATAACATGTAAAGAAATTGAGAAACATACATTTGAATATTTTGATAGCTACCTGATATTTAAATACATAAGATGATATATGATAAGAGATTATCATTAGATAAATAACAGCACAATAGCGTTGTTATTTTAGTTGACTCAGACATTAAAATACGATCTGAGATAATTGAATACTAGCTACTTTTATCTATTTCAGATATTATGATGTTCCATTGTTCTATTGTTCAATCACTAGGTTAAAATTTATTGGGCTTAAAAGAGTAATGAGAACTTATTGAAATTTTAAACGTTCTGAAAACAACCGATTTTTCCAGGAATGCAAATATTTTTTAAACAAAAACATTTTAATTGAAAAATACCTAATTCGCTTCTCACTAGTGTATAAACCACCTGTAAAACCAACATGAATAGGCTTTCTGAATTTCTAATTAATCAATTTATCAAGAGGGATCTTGGATTTCTTTTATCTTTCTTCTAATTACTAAAGTATACGCTCTTATTAAGTCTTTCTCTCATCTAGTTCGTGTAATTTATTCCACCGATCTTATGTGATCATGATTTTCTAGATATAAGAATGCAGTAATCTTTAAGAATAATGTGAAATGAAATTCTGATATATGCGTTTGAGAGTTCTGGTAACTACATCATAATTTATTTAAGTATCTGGAAGGTAATATATGCTAAGTGATTACCACGAAGCAAATAGTTAAACAATAGAATTATTATTTAGTAAAATTGTTTAGAGAAATACGATATAGACGGCTGCTTTGAATGATGATATTTTTGAAATTAGCAGGAATCGAAAGTAACTTCTAAATGTTGGTTTTTATTTCTCTAATTTTTTGTGATGCCGTCTTTGTGATATTAGAATGCTTATGATATTAGAATATTTAAGAATAATGTGAAAGGAAATTCTGATACATGCATTTTAGCTTTCTGGTAACTATATCATAATTTATTCAAGTATCTGTACGGTAATATATGCTAAGTGATCCCCATGAAGTAAATAGTAAAACAATGGCGTCATTATTTCGAACAATCGTTTAGAGTAATACGATGTATACAGCTGTTTTGAATGAAGATATTGTTGAAATCAGCAGGAATCATGAGAAACCTCTTAATGATTGTGTTTATTTCTCTAATTTTCTGGGATCAAATCTCTTAAATGATATTAGAATCTTTGAGAACAATGAGAAAGGAAATTCTGATACATGCATTTGAGCTTTCTGGTAACTACATCATAATTTATTTAAGTATCTATAAGGCAATATATGATAAGAGATCTCCATGAAATAAATAGTAAAACAATATGGTCATTATTTGGTAAAATCGTTTAGAGAAATGCAGCTGTTTTGAATGAAGATATTGTTGAAATCAGCAGGAATTGGGGGTAACTTCTTGATGTTGGTGTTTCTTTTTCTGATTTTTGTGATTACATATCTTATGATATCGAAATGCAATAATCATTAAGAATAATATGAAAGGAAATTCAAAAACATACTTTTGAATTTTTTCGTAACTACATCATTTTTTAAGTATTTTTAGGCATAATTCTATAAGATATAGAAATTGTAAGGTTATAATAGAATTATCTATACCCGAAATCAATTTGAGAAACATTGTATACAGTTCCTCAGAATGAATATTGGGATGCTGTTAGAAATTTCATGAATTGCAAGCAACAAACTTTATTGTTTACAATTAAGGTTTTACTTAGCATATTAAATATAATTTAATTTCGTTTAGTTTGGAGAGCTAAGATCTACTGTTTTTCTTACGGGGCCTAATGAGACCGGGACCAATTGCTTAAAGCCAAATATTAAACTTGAAGTTTCACTTCTTTAAAAAGACTGAATAGTAGATAGATAGATATAATATTATATTATATATATATATATATATATATATATATATATATATATATATATATATATATATATATATATATATATATATATATATATATATACATATATATATATATATATATATATATATATATATATATATATATATATATATATATATGTATATATATATGTATATATATACATATATATATATATATATATATATATATACATGTATATATATATATACATATATATATATATATATATATATATATATATATATATATATATATATATATATATATATATATATATATATATATATATATATATATATATATATATATATATATATATATATATATATATATATATATATATATATATATATATATTATATATATTTATACATATATAGGTTTTACTTAGCATATTAAATTAAATTTAATTTCGTTTCGTTTGGAGAGGTAAGATCTACTGTTTTTCTTACGGGGCCTAATGAGACCGGGACCAATTGCTTAAAGCCAAATATTAAACTTGAAGTTTCACTTCTTTAAAAAGACTGAATAGTAGATAGATAGATATAATATTATAATATTATATATATATATATATATATATATATATATATATATATATATATATATATATATATATATATATA
>CM063508.1:105454542-105459542 GCA_032207245.1 Pardosa pseudoannulata | reverse complement strand
AGACGATGAGAAAATATTAATTGGAAAAATTAATGTAGAAATATTTGTTGTACACACCAGTAACTTATGGTTACTCCTGAATCTTACTTTAAATCTAGAAAAAGAATAGCAAAAATGTTATTGGCTTAGCACTAAATAAAATTATCTTTAGTTGTTATTATTTTACTATATTTTCCTATGGTTGATTTAGTTAGCTTTAGTCTTTATTTTTGTCCATTTAGTCACAAATATAATACATTCACGGTGCAAACGTAAAGAGGCTATTATAAAGAATTACCACAAAATTTACATGTGCATGATTCTGCTATAAATTTTACATGTGTATGTTTTCTTGTTAAACCCATTTATGGCAGAGGTTGAAATTTTGCCATTTAGGGTTGACATGTATGTTTTCTCAGAAGAAAAATGTTTCAAAAATTACTTCATTTTATAAAAAAGTTATTTCCTTCTTCTATCCTAATCATTTGTCACACCTCGAATGGAAAAGTAAAGAGCTTTATTGTTTATACTTTATAAAATCCTGGTAGTTATCTCAGAACGTGGTTGTACATCCCATTGAATGGGATTATCCAATGTGTATTTCACATATAACGTAACATGACCCTTTTCACATTTAAATCTTATCACATTAACATTAATGTTGTAAAGTACTTACAACACGCACACACCAGTGTTCGTCCTTCCAAGGGGAAACACAGTAAAATATTTTACACAAAATTAAAAGGAAAGGCCTTACATATTAACTAAAAGATTTATTAAATACATTATTTATTTACAGATATTTTCTTGATTAATATATGACATTCATTACTTCGATATTCATCAATATAATAATTTATTATAATTTTTTTGTTTAAATGTTATTCCTTAATCAAAATATTGCAATAATTATCTGACACCCAAGTAATAATCATGAATATGTTAAATCGATTTACATCCATGCATTCTGCCGAACGATGGCCGATTGTTTAGGGTGCTGGCCTTCGGTACTGTAGTTCGTGGGTTCGAATCTCACTAAGGCATGGACGTTCGTAGCCGTTCGGAATCGGCTTTAAGCAGTAGGTCCCGGTCTCATTAGCCCTCGTGTTGTAAAAAAGTAGACCGTAGCACTCTAAACCAAACCAAACGATCGATGCATTCTAAGGGAAGCAGGGTGTCCGGACATGGCTCTTTGAAGAATGAACCTCGGTGTGGGAGTAAAGGTCGTAACTTTTTTTCTTCCAGACTGTGGGCTAAGGGATCTGTCAATATCTCCTATTTGCTGTCTCGGGAGTCTCTGGCTTGCTCACGGGCTCTCGATGCTCACCAAATCTAGGTTCCCGACTTCGACTTCTCTTACAACATTTTTTTCAACAACTTTACACCTCGGTTCAACGACCCTTTTTTCTCTTTTCTAATCACTTGTTGCTGGAATTTTCCCAAATCTGCATCACCTTCAGGTATGCAGTTGTTCACATCAAAATGTCTCTTTGGCAAAAATCGACATTATTGCCTAGCCACTGCCGCTATATCTCATGGCGGCATCCCTGCCTGGTCTTGATCGGCTACAGTTCTGCAACTCCCTCGGCTATAACTCCACCGCAGGGGTCCTGCATTAAAATTCGAAGTCCACACCTTCTTCTTCTTCTTAGAAATCTAGTCTACAGCTGTGTGTGCACGTGCTGTTCTTTATGAGAAAGTGCATCAGTACAACTACATTCACACTTTTACCGTTTGCGATTTATGCATATTGACTTTTGATTTATTGCTATACCTCCACTATAGAAAATAATAATACTAATTGGCAAAGATCTTGTCGCATTAAAGAGGGAAAAGAATTTCACAAAAGTAATTTTATTTATTTAAGAATATACCAGAAGAAATCAATGTTTTATCCCAGAAACCTACAAAATCATTCAATTCATTTTTTTGGGGGCATCAGTTGTGATTCCGGAATGAATTAACTCTGGTTACTGAGGTATCACTTTGTGTAAGTGTGTGAACGTGACAGAATCAATAATTGAATAATAATATCTGTGTTTCCAAATACCTTAAACTAATATAATTGTTTTCAAGTGTTTATAATGAGCGATAGAGATGTTCTTTATAATTGATGCTATCTTCATTTATTCCTGTAGAGGTGAATGAAACTATTCAAAGTGCTCTAAGATTTCTTCTGTAAAAACTTTTGTCGTTTCAGCAATTTCATCCTCATGGATTAAACTAAAAAGAAAAGGAAAGAAACTTCGAATCACTGCCTTTTGCTCAAAACACTGTTTAACGTAAATTATCTCCATATCCGAGCACTGAAAATGCTTTTCCCTTTCAACGATTCAGAACACGGATAGAAAAATTAAAAAGGGATTTCATTGAAAAGTGGAATTGGAAAACGTAAGATTTTGAGAGAGGACATATTATTTTTACGCCATTCCGGAGGAGTTGAAACAAAGATATAAAATAAATCAAAATATCGACTGCCTGGACTCAACGCCAGTGTCTTTTGATGGAAAATCAAAGAATGAATCATTGGAGATAACGATAAAAGGAAGCACTAAAAGGAAACGGAAAGAGCAGAAAAATGCGTTAGCTTCCAGCTGGGAATTGCTATCAAAGGATTTTTGAAATCAAAACTTTAGTAGCCTTATGCAGTATAAGATAAGATATCGCTTAAGGCACAGCTATTGAGCCCGGTTTATTTTGGTGAAAGAAAAATTGATAAGATTATTTTCTTAAAAGATAGCTCTTCAATGACAACGTTAGGCGGAATGTGTGGCTCGATGACTGACAGTCTCAGCTACTTTTCGGTAGAAATGGTTGTAGGCGAAATGATAGCAGATTTTCTGAATCACAAAGAGATTATCAGCCTTAAGGAATGCAGAAAGCATCTTTTCAGAGCGTGTGTATAATTAGAATATAACAGGAAAAATCGAGAATACAAAGCTGGTGTAAGATTTCTCTGGTGATTGTGCAAATGTAAGAGGAGTATTTTATAGAAGACAGTCAGAATGGAACTCGTCTAAAGCCAATTTTTGAAAGCAATCCTTTTTTTGAAAAGCTGTTAAGTTCTATTTTCTGTCACAGCAACAACGAATAAAATGTGTTTAAAATATTTTAGAGGCATGAAAACTGATAATAGGAAATAGCAACTGAAATATGATTTTAATCGAAATCCTATCTAAAAATATATCATTTAAAAAAAGTTCCGAGTGAACTATACGGGTAAAGCTATGATTGGTTAGTTGGGAACGATAGTGACAATGTTTTATAATATAAGAGTTAACAATATTAGGAACTACAATTTGAATCCGATTCCTGATAGCTTAAAACATGCATACATGAAGTGGAATGATGAGGAAGTTTTACATGCGCTGCCATCATAATTCGTTTTTTTAAGCTATGAATCATTTTGTAAAAATTAATAGAAGTTATGATTTTGTGATTTTTACGATTCCTCTGCATTAACCCTCCAAGGGGAACAAACACATCGAAAAAAAAAGTCTCAAATATACGCTAAAGATTAACTGTGTCGGTAGCCAAAGCGTTCTATGATTTTTCCTTCACCCTTTGTCGACTAGAATTGAATACGGGAAACCCACCCTCGTTATTGTCCCTTGTACTTCCGTTTATAAATAGATATATAAATAGATATTATAGATTGTTAATTTTTAATAAACATAAAGCTCGCCAGGTCTCGAAGGTCATCCCATAAGAAATAATGAATTCTAAATATACAAGTAAAATATTACTTGAGAGACTTATTTATATTTTGTTACGAAAGTCAACGAAGATATTTAAGTGGTACAATTAGAGATAAATCTGTTACCGCAAACGAAATACATAGAAATAGAGATTTACAAAGCCATGAAAAGCTATCAGCATCTTTGTGCCTCATGGGGTAGGGGTGCATCCCTCAATAAATGTTAGTCAAAGAGGGGAGCAGCTCCTAACAATCGACCTGACCCTCCTACTACAAAACTCCATGGGGGAAAGCACTGGTAGAAATGTATATTACATCTATTTTCGGAGCGTTTTTAGAGGTCGAAAATGGTACGTTTTGAAGACATCGTCGGTTTGGTGGAATTGTACGTTCGAACCGCTTACGGGGTTCTAAGCGGTTCACACGTACAATTCCGCCAAACCGATGAAGTCTTAACGTACAATTTTCGACAACCACAAACGCCCCCAAAATGGATGTAATGTACATTTTTGCTTTAGTTCTTTCCCCCATGGAGTTTTGCTGTAGAAGGGTCAGTCGATTGTTTAGGAACTCACCCCTCTTTGACTGACATTTATTGAGGGATGCACACCTACCTCCTGATGCACAAAGACGTTGATAGCTTTTCATGGCTTTGTTGATCTCTATTTCTAAGTATTTCGTTCGCTGTAACAAATGTATCTCTAATTGCACCACTTAAATATCTTGGATGACTTTCGTAAAAAATATAAACAAATCTCTCCAAAAATATTTTTATTTGTACTCTTAGAATCCATTATTTCTTATGGGATGATCTTCGAGACTCGACGAGCTTTATGTGTATTAAAGTAGACACAAAATTTGCACTAAAAAGAATCATAAAATATCCTGAAATTTTCTCAGTATAAACTTCATAAAATATATTGCTAGCAATACATAAAAAATATGCAGCAAGTAAGCATCACACACAAAATATATCTCGCAGGAAAATCTAAATGATTAATCAATGTAAATGTAAACTTCATAGCTTAGTAAATGAAATATTAAACTTACACACCGGAATATTTCAAAATATTTTATTTACTTACATCCCAAGGTGAATTTTTTGTATGTTAATTTGACAATCGTATGTCTGTTGCTCTCATTTTAAAACACAATTTTAATCATTTTTAAATCCTACTATATTGGGATATTTTTTATGTATGACAATAAATAGTATTTAAAAATCTCGCATAAAAACACTTTTTAGTGTAATAAGTATAAAATAACAATCTATAATTTTCTTTTAAAGATTTGAGTACTACAACTTCTACTCAATTAGAGTAAA
>CM063508.1:105447042-105449542 GCA_032207245.1 Pardosa pseudoannulata | reverse complement strand
ACATCTATTTTTAGAGAACTAAATAATTACAAATAACTTGTGAAATGCGGAAGTAATTAAAAAGAGTGGGGATATTTTGTCCAGTAAAAGTTTTATTTATTGGGAATCGAGTTCGATAAAATTTGAAGTTGAATCAGTAATGGAAACCCTTTGGATTTTGATAACATTTTTGACTTGAAGAAAATTAAAAGTTATTGGAATTCGAGTTATCGCGAGAAGGTTGTATTTATGAATTCAAATATTCCAATATGAAAGTGAATTTATTACCACAGGAAGAGGATTATATGGAAGAGGGCATCTATTTTTAGAGAACTAAATAATTACAAATAACTTGTGAAATGCGGAAGTAATTAAAAAGAGTGGGGATATTTTGTCCAGTAAAAGTTTTATTTATTGGGAATTGAGTTCAATAAAATTTAAAGTTGAATCAGTAATGGAAACCCTTTGGAATTTGATAACATTTTTGACTTGAAGAAAATTAAAAGTTATCGGAATCTGAGTTACCGCGAGAAGGCTGTATTTATGAATTCAAATATTCCAATATGAAAGTGAATTTATTACCACAGGAAGAGGATTATATGGAAGAGGGCATCTATTTTTAGAGAACTAAATAATTACAAATAACTTGTGAAATGCGGAAGTAATTAAAAAGAGTGGGGATATTTTGTCCAGTAAAAGTTTTATTTATTGGGAATCGAGTTTGATAAAATTTAAAGTTGAATCAGTAATGGAAACCCTTGGAATTTGATAACATTTTTGGCTTAAAGAAAATTAAAAGTTATCGGAATTCAAGGCTATATTTATGAATTCAAATATTCCAATATGAAAGTGAAATTATTACCACAGGAAGAGGATTATATGGAATAGGACATCTATTTTTAGAGAACTAAATAATTACAAATAACATGTGAAATGCAGAAATAATTAAAAAGAGTAGGGATATTTTGTCCAGTAAAAGTTTTATTTATTGGGAATCGAGTTTGATAAAATTTAAAGTTGAATCAGTAATGGAAACCGTTGGAATTTGATAACATTTTTTAACTGAAGAAAATTAAAAGTTATTGGAATTCGAGTTATCGCGAGAAGGCTATATTTATGAATTCAAATATTGGAATACGAAAGTGAATTTATTACCACAGGAAGAGGACATCTATTTTTAGAGAACTAAATAATTACAAATAACTTCTGAAATGCGGAAGTAATTAAAAAGAGTGGGGATATTTTGTCCAGTAAAAGTTTTATTTTTTGGGAATCGATTTTGATAAAAGTTAAAGTTGAATGAGTAATGGAAACCATTGGAATTTGATAACATTTTTTACTTGAAGAAAATTAAAAGTTATTGGAATTCGAGTTATCGCGAGAAGGTTGTATTTATGAATTCAAATATTCCAATATGAAAGTGAATTTATTACCACAGGAAGAGGATTATATGGAAGAGGGCATCTATTTTTAGAGAACTAAATAATTACAAATAACTTGTGAAATGCGGAAGTAATTAAAAAGAGTGGGGATATTTTGTCCAGTAAAAGTTTTATTTATTGGGAATCGAGTTTGATAAAATTTAAAGTTGAATCAGTAATGGAAACCGTTGGAATTTGATAACATTTTTGACTTGAAGAAAATTAAAAGTTATTGGAATTCGAGTTATCGTGAGAAGGTTGTATTTATGAATTCAAATATTCCAATATGAAAGTGAATTTATTACCACAGGAATAGGACATCTATTTTTAGAGAACTAAATAATTACAAATAACTTGTGAAATGCGGAAGTAATTAAAAAGAGCGGGGATATTTTGTCCAGTAAAAGTTTTATTTATTGGGAATCGAGTTTGATAAAATTTAAAGTTGAATCAGTAATGGAAACCGTTGGAATTTGATAACATTTTTGACTTGAAGAAAATTAAAAGTTATCGGAATTCGAGTTATCGCGAGAAGGCTATATTTATGAATACAAATATTCCAATATGAAAGTGAATTTATTACCACAGGAAGAGGATTTTATGGAAGAGGGCATCTATTTTTAGAGAACACATGTCGAACGCATATCAAATGAGAATGCAATGCATTTAACGGGAATGCGAATTAAAGGATTGCCGAAAATATTCAGGGATTATTTTGGGGACGAGAAAATGCCGAAAGGTAACAGAATTAATAATCGCTGGAAAAAGGTAAATACTGGAAGGCGAGATAAATTAGTTCATCATTCCTAGGCCTTGTTATACGCTGTCGCAAAGGTAGTGTTATTATGTTTCGGTATGCATACATATAAAATATTGATACATTGCGAACATGGTCGAATTTTAACCTTGCTGATAATTAATAACAGATGTTCGCTAGTGCCCATCCTATTCATTTTCCTGCATAAACTCCCGCTTGTTTCCAGGTCGGAAGATTAATTAGGCCGCGATTATTAATTTTCAAAATCGTTATCAATTTTAGCATTTCAAGTATGAGTATATTTATAAGAGGCGTTAAATCAAATTTTAGTCTGAATACCTTT
>CM063508.1:105434542-105442042 GCA_032207245.1 Pardosa pseudoannulata | reverse complement strand
GCCCTATCTTACAATTTATCAAATTTTCAAAGAAAAAGGAGATTAACTTTATCGGAGGAGATTTTTCCTTGAGATTTTCACACAGAATTTGACCGAGATGTTAACTCAGGTGTTAAGGGCCTTTTACTTATAACTTCATTCTAGCTGACACCTTAGTTTGTCCTATCCCTATGATGAAGTGATACCCGTCCACCAATGTTCTGGATAAACGATGGCCGATTGGTTAAGGTGATGGCCGTCGGTACCGGAGTTTTTGGGTTCGAATCCCACTGTGGCATGGATATTCGTAGTCATTCAGAATCGGCTTTAAACTGTAGGTCCCTGTCTCAGCCCTCGTGTTGCAAAAAAGTAGACTGTAACACTCCAAACCTCCAATGTTCTGTTAATAAAGGTCTTAATAAAGGGTAACCAAGTGTGTCATTTTTATGGGCCATGACTGCAACCATCCATCGTGTCCGGTCACTCATAAGTCCATCTTATTACACACACATTTATTTATATATATGACAATTATATTAAATAATAAGATTTAATTAAAATTATCCAGATTTAAAGAAGCACTCGATTTTCACGTTCCACTCTCTGCCTAAAATAAATAAGTAAATAAAAAGTAATAGCGACATGAGCTATACTCATAGAGTGTGCCATGCTCTACAGAATACATAGTGGTTAGTACCTTAAGAGATAATGGGGTTTAATTGATATGAAAATTAAAAGGTAAAAGTAAAATAAAAACGATTGTTTTTCTATTATCCTAAAAAAGAGAAATTATTGTTTAAAAGACATTGAAAGCCTACGGTAGAATGAAATGTATTTGACACATTTTAACATTATTACATGAGGCATGACATATAGAGGTTGGGTATTAAAAGCAAAATGAGAATAGAAATTAATATTTATTTTCCCCAATATTGAGGGATTATAAAAACAATATAAAAATAAAAGTAAACAAATAATTAACAAAAAAAAAAGACTTTTTATTCTGGAATAAAAAACATACTGTTAAAGTCAAAATCTAGGTGTTAAAAGTAGACAAGAAAACAACATCTTTTTACCTCAAAGAAGCAGACAAATGTTGTGGATCATAAAGATAATAAGGTTAAAGAAGTATAATAATAAGCAGTTCAACTAGTTACTACGATTTTTTTTGTTTGAATAATCAAATATTATAAAAGATCGATAGCTATATGTTAAAAATGATTTTAAAATTGTGATAAGAACAAGGATTTTAAGAGCAGAATGAGAAAATATGGGGACATTTTACTACCATCACGAAAACCTTATGAAGAGTGATAATAAAAGCTTATTTTAAAGCTTTAACAGGGATATACTGCTAACTGAAAAATGAAAATGAATAAGCACAGAAAGAAAATTCGGAATTTCGGTGAAAAATATAAAATATTTTATGGCGTAAAGACAAATTAATAGTTTAAAGTTTCGTAATACCAAGATATTAAAAATGTATTATTAGAAAAAATAAAACTGTTTACAAATTTGTTGAGTAACAAGTATTTAAAGGATGAGCTTTCTTCCCAGCCTGATAATCTCTTCACATAAATGTGCGATTTCAGCTATTATTAGAATAGAGAAGTTGTAATTTTATATTATACTAAACTCTTCTACCACAAAATATTATATAAAACTATTGTTTTTGTCGTTTATTTAAACTTTTGATAAATTAATGTTTCTTTCAATGCTATGCATTAACATATACTGGAAATCAGTTCCTCAAAATATACCCATTAAAAAGTCTACGTATATTTGAAAACACAATTTTGCTTTAATTTTAAAGATAATCTCGATATTCTTGATATTTAGCGACCAATGTTTCTTTTACGCGGATGTTTTAAAATATACTGGAAATCAATTTCTTAAAATATACCGATTAAAAATCTAAAATACGTATATCTGTCACAACAAGTGTGCTTTAATTTTACAGATAAACTTGATATTGATATTCTTGATATTTAGCAACCAATGTTTCTTTCAATGCGAATATTTTACCATATACTGTAAACCAATTTCCAAAAATATATCCTTTAAAAAAATCTAAAATACTTATATTTGACAAAACAATTTTGTTTTAATTTTAAAATAATCTCGATATCGGTATTCTCCATATTTAGAAACCAATGGTTTTTTCAATGCGAATATTTTGACATATACTGAAAACCAATTTTCCCAAATATACCCATTAAAAAGTCTAAAATACGTATATTTGACAAAACAATTTTGCTTTAATTTTAAAGATAATCTCGATATCGACATTCTCTATATTTAGCAACCAATATTTCTTTCAATGTGGATATTTTAAAATATACTGGAAACCAATTTCTCAAAATATACCCATTAAAAAGTCTAAAATACGTATATTTGACAAAACAATTTCACTTTAATTTCAAAGATAATCTCGATTGCTTTAAAATCCGCATTTTTCTCTCTACACATAAACAAAAATTCATTAGCTTAGAATTAACTGAAACGGTCCAATGACAAATGTATATTCAAAACTCTCCCTTCCGGTGTCTATAATTATCTGGGAAATGCAATTTTTTAACCCAAGATGTAATTTTTTAACGATTAAATGTAATTATATCATTTACTTTTCAAGACGCATTTATTTATGAAATGAAATGCTGAAGTTCACACGTATAAATAATGTAAAAGGAAATGAGCTGTCGACTCGGATCGCTTTTAGTACAAAAATGGTTTTTGAGATGTGTTTTACCTGGTGAGATTTTGTTTTATAATTTTATAAATGGACGTGGAAACTATCTGCTTTACATATGTTTGTTCTGCTTATTTTCTAAACAGAAGATAAGCAGGAGGCAGTATTTTATCGGTTATTTTTAACATAAAGTAAATGTGTAGAACAGAATTCTTTTTACAAATCTATATATAAATATTTAAGCAAACTTTTACTTGTTTGGGTGTACTTTAAAGGCCTGAATTAAAGCATTGAATTAGAACAATGACTCATTTTCTTCCAGTCCCATCGATTCCAATCAGGGGTGGTTATATTTGTCCTGAACTAAATAATAACATGATTCTGAACTTTGAAATCATATCACGTTGGTTTCGGATTGTATCACGTGATTTTGTGTTTAGTATATAAGGACGATAATTCTATTGTAAAGATGGCCACCCTTTTTTTCACAACAAACTGCCGAGTAGTTTAATTTTTCTTATGTATATAGGTAAATATATTCTTACAGCTCTAAATATTCAGTGATTAAGTACTAAAAAGTTTAAAAAAGACACAACATAATCCATTGTATTGTTGCAGATTAGATTATTTTATTACCTGAACGAAATGCAGTCTATGCATTTGGAAGGTAATGAAATCTTACTTAATTGTAAAAAGAATCATATGAACCATCACCCATCTGCGAGTATTGGTTCATACTATTTTTTCAAGATAACCAAGGGAGATTTTTTTTAATCCAAGGTAAATTTGAGGACAAACCACTGACATCGGGAAGTATTCGCAACAAATACGTTGAAGAATTTGAATAACCTGTTCTATATCTAACCCGTTTTTAAACGAAAAATATTAAATGTTTTTCTCTACAGTGGAATAAAGCCATTTAGGATTGTTGATATTATAGCTATCATATGCTGGTTTGTTTTAATATTATACACTGAAGAGCCAAAAAAGACTGGTATGGGCATGCGTAAGCAAATAAAGAGATAAGGAAACAATCAGAATACTGCTCTGTGGTCGGAAATGCCTATATAAGACAACGCCTATATAAGTGCACAGTTGTTAGATATGTTACTGCTGCTACAATGGCAAGTTATCAAAATTTAAGCAAGTTTGAACATGATGTTATAGTCGGCGCACAAGAAATGGGACCTAACATCTCCTAGGTAGCTGTGAAATTTGGATTTTCCTGTACGACCATTTCACAAGTGTACTGCGAATATCGGAATCCAGTAAAACGTGACATTTCCGACATCGCTGCATCTGGAAAGTGATCGTGCAAGACTGGGGAGAACCATTAAACGTGACATAAAAGTAGCCCTTCCGCAAATTGCTGCAGATTTCAATGCTGGGTGATCAACAGGTGTCAGTATGCAAATCATTCCACGAAACATCATCGATATATGCCGAAGGAGCCGAAGGTTCACTCGTGTACCTTTGATGACTGCACGGCAAAAAGCTTTGCGCCTCGTGTGGGCCCATCAACAGCGACAAAATTTCATTAGCTTAGAATTAACTGAAACGGTCCAATGACAAATGCATATTCAAAACTCCGTTCCGGTGTCTATAATTATCTGCAAAATACAAATCCGCATTTTTCTCTCTACACATAAACAAAAATTCATTAGCTTAGAATTAACTGAAACGGTCCAATGACAAATGCATATTCAAAACTCCGTTCCGGTGTCTATAATTATCTGCAAAATACAATTTTTTTTAAACCAAGATGTAATTTTTTAACGATTAAATGTAATTATATCATTTACCTTTCAAGACGCATTTATTTATGAAATGAAATGCTGAAGTTCACACGTATAAATAATGTAAAAGGAAATGAGCTATCGACGCGGATCGCTTTCAGTAGGAAAATGATTTGTGAGATATATTTTACCTGGTGAGATTTTATTTTAATTTTATAAATATACGGAAACTGTCTGCTTTATATAAGTTTGTTCTGCTTATTTTCTAGACAGAAGTAAACAGAAAGCAGTATTTTATCTGTTATTTTTAACATAAAGTGAATGTTTGGAAGAGAACTCGTTTTACAAATCTATAAATAAATATTTAAGCAAACTTTTACTTGCTTGGGTGTAGTCTAAAGGCCTGTATTAGAGTATTGAATTAGAATCAAGACTCATTTTCTTCCAATCACTTAGACTCCAAACGGGGGTGGTTACATTTGTCCTGAATTAAATCGTCACATGATTCTAAACATTGAAATTATATCACGTTGGTTTCGGATTGTACCAAGTGGTTTTGTGTTTAGAATATAAATACCATAATCCTATTGTAAAAATGGCAACAAATTTTTCAGAACAAACTACCGAGTAGTTTAATTTTTCTTATGCATATAGGTAAATATAATCTTTCAGTTCTAAATGTTCAGTGATTAAGTAATAAAATCTTAAAAAAAGACATCATAATTCATTGTATTTTTGTTGATTAGATTATTTTATCAGAACCGAATACAGCCTAAGCAATTGGTAGGTAATGGGATCTTACTTAATTTTAAAAGAATAATACGGACCAACACCCATCCGCGAGTATTGGTTCATATTATTTTTCAAGATATCCAAGGAAGATTTTTTTAATCCAAGGTAAATTCGAGGATAAACCACTAACACCGGGAAGTACTCACAACAAATCAGTCTATGCAATTGAAAGGTAATGGAATCTTACCTAATTTTAAAAAGAATCATATGAGCCAACACCATCTGCGAGTATTGGTTCATAATATTTTTACAAGATAATCCAAGATTATCAGTTGAGATAATCCAAGGATTTTTTTTTATCCAAGGTAAATTTCAGGTTAAACCACTGACCCCGGGAAGTACTCACAACAAATACGTTGAAGAATTTAATTAACCCTAAACATAATCAAACCCGTTTTTAAACCAAAATTATTTAATGTTTTTCTCTACAGTGAAATAAAACCATTTAAGATTGCTGATATTACAAATATCATATACTGATTTGTTTTAATATTATACATTGAAGAGCACAAAAAGACTGGTATAGGCATGCGTATGCAAATAAAGAGATAAGAAACCAATCGGAATACGTCGTTGTGGTAAGAAACGCCAATATAAGTATCTGGCACAGTTGTTATATCAGTTACTCCTGCTACAATGGCAGGTTATCCAGATTTAAGTGAGTTTGAAAGTGATGTTATAATCGGCACACAAAAAACTGGACATAGCATCTCCTAGGTAGCGGTGAAATTTCGATTTTCCTGTACGACCATTTCACGAGTGTACTGGGAATATTGGAATCCAGTAAAACATCACATCTACGACATCGCTGAAACCGGACAAAGATCGTGCAATAACGGGACCACCGACTGGGGAGCATCATTAAACGTTACGTAAGTGCAACCCGTGCAAATTGTTGCAGATCCTAATGCTGGGTCATCAACAGGTGTCAGCATGCAAACCATTGACCGAAAAATCATCGATAAATGCTTTCGGAGCCGAAGGCCCACTCGTGTACCCTTGATGACTGCACGACACAAAACTTTACAACTCGCTTTGGCCCGTCAACCCCGGCAATGGACTGTTGAGGACACGAAACATGTTGCCTTGTATGAAGAGTCTCGTTTCAAATTGTATCGAGCGGATGGACGTGTAAGGGTATGGAGACAACTTCATGAATCAACAGACATCGCATGTCCAGAGGGAATTGTTGAGGCTGATGGAAGCTCTGTGCTGGTATGGGGGCTTGCTGTTGAAGTGATATGGGACACCTTATACGTCTAGATACGACTATAACAGGTGATACGTATACGTAAGCATCCTGTCTGATCACCTGCACCCATTTATGTCCATTGTGGATTCCGATGGACTTGGAGAATTCCAGCGGGACAATGCGACACCCCACACGTCTAGAATTGCTACAGAAGGGCTCCAGGAATACTCTTATGACTCTTTTCCACTGGCCACCAAAATCCCCAGACATGAACATTATTGAGCATATCTGAGATGCAATGTGCGGTTAAGAAGAGATCGTCATCACCTCATACTGTTATGGATATATGGACAGTCCTGTAGAATTCATGGTGTCAATTACCTCCAACACTACTTCAGACATTAACCAAATCTATCCCGCGTCATGTTGGGGCACTTATGCGTGATCACGGTACCCTACACGATATTAGGCAGGTGTATCAATTTCTTTTTGGATCTTCCGTGTACATTTGACAATAAAAATATGAACAATGTTTAAAGTAACTATAAAAATTTCTTAAATATTTTTTTTCAAATTCATATCTTTTAAAATAATATGAAATTATTCATAAATATTCAGATAATTAAATTATATTTTTCCATACATTAGGGAAACTTTTATCAATTTAGAAATAGTTCGAACAACAGGTCCAGTGACATAATACATATTTAAAAACTTCTTTGCGACGTTTGCAACTATCTGAAAATGGTAGTTTATATCTGTAGAGGGATATTGAAGCAGAAAAAACTAATCGTCAATATGAGCCTTTGATCAAAACGTTTTTATTCAAAGACTAATAGGTAAAAAAAGAGTAAAAAGGTAAAGTATAAGACATCAGTGCGTTGATAACATTTGCGGTTTGCAAGTGACTAACAGGCGAAAAGTTGTTTTTCTCAAGCCCTATGATTCCAAAGCCGAGAGTAATTTCCCCTCTCGACTGAACTGTGCCGCTCACCTTATGTACTGCAACATGCTAGCTCGCAGCATCGAGGGAAATTTGCATCTATGTCAATTTGCATCTGAGGAGATCTTCTTCGATGCGGTTATCAGAACGCCACATATCCATGAAATAA
>CM063508.1:105419542-105429542 GCA_032207245.1 Pardosa pseudoannulata | reverse complement strand
AAATACAAGTATGAGAAAATTAAAGATATATAATATTTTTTTTTCTAATCAGAGGGTTCCCAAAGGGGACATTACCAACCACCTGCAGACATTAAAGAGACCTAAGGGGGTTTATATTTTTTTGGCAAATTTAAAGCCAACTAACACTCACCTGGATAATACACGCTTGAATACTTAGAAGGTTTTAATTAACGACTAAAATAATTGAACGTTATTTAAAACAAATAGTTCTAAATGTGTTCGTCTGTACGGAATTGTTATGGTTTAAGATTGTTAATAACACATAATACACAAAATTTTTAATAATTGCTTTCGAAATGTCAAGCTTAATTCTTTCCCATTGACATAAATTAGTTTTAGTGTGCTACCATATTGCAGTCGAAATATGTCACAATCGACATCTGAGTCATAATGAGGTCAGATGTCGTCATATGACTCAGCAAAGAGGAAAAATTTATGGTACCATTCTCATCTCTGACGACTTCTGACATCATTATGACACGGAAGTCGCCAGTGACACATGTAGACTGCAATATGGTAGCACCCTAAATAGGAGCTTACTGTGGACGTTACGAGTCGATTCGCATGTCCGTTGTTACGTCACTTTGACGTCATTCGGTCGTTTGCTAGCATAATGACGCTGACGTCAAAGTGACGTCACAACGAACTTGCGAACTGACTCGCAACGCCCAGAGTAAGCCTCATAGTATACATTTATTAATGAAACAGTATTTATAAGATTTTGTAGGTTTTCAGTTTAAATGAATCTGTTTTTCTAATTATTAAAATCTTATACAGAAACACGATTTGTTTCTGTTTTAAAATACATTTTTTTACTTTTAATTCTTAATACTAAATAATTTAATATTTTTGCACAGAACAGGTAAAGCGTTCATTAAATTAATATTAACTTGGAAAGGACGTCCCCTGACATGATATCTGTCAGTGCTCTTAATGACTATAATTACTTGCAGTGTTTCTTAACAAGAAGTAAACTTAATTTATATCATCTGTTTAATTATATCATAAATGTAATTACTTCTTAAAATGCATTTATTTACCCATTTATTTATATATGTTCTGACGGCCTCAGATATAAATTATGTAAAAGAAAAGATGTAGAAAAATGTTTTTAGAAATGTTTTATGTATGGTGATAAATATGAAACCAAATATCTAAAAATATCTATCATTAAGCTAAGCTCATTCCGCTTACAAAAAATATAATAATATTTTCTGTAGCATATATTTGCTTATTAAACATTGAGCAATGCTCCTAAATTTTTTATTTTGTTTTGAATTCTTTATCGTTAACTTTTAACATAAAGTGAATGTTTGGAAGTTAGCACTTTACACAACATTATAGAGAAATTTTTAAGTAAGTTTTTACTTGCCTGGGATTAAATGGCCGTATTAGGAAACTGAATTTAATGTTAATTCTTAAATGAAAAGAAAGATGAATTCTTAAATGATATGAATTGATGAGAAAATTATCTGCTTTATGTTTGTTAGTTCTGTATATTGGATAGACAGACGATAAATGAGACAATATTTTATGAATATGAATGTGTTTTCTCATTTTTACCTTATCCCTTGGGTTCCTAACGGGGGTGTCATTATATGCTGTAAATTAAATTGTCAAGTGAGGCTGAATGATGATACCTTATCACGCGGGTTTGGAGCATATCACATACGTTTGTGTGTAGAATAGAACGGCGGTTGTCATGTCGTAAAGTTGGCAGTCCTTGTTTAGAAATAACTTTTGGATAGTTTGGTTTTTTGGTCTAAATTGGGTGTGTAAGTAATAAAATTTATATTAAATACAACTGTATATCAGATTTGCTGCGTTAGCTTAGATGTTCTTTTATTTTCTGAGCGGCAAGCTGTTCAAGTAGTTAGAAGATAAGCTAGCTTGTAAAGAATATAATACCCATTTTAGGTGTTAATTACAGTTAAAGGGTTTTTCAGCATCGTAGATCCACGAAGACTAGTTAGAAGATAAGCTAGCTTGTAAAGAATATAATACCCATTTTAGGTGTTAAATACAGTTAAAGGGTTTTCAGCAGCGTAGATCCACGAAGACAAAGAACTCGTAACTAGAAGGTGGCAAGTTGGGGGCCTTAGCCGACTTAAGATTCGCCTTTGTTAATGGCGGCTGAGGCAAGCAAAATATGTTCGTGATCAGAATGTCTTCCAGATTTTTGAACCATTCTCTCTGTGTGTCTGTGAAGGTTTTCTGCTTTGTCCATACTTTTAAATTACGAGGAGCCACTGAACAAAGTCTTTCCACCTGTCAAACTAAAGGCAAACCCATTGCTTTAGTTAATGAAGCGTCTGTCAGACATTCTTGGTTATTTTATGTGGCATTAGAAACAACAACCGCAACAAAGGGTTTTTGAGCTGTGGTAGCTCAGTCGGCAAAGGCAACGCTCTCGTAACTGGAGATTTGCGGGTTTGGATTCCGAGCCAGCCTAAATTCTGCTGTGTTCGTTAAAGGTGACTGGGGCAAGTAAAATATGTTAATTGGTTACAATGTTCAAGTTATTAATCAATGGCAAGCCAAGCCTATAAGTCTTCTGCTCGATTCTGATTCAAAATTACGAGAACCCGCTTGAGCATAAGTCGTAGTTTTACCCTTGAGTTGCTCTTAAAAAACCTTAAGGCGTAACCCTTTGCCTTAATAGGATTAACCTCCGCTCAATCGTGCTTGGTTCGACCAAGTGGCATAAGTTAACAACAACAAATGGTTTTCATTGCTCCAAGGTAAATTTCAGGACGAGCAGTCATTGGTGCTTAATATTACTCACACTAAAGAGTTTCGTTAACACTTAAGACAATCAAACACGGTTTTAAACAAAAAGTTCTCAATGTTTTTATCTATGCTAAAATGAGGTAGTGTAGAAATGTTGGTAATTACGGCTTCAAATATCTACATATTAATACCATCATAATAAACTCATCGAAATAATTATACATTACTTGATTTCAATATTATAATTTGCTAATAAAACCTTGAACAGTGCACATTATATTTTTATAAAGTAATTTAAAAATTTTGTTACTCGTTTTCCAATTATATTCATTGAATATAATTAAAAAATATAATGGTTTTAACTATTTTTATTCATAAAATAGTTAAAACCTCTGAATTTAAAAATATTTTTTTCTTTCAACTTGAAACATTTTTCCTACATTGGAAGAAAATTCAGTAATTTAGAATTAGCTCGGGAAATTGGTTCAGTGATATGATATATATTCAGAGATCTTTCCTGGCGTCTATAATTATCTACGAACTGAAGATTTTTTTTTAAACCCAAGAAGTATCTTTTGACGATTAAAGGTAATTATATTATTTGTCTCTTAAGACGCATTAATTTACTTAATTAAGTGGTGTAGGTCTTACGTATAAATAATGTTAAGGGGCCATACCACTCATAAAAGTCGAAAAAATGCAAAAAAAAAAAAAAAATCATTTTCTACTTCTCGTACCTTGAAAACTACTAGATTTACAAGCATAATTTTTTTAAACACAGTTTAAAAATGATTACCTTTACACACATATCTCATTCATTTTTAAAACATAAAAAATATTTTTGTTAGAAAGTTTAGAATAAGAGACACATTTTTGTTAAAAAAATTATATCAATGCTAACTCGTAGGATTACTAAAAATATAAATAAGTTTAAGACAAACTTATTGTTTTACAACATAGTACAATATCTCAAAACAACTTTAAACCTAAATTTGTATATATTTAAAATACGTATATATTTTAAAAACATTTGAAAAAGTGAATTTTAATCCTTAAAAATTAAAATTAATCATTGAAAAAAAAATTCAGATTCATGGGATGAAAATTATACTCTACATAAATTGTAAAAATTCCATAAAAAATATTAAAAATTTTTTGAGACAACCTGCGCGTTACGTGAAAAATCACAATTTGAGAAAAATCACTTTAAAGCTTTGTAAGTATAAATTTGTTTATAGTAAACAGCTGATACATTTTTATTCATAACTACTCTCAATATTGGAGTTTTTTCAGCGAATTGTTTTAAAATATTAAGAACTGAATACATATTTTTTTTTCTCAAAAATCGAATTTTTTTTGTTGATTTAACAGTCGTGTGACCCTTTAAAGAAATTAGCTGTCCAAGTGTATAGTTTTCAGTAAATGTTTTTTCTTAGCTAAATTTAGTTTTAATTTTTTTAAATGGATGTGGATATTATTTATATTTATTTAATTTGTTTCATTTATTAAAGAGAAGATAAATATGAGGTAAAATTTTATCGTTTACTTTTGTTGTAAAATGAATATTTGAAGACACTTCATTATGCAATTTTTTAAAGAAATAATTTAGAAATTGTTTATCTGGGTTGATCTAATGCATATATGTGAAAATTAAATACATATAACAACTAGTTCCTTTTATAATCTAAAGGTTCCTAACAGGGGCAGTACCTATCTCCTGTAGATTTTATTAGGGGACTTTCTTTTGGTTTTTAGCCCATTTGAGGACAAACTAACACTCACCTCTGTAATACTCGCATGAATACACTGAAAAGTTTAATTAACAAGAAAAATAATCGATTGTTGTTTTAAACAAATCGTTCCAAATGTGTTCGTCTGTATTCGAATATAATGATTTAAGATTGCCAAAAACAAATATGTAATCACAATGTTTACAAATTGCTGTCAGAAAGCCAAGTTTAGTTATCTTACCATTAATATAATAATTTATTTTTAAAGTATAAATTTGGCAATAAAATTTTGAAAAATATTTTCAAAAAGAAAATTTAGCAGCGTTTATTCTTTTCTTCAAATAACTACATTTATTAAATTTTTGAAAAAGTTATATTAAAAAGGCTATTTTATTTCCGTTTTAAATGAAATATCTTTTATTTTTAATTCATATTTTCGCAACACATTAGGAAAAAATAGTCCATTAATTTAGAATTATCTCGGAAAGAGGTCCAGTGACATGATACATAGAGCTCCTTCTCGGCGACTATAATTATCTGCATTTTTTTAACTAGAAGTAATTTTTAATGATTAAATGTAATTATATCATTTGTTTCTTAAGACGCATTTATGTAATTAAGTGCTGACGGCCTCAGATATAAATTACGTTTATACGGACACGTGTTACGGATATAAGCTATTCATGCAGGTAAATGTTTTTAGACATATTTTATGTGTGATGACAAATATGACATGAAATATTTAAAAATGTCCCATATCAGGACGCTCTTATACTTCTCCCTTATAATATTACCGAATTGGAAGGATACATTAGAGTTTCCACAGCTGAATGGTCATCTCACTAGTCTCGTAATTAAGAGGTCAGGAGATTCTGGACCTTTCTTTAGTTTGCAAGAAAAGTATACTGGAATATTCGCCATCTCTCTGCGTTCCGAAGTAAAACTTTCATCGCCTTCCCAGACAGATTTCTGGAACTTTTCCTGCTGCTATAAAAGCCAAAGATGTCTCAGTCTGAGTTCAGAGTTGTGCAGAGCTTGCAACTGTACTTCACTCTCTGAGTTGAGTTAATAAATTAGATTAGCTCTCCTTTCTGTGTATGTTATTGTGTTCTTCATTAAGCCCCTCCATGACAATATAATATTATATTTGCTAAAAAAAGTTGAGCAATGCACCGATATTTTTCGTTACTTCTGATAAAGTTATTTAAAAAATGTGTTCTCTTTTTAAAATGTATGATACATAGCCCCTCCTGTGGTCTGGGTTGTACATAAGTGACATCTCATGATCTTTTGAAAATACTTCTGTGGGTTATTGTTAGGAATATTAGAAATTTATCCTTTCATTCAGCTAATGCAATAGATGGGGTTTAATTATTAATATCAACATTCATTTCTTTAAATACAAAAATAGAAATTTCTGGGAAAGAAAAAAACTTTTCAAAAATAGAAATTAAAAAGTAGATATTGATCTCATTATTCCTTGTACCAAAAATGTAGATCGCAGCGCTCCAAACCAATATAAACTAAATAATGCATGCCATAACTGATGTCTGTCTTAACCCAAAAGAAGATACAAAATCCGAAATTCCAGAATAGAGCTAACGAGTTTTGCAATAGTTATGAAGAACTTGGAGTGCCAACTAAGATTACTTGAAGCAGCTGGTTTGGAAAAATTTTCATATTACTACGTGTTTTAACATAACTTTTTATTTATGTATATGTTAAGAAACATTACAAAATATATTGTAAAGAATTTTAACTTTGCATGACTTACAGGTTGCTAAGTTAGGAATTAGCTCAGCTCTCTTTTTCACGTGGTATCTTTTCTTGTTTAATATATATATATATATATTATATATATATACATTACATATATATATATATATTATACATATATATATTATATATTATATATGTATGTAATTTTAATATATATTATATAAAATATATATATTATGTATGTGTATGTATTATTAATAGATATTATATATATATATATATATCTATATATACATATACATATATATATATCTATATATATATATATAATAATTATATATATAAATATAATATATATATATATATATATATATATATATATTAGATATATTACATGCATATATATATATATATAAGATTATTTATATACATTTATAAATATATATCATATATATATAATATATATATATATATATATATATATATATATATAAGTATAAATATAAAAAGATATATATATATATATATATATATATATATATATATATATATATATATATATATATATATATATATATATATATATATATATATATATATATATATATATATATATATAATATATATATATATATATATATATATATATATATATATATATATATATATATATATAGATAGATAGATAGATAGATAGATAGATATAGATATAGATATATAGATCTCGGTCTAATAGATTACAGTATTGTATGCCTATTTGGAAATATAAGAACAAAACGTAAACATTAAAAACCTATTTGTTACTACATGCACTGATTTCAAAATCCTTGAATTATTTTGATCTTTCGAAAATACTAAGCGGAATGAAAAAAAGCGTGTATACCTCAGTTCTAACAGGTGTCATATAGTGAGAAACTCATTTTATTTTTCGTAGATTCATAATCTATTTTGGTACTGGTCTTATTGAATTCTTCTAATTTCATGTGAGCCTGTGGGCAAAATTGTTCTACCTCTAGGCTGTATGCTTTTAAATGGTTTTTAAACATATTTTACCACGAGATGTATCAGAATACTCTCAAGTGTAATGCTTGACTAAACATGTAAAAAAGTTAAGAAATTATATTTAATTTAAAATAATTTATGCAAAGTTTTGATATTGTGTTCTTTGAATGCAAATAATAACATTTTACCAATATAAATTTTAAAATGGGGTAATGCATTTGTCTTTCAGAATTTTTTGATATATATATATATATATATATATATATATATATATATATATATATATATATATATATATATATATATATATATATATATATATATATATATATATATAGATAAAAGATATATTACTATAGTCTCACGATTAACTGGGATCGAATTATCCGGATCTCTTTTTTTAAAAAAAAGAAGGGTGAAAGAGGATTTAAGAAGATTTGAAAAATGCTTGGGAGTTCTCGAAATTGTGGACGAAGTAGATGTGCAAAATGGATTAAAGAATATTAAGATTTGGAATGTTTCGAAGTTTGATGTTACGGTGAGAAGCTGTGTTAAATGCAGCTAGAGGTTAAAAATATGGAATTTTTCAGAATGTCCTGAAGTGATGAAATTCTTTTTTCTAATTCAAAAACATCGACCGAGGAGTTACTTATTTGGAGCATGAAGATCACAGCACATTTACTGAAAAAAAAATCTGTTGGCTAATTTATATAGTAAAATTCGTCCAAAATATGTAAAAAACCAATACAGATTTCTATTATTTTATACTCTAATTTTTACAAAATTGAGGAAAAACTACATTTATACCTTTTTTTGTATTGTACGATTAATAAATCGAATTATTATTTAAATTTATGTTAAATTATTAATATTTGGCGATGATTTAACATTTCCATCTTTTTTTCAAATATTTTCATTAAAATTTGAAAAATTTCAATTATTTGAGGCACTTACTTATTCACGATGAAGTATTTTCCAAAGAATATCGGTTAATAGGTCTGCTGTATAGTAGTTTTATTCGCATGCTGACACAAAGCCAGAGAAATACCATATGGCTGATACAAACCACATGAATGTCTGTTACACTGTTATGCCACTTGCTACATTTCATTTTAGTTTATTTTCGAAAGGTAAAATGAAGGGGATAGCTAAAATTTACTATTTTAGATACATTAAAAAAAAGATATTTTTTATCTACTTGAAAAAAAATTTTGTTTTTAAATTTTAAATCCATACTTTTTTCCATACACTTGAAGAAGATTTCAGCAATTTAGAATTAGCTCTGGCGGTAGGTTCAGCGATATGATACACATTCAGAACTCCTTCCTGGCGTCTGTAATTATCTACGAATTAAAGATTTTTTTTATTATTTTTTTTTATCCAAGGAGCATTTTTTGATGATTAAATGTAATTATATCATTTGCTTTTTAAGGCGCATTTATTTACTTAATTAAGTGCTGGAGGTCTCACGTATAAATAATGTAAAGGGAAATAAACTGTCCACGCGGATCGTTTTCAGTAGGAAAATGTTTTTTTGGGATTTTTTTTCTAGCGAAATTTAGTTTTAGCTTTTCAAATGGATTCGGAAATTATTTGTTTTTGATTTGTTTATTTTGTTCATTTACTGCACTGAATATAAATGTGAGGTAATAATTTACCGTTTACTTTTGAAATAAAAGGAATGTATGGAAGACTTTTTTACACAATGACGCAAAGGAATATTTTGGTAAATATTTATCTGGCTTCATATAGATGCATGTCTGATAAAATTAAATAAATATAATTTCTTATACTTTTTCTATTTTAAAGCTTCCAATCTGAGGCATTTCCAGGAGGCGTTGAAGTTACCTAAGTTTTTTTTAGGCAAATTTAAAAGCAGCAAAACATCAAGCTTATTCTGTTTTTTTTGCACATTTGAAGACAAACTAACACTCACCTAGGTAATGCTAGAATTAATGCACTGGAGTGCTTAACCCTCTGACTGCGCAATTTGTGAACCGAAATCGCTTCAAATGTTGTGCATTTTTTTTCATACTTTGAATCTACAAATACCGAGAATTGAAATATGCATTTTTTCTTTCTAGAAATGATTTTTTTTATAGATTTTTATCATGAGAAACTAAGCTGTATGAAAAACCAATTTTAGATGTTATCACAAATTTTGTTTTTAATAAATTTCAATTGAATAACAGTTAATTTCTATTTATAATATAACTATAATTCTATTATCTAATATAACTGTAGATATAATTCATATAACTATATCTACAGTTACTATTCATATAATTATATTCATATAAACGTCTAATACTGTATATAATTTATTTCACTGGGTAAAGATTGAAAAGGCTTGAAGCACTCCTCAATAAAGGGAAAAAAAACACATGCCCGCGAAAATAACGGGATGAGCAAATTTTGCTACAATTAAGTTGCCCGTGGAAAATGCGGGATGAACAGTCAGAGGGTTAATTAATACAAAAATGATTGAAAGTTGTTTTAGACAAATAGTTCTAAATGTAATGATTGAAGATTGCTAATAAGAAACGTGTCATAGAATTTTTAAAACTTACCATCAAAATGTCTAATGTATATCTTTTATCATTAGTATCATAATTAGTTTCAATAATATATATTTACTAATCAAATGTCTAGCAAGAAAACAAAAATTTTTTACTAAGTATTTTTAGCAATTTGTAAGCTTTTTGCTCATGTAGTTGTGTTCATTAGGTTTTTGAAATCATTTTATTAAACAAATTTATATTTTTTTAATTTTAAAAGAAATCACTTTTAATTTTAAA
>CM063508.1:105407042-105414542 GCA_032207245.1 Pardosa pseudoannulata | reverse complement strand
AACCTCTACCAGCCTTTGGGGGTTTTCAGTGATGGTTACATGTTCAGTTTAACAAAGAAATTGTCAGTCGTTAAAGGCAGCGTAATAAAATTCAATAGCGTGTTCATTGCATTATATTAAAAAATTTGGATATAGCATGTCATATGACAGGATCAGTAAAAGTGAAGCTTAATTGTGAAGAAAGGGATTTACTAGACAATAATCAGCATTTTATAGCTAATATAGACATTTTAATATTCCTTTGATGCTGTTGTAATCTTTAACAATATTGAATACGATCATATAGCCCGTCATATGATGGGGTGAGTAAAAGTTTTAATTTTCCAGAATTTTAAAGTAAAATATGAGGCAGGTAAAAAAATGGTTTGTTTTTGGCTGAGATATATTTGATACAAGCTCAATAATTTATTTATCTTCATACTCCTCTAAAGTCTTCCGATACGGTGAATGTAGTTTGTGATGAGGCGATTTAGACATGTTTTATAATTGATTCATTCATAAAGGAAGTAATACGTTCGGGATCTAAGTCTGACCTCATCACATCGTTGTAGAGAGAGTACCATAAATTTCGATAAAACGGATATTGTAGTCTTGTACGGTTGTCTCGGGCGGGGTTCTGATTCCAGTCCCAGATTAGAATCCCGTCTCCGTACTTGACATTAAATAAGAATATACCTTTGTGGAGTATTTATGAGTCCCTAAGGGACAGTGCCCAATTAGAAGGGATAAGGTTGTTCACGTTGGTGGTCTCAGGGCGGGGTTTGGTCAGACCAATGAAATTCTGGCAACTATCCCGATTGGAAGACAAGAAGGAGGAGGGGACAAAGTTTGAGATAATAAAATATGAAAAATCTAAAAAATGAGGAGATTGATTAGGAGGACCCAGAGTAGATTGGTTCGAAGGTCCCAGAGAAGAGGTTCGGAGGTCCCAAAAGAAGGTGTTCGAAAGTCGGGAGTCCAGTCGGGTCCGACGGAAGTAGTTCGTAAGTCCAGAGGAGAAGGTGCTCGATAGTCCAGACTAGGAGAGTCCAGCCAAGTCCGCCAGGAAGTGTTCCTGCACAAAGTAGTACGGCCGCACCCCAAAGACTCAGGAGAAAGCCCCTGACGATGTCTGTAACAGATCAACGGATGATGTATAGATTCCCTCTCCTGATCAGCCATTGATACCCTTCAACCAGAAGTGTTCCGGGCCCAACATTTTAGACCCACAAAGGTACCCATTTTGCATTACATTTTGAAATCGAGATTAGGTCCTCTCTCTACTTACAATATTTGCTTAAGTGTATAAAAAATTGTCAGAACTAATTTTGAATATATTGACTAAGCTTACTTATGAAAATTAGCATCATTTTGGTTTTGTAAATAGATGTATAAATATATTATAATAAATTTAATTTTTTTTATATTAAGCTAGTCTCGGTTACTATCATTTTAGCTGTTAGTGTTTTCTTCATATATATGTCTGTAGTTTCTCCGAACTATGGTTAAATCTTAGTACAAAAATATTTAACACAACGCAATTAAAAATAAATTCCACTATACATTTGATCACAGGTTTTTACTCAAATATATAACGAGGACTACACGACATAGTTTAGAATGAAGTTGAATTCATTTAGAAAGGTAATTCAATGTTTTCTTAGCTACGTCAAAATTATCAATAAGTTCTTTTTGCTACAGTAATTAATGGAAGTAAAGGAATAAAACTATCATTTCCATTACATCCTGGAGGTAGATAGAATTTTTTAATACCGGTGATAAAATTTTCATTGCAACAAAAAATAATCGATGATCAAATTTAAAATTATTACATATGTACCTAATCTATTATTTAAGCCAAATATAAAGAAAATTATTTATGTAATATCTAAGTAGTTCAGCGATAAAATGTATGAAAACTATGCAGAAGATATTTAAATAATTTAAAATAAGAAATGATTAAATGAGATGGTTAATTGAATGACGTCATAATGCTAGAAAAAAATGTTATTTTTACCTATTTATTATGTAATAAATTGATAAATTTAATCGCCTGCTCATAACCGGGGAAAATAGGGTTTGTAATAATGGCATTAAAGGCTCGGAAAGGGGGGAGAAGAGGTGGATTTTAAACGTTGTTACGTTGTTAACCCTATCTCAACAAAAATTGTGACGGTAGTTTTTTTAGAGAAACAAGAGATAAATTAGATCTGTGCCAAATTAAATCAGTAACTTAAATCAATACCTTGGTTCTAGTACTACTGAAAACATATTTTCCATAGTATTTTAATTTTTATTTTTGACTTGTTTAATTTAATCCTAAACTGCGGAATAACATTCTAAATCTTATCATTTTCTTAGACTAAAGATAGCTTTATTAATGTCTGTATTCTACTTCTTGTTATTTTTTAATAGGATGATAGAAATTTTGCTTTAGTTCTAGAATGCTACAATTAATATTTCTCAACACTAGTACTATTCAGATGGACACGTGCTGTAGAAAGTGTATTTTGACAAGCTGCGCAGACTCAATCAAGGAATGGAATACCCAAACCGCAGTTACTCTGTCGGCAAAGGCAACTCTCTCGTAACTGGAAGGTTGTGGATTCGAAGCCCTAAGATCCGCATAAGGTCTGCCGTATTCTTTAACCCCTTAACGAACGGTGTTTTTGCCGAATGTCCACCTGTTAAATGTTTCTTTTTTCTATTTTTAAACCCCTCAATGTAGTTTTTTTTTAAAATGCCGGCCAAAATAAAAATCAATTTTTTGATGTAAGAAACACAATTTAAAACGTTGTCTCGCCAAAAAAATTACAAAAAGGCAAAAATAATCAAAATTTTTATTGCAATTTTAGATTTTGATAACATTGCAGAAAATAGTCAAATATTGTAATACTCGACTATTTTTTCCCTTTCGTTTTTTCTTTTTTTTTGCTTTCACATTGTTATTTTTAATTATCGATTGCATTCGAGTGTGAAAAATTATAGCAACATTAAGTACAACGGCGCTCGATTTATCTCGAGTGTGCACAGTTTAGACAGTTTAGCTCGCTAGCGTTAACTCGAGCGTGCATGTTAAGGAGTTAGATACATATAAATGATTTTTTTTTTATTTTCTATGTTTATGACATTTTCAACTTGCAGCAGATAAAACCACTAAGCATAATTCATTTTTTCATATGAAATATGCGTGTTTAAACTTTCGTTACCCTGAAAATTCAGAAATTGGATTTATCTTCCTTGTGACCCCAAATACCTATATTTATCCAAATAACACTTAAAAACTGTTTAGCTATTTTTTATTATATCCTGTTTAGACAATTATTCATTGTTCTTCCAATCTTCATAAAAATTTAAAAGAATGTATTATTTTCGTACAGTACGAAGGGATAGTTTTGCATTTAAACCAGCACTTTAACCTTTCTTCCTCAAAAAGAATGAGCATTTTTTCATGTATTTTATATTTATAAGGCTCATAGATAACATTTATAAACTAATTACATTAAATCAAAAGAAATTTATATTAGTCCTTTAAAGGGTTAAAGGTGACTGGGGCAAGTAAAACATGTTAGTGGTCAAAATGTCCCCCAAGTTCTCAATCAATATTTCTGGGGGTGGCAGGCCAAGCCTATGGGTCTTCTGCTTGGTTCCTGATTCAAAATTCCGAGGACCAACTTGAGCAAGCAGTCGTACATTCCCTCTTAAGGTGATAGTTAAAACGAAAGGCTGTCCCCTTTGCTTTCACCCCTTCCTTGTTTTGCCCGTGCGCCGTACGGGCACAGCTTTCAGGTCTTTACTGATTTGCCCGTACACCGTACGGGCAATCTGAATTCTATTTCACTTGCACTGTTTCGACGGTATTTTTTCTAATTTTAGTAACAAATTATTCGTATAGATGACGATAGTTGTCCAGTTAATGATAGTTTTTCAGTTTATTGTATTTTCTACTCTGATTGGTTCAAAAGCGCGGGTTTTTTCGCATGTTTTGTATCAGAAGACGAATTGTTATCTTTCAATGTATAGCTTTCTGGTTATATTTTACTAACCGCCTGATAATTTTATTGATGTAAGAGATGAATAATATATTTTTACTTTTAAATAATGGATAACTCAGAGCGTATGGAGCTAATTTCTTGTGATTCGAACTGTGACTCAGAATCAGAAACTGAATTATCTGTAAATGATAGTAGCGAAAGTTTACTGGATGATTTGGGTAGCAGTGACTCTGATAGTAGTACAGATAGAATCAGTCAAGCAAGACAATTTTTTGAAATTAATTTTGATAATCCTTCGGATCCACTTCCATGATTTTCTTTCACTTGAATTCCAAAAATTAACTTGGATATCGATGAGACTAAAGGTAAACTTCAGTTCTATGATGCTTTTATAGAAAGAAAAAAATTGTAATAAAAGTTTTAAAAATATTAGAAATGTTAATTTTAATAACATATCTTTACTTAAAAATGTAAAATAAACAAAATAATGCAATAAAAAAATGTGACATTTTTTTGACCGAATTCTGGAAAAAAATGAAACTGTCAAATGGTTAAATTAGTTTGACCAAGTGAGGGGGATAACGTCTCTAGCTTCGGCGGCCACGATCTTCAAGCCGTACGTGTCCACCGAGTAGTGCTAAATGAGAGACAACCTCGGGGGTATACCTTCTTTAGGTATACACGAGTGTCACGACCCGGGGCTCAACCGAGTGGTCTTTCTCTAGTGTCTTCTCTGGTAGACCAGAACTTGGCTCTGTAGCTCTTGTTCCTTACCGGATTTGACCAAATTAATTCTCGAGCCATGACGGGCCTCACGTAGGTCAGCTGCAGCTTTATAGTTGTCGTGATTGCTGTTGTGGCGACTATGATATCAATTTCTGTATGGCTTCGGCTAGGTCAGAGGAGAATTCTCCTTGACCAAGTGATACAAGACAGCAACAACAACAAATGAATTGCTATTTGAGTTAACCTTACCACTAGCTCTGTAGGTATTGAGTTGCTGACGTTCTGCATAATTACTGACTATATGTATTAGGATTACAGTATTTTACTAATATCTCTATAACACATGAAACTATAGGAATATTGATCTTGAAATTTTGCACTTTGATCATCCTATCTGTAATTCTTTAAATATACTTTAATTTTTGATTTGGCCTGGTATAAAGATCTGTAGCTTTTGTTCCTTACCGGATTTAACCAAATTAATTCTCGATCCATGACGGGCGTCATGTAGGTCAGTTGCAGCTTTATAGCTGTCGTGATTGTTGTGGCGACTATGTTATCAGTTTCTGTATGGCTTCTGCTAGGTCAGAGGAGAATTCTCCTTGACCAAGTGATACAAGACAGCAACAACAACAAATGAATTGCTATTTGAGTTAACCTTACCACTAGCTCTGTAGGTATTGAGTTGCTGACGTTCTGCATAATTACTGACTATATGTATTAGAATTACAGTATTTTACTAATATCTCTATAACACATGAAACTATAGGAATATTGATCTTGAAATTTTACACTTTGATCATCCTATCTATAATTCTTTAAATATACTTTAATTTTTGATTTGGCCTAGTATAAAGATCTGTAGCTTTTGTTCCTTACCGGATTTAACCAAATTAATTCTCGATCCATGACGGGCGTCATGTAGGTCAGTTGCAGCTTTATAGCTGTCGTGATTGTTGTGGCGACTATGTTATCAGTTTCTGTATGGCTTCTGCTAGGTCAGAGGGGAATTCTCCTTGACCAAGTGACACAAGACAGCAACAACAACAAACGAATTGCTATTTGAGTTAACCTTACCACTAGCTCTGTAGGTATTGAGTTGCTGACGTTCTCCATAATTACTGACTACATGTATTAGAATTACAGTACTTTACTAATATCTCTATAACACATGAACCTCTAGGAATATTGATCTTGAAATTTTACACTTTGATCATCCTATCTATAATTCTTTAAATATACTTTAATTTTTGATTTGGCCTGGTATAAAGATCTGTAGCTTGTTTACCGGATTTGACAATTAAATCTCGATATGATCATGTATTCATTGCATTTATAGCTGTCTGATTGTTGTCTATGTTATCAGTTTCTGTATGGCTTCTGCTAGGTCAGAGTTTTTTGACAAGTGAAACAAGACAGCAACAACAACAAACGAATTGCTATTTGAGTTAACCTTACCACTAGCTCTGTTTTGAGTTGCTGATTCTCCATAAAGACTACATGTATTAGAATTACAGTACTTTACTAATATCTCTATAACACATGAACCTCTAGGAATATTGATCTTGAAATTTTACACTTTGATCATCCTATCTATAATTCTTTAAATATACTTTGATTTTTGATTTGGCCTGGTATAAAGATTGTATTAGAGAATTAAGTTAAAATTATTACTATAATTTTTTAATTGATTTAAAAGTCAAAATATAATTATAACTATCACTTTTTTTAATATTGATAACTAATAAAGTATTCTGTAATTGCTTAATTTGATTTTAGTCTGTTTATTAAAGATAACATGCTGACAAAAAAGGTACATAGAAAAAAATATTAAGTCTTAATGGAATAAGATAAGTTGCAACAAAAGATAAGATACAAGTTAATAAATGCAGAAGGAAAATACCTTACCTTGCTATTCAAAAAGGAAAAAAAAATATGTAAATTTCAGACAACAAAAAATAGATTTAAAAAGTAAAATGGGAAGCATCGGTAAATTTTAAAAAAGGAAAGCGGAAATACAAAAGCACTGAAGGGAATTCGGAAGCTTAAGAAGATTTTTTAAAATAATAAATAGTAATTAGTTTTAACTTTTGTACTTTACAGACAATTTAAAGACAATTTGGACCGTATAAAAATGCAGTTTGACATCAAGGGAAAGTTTTTACAGACAAACTTGTTGATAATACCGATTGTTCTAAACAAGGAGTATTTCCCTAGTTAAAATTGTAAACCTGTTTACCTGAAAATAAAATGTTAGTTAATTTTATTATGAAAAATTTGTTACTTGATATTATATTATATGAGTCTAAGAATTTTGGCAATTTAAATTACTACACAAAGGTGTTACGTTCATTTAAGAAATTATACTGTCTATGTCAGTAGAAATATTTTAATGCATTTAGAAAAATATTTCCCCCCATATTTATGCCGATTAAAAAGTCTAAATTTTTTAATTTAACAAAATTATTTCACTTTCTTAAAGTTGCTGTGAATGAATTCAGCAAAAAATACTTTACAGATTTAAATTTTTTTTTAAATGCATGGGGAAATTATTTCTATTTGCCTCGTTTGTACTGCATATTTCTTAGAAAATAAAGAGAAATATTTTATGATTTGTCTTTCAGACAAAGGAAATGTTTTAGACAGATGTTTATACAATTATATAAGGAAATTGTTTATTTGGTGCAAACGACTGTGTTAAAATGTAGTTAGAATGGCTATTCACAATATTTTAATCGATATGAACTAATTTCATTAAGATAATCTATATTAAAATATTATAATTTATATGAGATAAAAA
>CM063508.1:105389542-105399542 GCA_032207245.1 Pardosa pseudoannulata | reverse complement strand
CCATATCTGATATATTTTATATCTCATCGCTGTCAAAATGACCTCAATGGTCAGTGTAGGTAGGTAAAAATATCGGTTATTCTACTGTAGAATAGGTTTAGAAAGTAAAAGTTTTGAGTGAGAGACCAACTGCTCAAAACGAATTCCAAAAATGTAACTCCTTATTTATTTGACCATTATCTAGTCATAAAATGATGAACACTAAATGTCAAAGGTATATTTTAAATGAATGGTTGAAGGAACCTCAAAATTATTTGAGCGGAAAAATGTCCAATAACCAGAATACGGAAGACAATACATTAAATACATTAAAAATACTATACATTAAAGAGAGAACAAAAGAAATATAGTATAAAGGATTTTACAAAAACTAAGCTTTTAAACAATATAAAGCTCTCTAATGTAATATATCTAGAACTTAACAATACAGTTGATGTTTATTTAGTCAAAATTTGCATCAAAATTCCAAACTTTTATTTCATTAAATTGTAAAATATAACGAAGAATAAGAATAGAAAGTGTTTTAATATTCTGAACATTATATTTATTAAATTTATATGAAACAGGCAAATATTACAGGGGATTCACAAATTGCTAATGACTACTTAAATAATTAAAAAATAATAGTTAAATTTTCGAGGCATTTGAAACTATTCAAGTGCATTTCTAAGAACTATATCACTTGAAATGCATCGATAATTTATCTTTGTGAGGTTAAAATAGAAGTTAGTTAATTCTAACGCATACTAAATGTCAAAAATTTTATCCCTTTTTAAATTAAATGATTATAGATATTTTGTGCTGGAAAATTAGATACTGTAAATATTTTTTGAACTATAAATATATTACGTAGAAACTGTAAGCACTTTGGTATAAGTACATTTCTAATAACGTATAAAATGTTAATGTAGATCGGACTTAAAATGAAAATAAAAATTTGGAAGTTCACAGTTCTGTTAAGCCGAACTGTTACGAAAAGGAATGTCAATAGAAGGATTCAAATCTTATAAGTGAAGAGAGCACCATGCTTACTTGACAGTCTTTTGACTTTAGTCAAGTCCGGTTATAACATCATACTGATTTTTGAAGCAGAAATTACGATTTACGAATTGAAGACCAGAAAGGGCTCTTACGATCCTCCAGAAGACTGATTCTGGAGGAAGAAAATCGCGAGTAATTGGAATACTTTATGCTGAAGATTTCCTTTAAACTCTTCCAGCTATTGATCGTCACACCGTAGGCAGACCACGGAAGCGTAGTGTTGTTAATAATATGGGATGAAAAACACGATGACTCAGTTAGCGAAGGTAACAAATTCGTAACCGGAGGTTTGCGAGTTCGTGTCTCGACCAAACATCCACCGTGTTCATTGTTCATCTATGATAGTTGAGGCACTTAAAATAGTAGGTCTCAATGTTCTCCACATTCCCAATCGATAACTCTGAAGGGGCAGGCAAAACTTTGAATATAAATGAAACACACTATAACTCAGATGGCGAAGATAACAAACTCGTAACAGGAGGTTTGCGAGTTCGGGTTGGTAGCAAACCATACCTCTGGAGGTGGAAGGCCAAGCTGTGTACTTTTTCTTGATCCCTGCTTCTAAACTACGAGGACCCACAATGTTTAATTGTGTTGTCTTAGGAAGTAATGCTTTTTTACAATAAAGTGGTCAAACAAAAATGGTTGTTTCGTATGCTTAACAGATAAATGCCCCCGTGTTAAAAAAAACAAAAAACAAAGTTGGAACTGAATTCTCGATTGGACCTTGTGCGTGATGACGAGATTATCATGTTTGGTTTGGTTTGGAGAGCTACGGTCTACTTTTTGCAACACGATGGCTAATGAGACCGGGACCTACTACTTAAAGCCGATTCCGCTACGAACATCCATGCCACAGTGGGATTCGAACCCACGAACTCCGGTTACGAAGGCAAGCACCCTAACCATTCGGCCATTGTTCAGTCGAGTTTATTATGCATGATGCGAAAACAGTGGATCCCAATAAAGATCCGAAAATATGGTGAACATGAATTCTGATCCAATTCTAGAACAGTCTTCACACTTACACTTGCATGGAAAATAAACGTAGAAAACTGAAGAGGAACACCAGAGATCTGAAATGAAGAAGTGGATAGATTACTTGTGCGAGACAAGAAAAAATTGTAGATATTTTCCTCGGCTGGTGTAGTTGGGTTCAGAATTCATGAAAAAATTCAAGAAATCCCATCTCTCACAATGCAAATTAAGTCTTTATACATTTCATTATATTTTTCACACTAAATGAAGATATAAACAATTAAAAGTACTTGTTAAAGTTATCATTTTAAATTTTGAAAGTATAAAATCAATTTTGACGGTATAATATAGAAAAAATTTACAATTCATTAATATAAATGTGTATAATTTTAAATGAGGTTTAATTATTTAAGTGTTTTGTGTAAAATAGAATAGAGGGTCCTTAATTGTAACATGATAATTTCAAAGCTTTCCTTTTACAGTTGTTATATCACTGAAGACCAAACACTAGGACAATGTCCGTAACAATGTATTTGCGTTATTCACAGAGATTTCAAGCTTTAATTACTTCTATGGTACTTGTATCATTCGAAGTTTCCGATTGACGATGACATCAAATAATTCTACATGATTCATGGTGTTCCAATAGCTATAGATTCATATTGGCTGTGGAATATGTCAGTCTGATACTTCTGAATACCTTCGAACAGATTGAATTCGCCCTTTATCGATCACATAGGAAAATACCAGGGCGAATAATTCGTGCCAATTCTATAGAGGAATTTTCAGCGTTGTCTAAAACTCTATTTGTATCGGACATGCAAGGCTTATTTCCATCGGATGTTGCTAAGTGCGATGTGAAAGTACTTTATTTCGAATTGAAACTCATTAATTTAAGTTGTAATTTCAGAAATAATTTTCTTGATCTACTTTCAATTGACATTCAAAAATACGTCAAGCTTGTAACAGATCACAAGAAATGTAATTATAATTGCATTTTAGTTAAATCCAGTAACAATATATACATTTTAAGGTTTTCCGTTTTCTGTGTGATATCCTTAACTCAAATTATCCCTTATATAATAATAATCTAAGTTATCTATCCGTCTGTCCTAGAATTTATTAAGCGGTTGGACCTGGAATGGAAAATGCAATTCATATTGGATTCTTGATGAGTTAGTACTATAAAAATTCAAAGCGAGTAAAGTTTATCTTTCGATATCCACCCCTTCCACTCTTTTCGGGCATTTCATGACATTATTTCAAGCCTTATGTTCCTCGGTTAAGAGCAGGCGATTAAGTTTGTCACATAATACATGTTTAAAAATAACATTTTTTTCTAGCAGTATGACATCATTCTTTTAGCCATCTCATTTAATAATTTCATTTTAAATTATTTAAATATTGTCTGCATTATTTTTATACTTTTTATTACTGAACTTAGATATTACGTAAATAATTTTCTTTTTTTAATATCTGGCTTAAATAATAGGTTAGGTACATGTGTGATAATTTTAAATTTAATCATCGATTATTTTTTGTTGAAATTGATGATTTATCACCGGTATTAACAACAAATTCTTGTCATTAAAGTCTAGGAGTCTGTTTTATGGGCCAATAAATAATTACTTAAATAATTTTATTTTATATCTGGCTTAAATAACAGGTTAGGTACATATGTGATAATTTTAAATTTAATCATCGATTATTTTTTGTTGAAATTGAAATTTTATCACCGGTATTAACAACAAATTCTTTTCATTAAAGTCTAGGAGTCTGTTTCATGGACCAATAAATATCTAGTTTCAATTATATATCTTTGAAAATTAAGAATGTGCGTTTGTGTTTGTTTTTTATGCATAACCACATGGTTTGCAATCGATTTGCTAAATTTTGGATACCATTCATATATACCGCCGAATAATCACTGTCAATATTAAACCTTTGCTGTCCTTTCTATCACGTAATATCACAAGATAAATTAAGGTTGGCAACAAACATACGGTCAGTAAAGATAAACAAATTATTGAGTTTGTACCAGATAACTTTCAGCCTAAAAACACGCCATTTTTTTTCCAGCCTCATCGGGCAGTTTGCAATTCTGGAAAATTAAAAATTTTATTGTTCCGGTTATATGACGGGCTATATGCTTGTGTAATATATTCAGTATCATCAGCAATAGTAGTTCGGTCGATGTCATTTCGAAACCAATTCATATATACTGTTTTATAAAATCTGGATATATATTACTTTAATATATTTTTAGTTTTACTTGAATGAATTAAGAAAATTATGCAACCGAAATTATATAACGAAACTTGTAATTTTACACTTCTTTAAAATGACTCATAATCAATTAAAATCTGATTTTTTTTATACATAATACAGAAAAATATTAGGCATATTAAGGGGCTTGGATGATTTACCTCGAGGTGAGAGAGGACATATAGTATAAAAGGAGGAGAGCATATAAAAAATTATGACGGTATAAAATTGATGGTAAAATTTATTTTATTATTTTTAAGTTTCAAAAATTTTGTGCCATACTTCACGTTTATGGAACAATGCCATAAATCAAGTGTTTTCGAAAATTGGAAAAAGAATCATTTTAGACTTGGTGATATACGGGATACGAAAATGGATTCTCACATCTGATTTCTACTCCCTTTTGGGTTGCTTTCCATGTCACGTCATCATGGGTTTACATTTCAACAAGATAATGCTCTTCCCCACACTCTATGTATTGCATGTCTTCGTGCTTGCGAACCCTATCTTGGCCAACAAGATCGCCTGATCTCTCTCCTACTGAGCACGTTTGGAGCATTATGGTCAGTGACCTCCAACCTACTCGGGATTTTGTCGATCTAACAAAACACAAGTTGGACAGAATTTGTCTCGATATCTCTCAGGAGGATATCCGTTACGTCAATCAATCAATGCCAAGCCAAATAACTGCTTCTAAAAGGGCCAGAGGTGGACAAGTGCGTTATTGAGTTTTTCACTTTGCAAAGCTCTACCACTTAAATAAATTCTCTAATATTTCTCAGATTGGAATAATTTTTTTGTAAATGTACAGCACATCTACCAAATTTCAACCCATTCGGATAAGTTTTTCTTGGTGAGTCATTTTCTTTGTCTGAGAGAATTTTATTACTAGCATATAGCTCGACATATAACGGTGTTAATAAAAATTTTTAATTTTTCCAAATTATAAAGTACTCTATGAGACAGGTAAAAAAATGGTTTCTTTTTTGGTTGAGAATTATGTAGTACACACCCAATTTGTTTATCTTCATACTCATTTTTAGTCTTCCGATACTGTGAATGCAGTTTAGAATTACATTGAATTCATGTAGATAAACTTTGTGGTTATGTATAAAAAACACAAACAAACAAACTTCTTACTTTCAAAGATATACAACTTAAACGCTATATATTTATTAGTCTGTGAAATAGAATCATAGTCTTTTATGAAAAGAATCTGTTGTTAATACCGATGATAAAATTTTCATTGCAACAAAAAATAATCGATGATTAATTTAAAATTATCTCAAATGCACCTAATCTATTATTTATGCCAAATATAAAAGAAAAATATTTAGGTAATATCTAAATTCAGTGATAAAACGTATGAAAATGATACAGACGATATTTAAATAATTTAAAATAAGAAATGATTAAATGAGATGGTTAAAGGAATGACGTCATAATGCTAGAAAAAAATGTTATTTTTACTTATTTATTACGTGTTAAACTTAAAAGCCTGCTATTTAAATAGGGTTTAAAATAATGATATTAAATTCTCGAAAAGGGGGTAGGGATAAATTTCGAACGTTTTAAAGAAGTGCTTTGAATTTTGCTAACCCTAACTTATCAAGAATCCAATATGGATGTCCATATCCACTCCAGGTCCAACCACTTCATAAATTCTAGGACAGACGGAGAGATAACTTAGGCTCTTATTATATAGGGGATGAGGAACCTAAAAAATCTATTTTATGGCTTAATTTTGTTTTTTAGAATAACAATAAACTTTAAAATCCCTTATTTGTGAGTATTAGCATTTCCTAGACTGTTGTGCACATACGACCTCATCTTACTAAAGGAAGCTTAATGAAGTAATTTATGTCCATTCTACTTTACACAAACAACTCATTCATCTAACCAGTTCCTTGCAAGTAAAAATTAGAAGCGTTTGTAAAGTTCGTTAACCATTAAAAAAATAATTTCCTCTATCATTATTCATGAAATTATTAGTTAATTGTTTAAAATTTCATTAAAATTTCGGATAACGTTTAACAGACATGTACATTAAAGCAACTTTAGTTGGGCAGTATCGATTATCTATACTTACTGAAATCATGAAGCATTAACAGAAGAAAATATAAAATTTTTTAGGGAAAAACTTTTTTTGCAATAAACTCCCGGAAGGATAAAAAAAAACTGCAACTATTTTTTTTCGTTCCGAAAAAAACAAAACAAAAAATTCATTCCGAAGTCTCTTAATTAGAGTCTCTTGTTCGGAACTTTTAGAAAAGAGTGTATGAACTGAGTTTCATTTTTAGGTAATATCCGGAATGAGTTTCTTCTGGACAGTTATTTTGAAAATGATTCTAAGAAGGGAACAAATTCCAATCAACCGGTGCATTTGTGACATATTTAAATGCATTCTACCGTTTTTTTCATAAAGTACGATATTAATAATAAGCTTTCAAGAAGAAGTATTTCGTTTTAGTGAGCTTTTAACGTTTGTCTTGAATGATTTTGCTGAAGGTATTAGGGAAGATTAAAACTTTTATGACATGAGTTGTGTTTTTAATTATTGATGAGAGCTAACTTTCTAAAACTAAAGCTATAAGTAATAATGACTGATAGTCAGTGAAATACTGATTATAGAAGAATGACTTATAATAGAAGAAATAATTTTATAGTGAATTTTTAAATTTTAAATTTAGTTTGTTTTATTGAGCAGAACACATTTAAACCTACTACTTCATTAATGTGTGTTTATATTCTTTATTATAATACTGTTCTTATTTTTTATATGAATATTACAAAATTTTAAGAAATAAATTAATTTTATAGAAATTCTAACTTCAGTTTTTACAGTTATAAGTAATGCTAGTTTAAAAAATAGCATATTTTATTCACTAAAGTTAATTTGTAATACTATTGCAATTTAGGTCTATCTAAAATTTACGCAATAAAATGATAATAAGCCTAATTTTAGTAATTAATTATAAATGAACAATATTTATTACCTATTTATTATATAAATTTAGCTTCTTCTATTGGAAAAAACAAATTCCAATTGCCTCCTATTGACTACTGTATTTTTGAGTAATTCATCATTTTGTTCTTTAAAGCATGGTATATAATACTTAAGAAAGAATGTAATTTCAGAATTTTAGTGAGTAATAAGTTTTTATTCAATAAACAATTTGTTATACTTTGTATTATGTATTATTTGAAGCCAATATGTAAATTTTGAATTACTAATTAGTCAACAAAAAAGATTTTACTTAGTTTTTATTAATAATTACAATTTTGAATTGTATATAAAATATGACAGAATCAAAAAGAAAACTGAAAGTAATTTTGTAATTTGCATTTTCCTTTCTATATATTGTGTTAGACTATATTTTTGTTTATTATTTATTCGCTTTCTATTTTTTCGTTTTAATTTATAAAGCTGATGGTATTCTGTAATTTCTCATTCTATATATTTTGTAATGCTTCATTATTGATAATTTCCAGTATTCGAGCAGTCCAGTTCTTTATTTAATGGTATAATGATTTAATGACTCAAGGTTACATAACTTGACCTGAAGAGTTTTAGTCCTAGATATATTACATAATCTACAGCTCTACTTTGCTATTATAATTTGTGATGTCCATAATAGTATCAATAATAGAATTCTTCGATCAGCAGAACCGTAGCTGTGTTTTTCCGTCTTAATTTATAAAGCTGATGGTGGTCTATAATTTCTCCTTCTATCTATATTTTGTAATGCTTCATTATTGCAAGGAACCTTTCCTGTGAGATTCGAGCGGTCCAGTTCTTTAATTAATGGCCTATATAATGATTTCACACTTCTCAAGGTGACATACTCTTGACCTGCTGCGAAGAGTTTTCGTCCTAGATATATTACTGCATAATCTACAACTCTACTTTGCATCTTATGTATTGTGGATGTCCATAATAGTATCAATAGTAGCATTCTTCGTTCAGCAGTACCGTAGCTGTAGTTTTTGGTTTTAAATTTATAAATCTGATGGTGGTTTGTAATTTCTCATCTATATTTTGTAATGCTTCATTATTGCAAGGAACCTTTCCTGTGAGATTCGAGCGGTCCAGTTCTTTAATTAATGGTCTATACAATGATTTCACAAGACTCAAGGTGACATACGCTTGACCTGCTGCGAAGTGTTTTCGTCCTAGATATATTACTGTATAATCTACAACGCTATTTTGTATCTTATGTATTGTTGATGTCCATAATAGTATCAATAGTAGCATTCTTCGTTCAGAAGTACCGTAGATGTAGTTTTTCGTTTTAATTTATAAAGCTGTTGGTGGTCTGTAATTTCTCATTTTATCCATCTCTTGAAATGCTTCATTATTGCAAGGAACCTTTACAGTGAAATTCGAGCAGTCCATTTCTTCTATTAACGGTTTATTTAATGATTTCATACTACTCACGGTTACATACTCTTGACCTGCTGCGAAGAGTTTTCGTCCTAGATATATTACTGCATAATCTACAACTCTACTTTGCATCTTATGTATTGTTGATACCCATTATAGTATCAATAATAGAATTCTTCGTTCAGCAGAACCGTAGCTGTGTTTTTCCGTCTTACTTTATAAAGCAGATGGTGGTCTATAATTTCTCCTTCTATCTATATTTTGTAATGCTTCATTATTGCAAGGAACCTTTCCTGTGAGATTCGAGCAGTCCAGTTCTTTAATTAATGGTTTATATAATGATTTCACACTACTCAAGTTTATATACACTTGACTTGCTGCGAAGAGTTTTCTTCCTAGATATATTACTGCATAATCTACAGCGCTACTTTGCATTTTATGTATTGTGGATGTCCATAATAGTATCAATAGTAGCATTCTTCGTTCAGCAGTACCGTAGCTGTAGTTTTTCGTTTTAATTCATAAAGCTGATGGTGGTCTGTAATTTCTCATTTTATCTATATTTTGTAATGCTTCATTATTGCAAGGAACCTTTCCAGTGAGATTCGAGCAGTCCAGTTCTTTAATTAATGGTCTATATAATGATTTCACGCGACTCAAGGTGACATACGCTTGACCTGCTGCGAAGAGTTTTCGTCCTAGATATGTTACTACATAATCTACAACGTTACTTTGCATCTTATGTATTGTTGATACCCATTATAGTATCAATAATAGCATACTTCGTTTAGCAGTACATTAGCTGTGTTTTTTCGTTTTTAATTTATAAAGCTGATGGTAGTCTGCAATTTCTCATTCTATCTATATTTTGTAATGTTTCATTATTGCAAGGAACCTTTCCAGTGAGATTCGAGCAGTCCAGTTCTTCAATTAATGGTCTATATAATGATTTCACACGACTCAAGGTGACATACGCTTGACCTGCTGCGAAGAGTTTTCGTCCTAGATATATTACTGTATAATCTACAGCTCTACTTTGTATCTTATGTATTGTTGATACCCATGATAGTGCAGTGCTAGCATATCGAGCACATGTTAAAGTAGATCAACACACGTTCAGCTAAATGATGAGAGCTATGAATATTCACGACCCGTATTTAATAAACATTAGAATTGTAGATATACATCGAGCTGTGTTAGCTCACAACCACAGCATCACAGACTCCAGTGACTGTTTGAGAGTCTATTGTTTCTCTGCTTATGACGCCTTTTACTGGCAGTTACAGTGAATGCACTATGTTCACTGCCACATGTCTGCGAAGGCCATGGAGT
>CM063508.1:105372042-105384542 GCA_032207245.1 Pardosa pseudoannulata | reverse complement strand
CCCTAATCTACTATTAATTTTTTTGAAAATTGGGATACACTCGTGTGTAGACTATTGGAACCATGGAAGGTAAGATCTTACTTAATCTTAGATTAAATTTTTCGTTCAATAATTTAGCTTCAATACTAAAAGATGCATTTTTTGTAATAAATTATTCTCTCTAAATGGGAGACTTACATGCATACAAATACACAAACATTCACACACACACAAACACACTAAATTACTAAATATATATTACTAAATTTATATTTTTTTATCTTTTAGCTATTCCAAAATTCCATAAACAACTTATTAAATTTAGACAAGTTACTATTGCTTGTGGATTTTACATTAATAAATCTAATATTAATTTAATTCCCTAATCTAATATTAATTTTTTTGAAAATTGGGATACACTCATGTGTAGAGTATTGAAACCATGGAAGGCAAGATCTTACTTACTTTTAGATTAAATTTTTCTTTCAATAATTTAGCTTCAATACTAAAAGATGTATTTTTAGTAATAAATTATTCTCTCTGAATGGGAGACTTACACCATACAAATACACAAACATTCACACACACACAAACACACTAAATTACTAAATATATATTACTAAATTTATATTCCTTTATTTTGTAGCTATTCCAAAATTTCATAAACAGCCTATTAAATTTAGACAAGTTACTATTGCTTGTGGATCTTACATTAATAAATCTAATATTAATTTAATTACCTAATCTAATATTATTTATTTTTGAAAATCGGGATACATTCGTGTGTAGAGTATTAGAAACATGAAAGGTAATATTTTATTTACAGTTAGGTTAAATTTTTCGTAAATTAATTTCGCTTCAACGTTATAAGATGTATTTTGTGTAATAAATTATTCTCTCTAAATGGGAGACTTACATACATACAAACACACAAACATTCACACACACATACTAAATTACTAAATTATTTTTATCACTAAATTTATATTCCTTTATCTTGTAGCTATTCCAAAATTTCACAACCTATTAAATTTAGACCAGTTACTGTTGCTTGCGGATCTTATATTAATTAATCTAATATTAATTTAATTACCTATCTTCATCTTATCCTTATCAGGGTTAAAACTTTTTGGATCAATTATATAAATAGCAGTTACGAATTTTTAATTCGTATTAAAGACAACCCCACCCTTACTGATTTTAAGTCTTACGATATTGTTGATTTGTTTGTATAATAATACTGGCTTATTGGCCATGTGTAATAATATACTTAAATACTTTGATAGCTATGAGAGTTTGGAGTTTATATCACACTCCAATTTTGTAAATCTATTTAAAATAGTTTTTTTTTTTGAAAATTATCTTTGGGATGAACATTGTTGCTACTATCAAATATTAGCATATAGCCCGTCATATGACGCGCTTAGTAAAATTTTTAATTTTCCAGAATTGTGAAGTACCTGAGGAGGCAGGTAAAAATATAGGTCTTTTTGACTGAGAATTATATGGTACACACTCAATAATTTGGTTATCTTCATATTCCTCTAAAATCTCTCGATACTGAGAAAGCAGTTGAGAAACACGTTTAATTCATTCAGAAAGATAATTCAAAGTTTGTTTTAGCTAAGTTGAAATTATCGTTAAGTTCTTCCCAATGCTACAGTAATTAATAGAAGTAAAGAAATGAAACTATCATTTTCACTACACCCTGGAGGTAGAAAAAATTTGTTGTTAATACCGGCGATAAAATTTTCATTGCAACAAAAATTATCGATGATTAAATTTAAAATTATCACACATATACCTAACCTATTATTTAGGCCAAATATAAAAGATAATTATTTACGTATTACCTAAATTCAGTGATACTACGTATGAAAATAATGCAGACGATATTTAAATAATTTAAAATAAGAAATGATTAAACCTGATGGTTAAAGGAATGACGTCATAATGCTAGAAAAAAATGTTATTTTTACCTATTTATTATGAGACAAATTGATAAATTTAATCGCCTGCTCTTAACCGGGGAAAATACTGGCTTGAAATAATGACATTAAATTCTAGAATAAAGGGAAAGGGGTGGATTTCGAACGTTGCTAACCTTAACTCACCACGATGACTCTATCCTTTCCACGTACAACCGCTTCATAAATTCGAGAACAGACGTACAGATAACTTAGTTATAAATTGAAATTGGAATCGATGGAAACGCTGTATGCGAATGCAGTATAACAAAAGAAAGATCTTATTCAACTTAACTATCCAAGGAAAAAGTGTGAAAGAAAAGTGCTCAGAATAAATTACAATTGACGTAAAGTAATTCAAATAAAAATGCTATTCGGCAGTTTAATAAGGTGTCTGGTCGCACCTGATAATCACATAAACAACTCACCGATTACCCATATTTTCTCTCAGATTGGGGATGAGTCGGAGCCTTAAAGAGTTGTAAGTGTCATGGAGAGCGTTTTATTGGTAGAATGTAGTTTGTTGGGGATAAAATTACTACAAGGTGTCTGCGGAGCATAACCCAAACATACTCTTTTGGATTTTGATCAGGAAAGTTAACAAACCACTGCATGGGATGGATATTTTAATTTTCAATGAACTCATCCATTAAGGTCCCAATGTAACAATGTATTTTATCAAACATTAAAATGAATCCAGGACAGAAAAGCAAACATAATGCTCAAGTACTTTGTCTCTATATCTTACAATAATAATAGAACACTGCTCAAATATTTGGAGACCTGTGCAGTCATCCAGCATAATGACTGAACACAACACTACTGACATTGAAAAAGTATGTCTGTTCGTCATGTGTCTGGGTTAAAACGTGTTGAAAATTCTCTCCATATCCTAAGAGAATGAGTGTTCACATTAAAACAGGACTAAATATCACGTTTATCGACTGTGCCAAATGTCAGGGCTTATGCTCCAAACCTCACTTTAAGCTAGAGTGCTAATGCACAGGTACTTGGGAAAGGAAAACTTCTGGTCGTCTGGCATACAGACCAACACGGTTGGGTTTCCTGTAAACATTTTACATTAAAACTGGTACTTCTGGGGTCACTGTGAGGGATAAATCAAACTATCTTTACTGATCGTTAGATAAAATATTCCATACTTTGAAACCCCTGTCACAGTCTTGTGATCCCACACTTAAGCACATACAAATTGAAAGTTACTTTTGTTCGAGATTGTCTAGATTTCAGTATTCAGATAATTTTTACGTTTTTGTATGATGTTGTCAATGGATTCTAAGTATAAAAGTTTATTTATACTAAAGTTGAAATCATAGATCCCAAGTCCTTATAGAAAACTGGTGGATTGCTACCTTGCGTTACCCAATAATGTAATACACGTGTTCGATTAGATTTAGGAGGAGAAATACCACAACCAAAAATTTTTCTAATATCACACTCTGAAAACTTTTTGTACCATAAAGTTTAGAGCTGATTTTAGATAAAAAAACATTTTAACCTCAAAGCCACTACAATTTACATATGAAAGGAAAACCTCGGTTCCATAGCCCCCCCCTCCGAAAAAAAAGAACCTTCTGGAAAAATGGTTAGATTAGTACGCTGTCAAGGGTGATACTCCCTGGAGATGGCCACCTCAAAAAGTCCAGGTTTATTAATCCTCATCTACATAGATAGATGAGGCATTCAGTTTTATCTGATATGATTAAGATTTATTAGCTAGACTAAATTCACTTTCATACTTAAACAACACTTGAATCCCGTTGCATTTTTTCCCAGTTTTTGTGTTCTTGGTGATACACAAATTACTGATTACAATGAGTAAGACCCACACTGAACTTATCGTCATACCAGATCATTTCATGCAGTCTTTTGGTAAAATGAGATACCGAATTCCAGTGGTCTATATAGTAATTTTACTTCTGTTTCCGACTGTCTCATTTCAACTGCATCGAAATATACCGGTACTACGCATTATAGTTGTTTAGTACAACCACTGCTGAACCTTAAAAAAGCTCTTCCTACAATTTGGAATGCGCTTTCTAGCTTGTGTAAAGATGCTGTGGAAGATTTCCAACTACAGAGCCATGCTAATACCCCTGGAGCTTTTTGAATATTTTAATGGTTAAATCACGAGTGAAATCCATAATATGGTTACGTGATTTTCCATTTATATATGATGTTAAAAAAATTGTGAGTAATGCCAAACATATACCACCAGTGTATTGTGTACCCTTCTCACAATTTCTTCAGTTTTACTTGATTATATATAAATATTCTTTCTTTCACTCCCTCCTTTCCCCCTCATCTCTCTTTCTCTCTTTCCGTACACACAGACACAGACACACACACACACACACACATATATACAGATATTAATATGAAAAATCAACAATAAGCGTCAAAAATATATTTGAGTGGGTTGACATTTTTTAAATCTGTTTGCAGACTGTTTATGTCCAATCTACAATAAAAGTAACAAATGAAATAATGAGTATACAAATCAAGATAAGAATTTTAAATGACTTTAACATTTTTAGAGCTCATTAATTTACGCTTTTCTCTTTTACTTTATTTGATATTAACCCACGCAATGATGTTTCTTTTTCCATCCTACGCCTTTTCCCTTAACCATTGTAAAAAAGATATTATTCTTTAAAGAAAGATAAGGATATTTTGCATTGAAATTCCTTTCATCTAAATATTTAAGTCACTAAAATTTTAAAAACGATTAATTGGGATCTTGTTTATTTAAGGTGAGTGTTTCTTTAAGGAGTATGCAATATGATATCTTTTAATATATTTATAAGTTTGCCTGTTGTTTTGCTGTACATATATATGAATACACACATATGTATATATATATATATATATATAATATTGTATATATATATATATATATATATATATATATATATATATATATTATATATATAATATATTATATATATATATATATATATATATATATATATATATATATATATATATATATTCGTGTATATATATATGTGTGTATATGTTATATATGTATATATATGTATATATGTATATATATATATATATTATATATATATATAAATATAATATAAATATATATATGTGTATAATATGTATATATATATGTATATATATGTATATATATGTATATATATATATATATATTATGTATATGTATATGTATATGTATATATATATACATATATATATATGTATATATGTATATATATATATATATATATACATATATATATGTATATATATGTATATATGTGTATATATATATATATATATAGAATATATATGTATATATATATTTGTATATATATATATATACATATATATATATATATATATATATAATATATATATATATATGCACACTTCAAATTAATTAATGGAATCTGAGGTACGTTGAATAAAGAAAAGCGCTGTAGACCGAAATTCAGCATTATTTCTGGCTCGAAGTATAAGAGCCTTATTAGAATGTTTAATTCTAAATTACATTATGATTTATATTATTTGTGTCACCGATTGTTTTATGTGACACCTAAAATTTATATGGAAGGCACGAGTAAATTTATATGTATACATGATTTTTATTAACTATAATAAAAAACTTATATTTTATAATTATGTGAAGTATATGGTATCTGGAACATTTCTTAGTGTCTAAAAGTAATCATAAAGCTGCTCTGTATAACACTTGATACTTCTAGTACATAATTATATGTTGTTAAAAATATATTGTTCACCACTGAAGTCATGAAGACAATCAGGGAAGAAATTCAAATGAAAAATATAAAAGTGTATTTTGAGGAACATACAATAAATTTTTTTCGTGTGACTCTAGCAGTAGATTCATATCTTCACACTTTTCTTCAGTTATAATTAAGGATAATATAGAATCACACAGAAATTGAGCTCTAAAATAAAAAAAAAATTCACCTGTAGAATTATCACACACATCTTGAAGAAGAATATGCAAATTGCAGGAAACCACCAGATGGCGCGGATAGTACGTCACAATGACGAGAGTGTATGAAAGGGGTATATAAGGAATGGTAGCAAAGAAGTAAAATTGTTCACAAGCGCTTTAAAAGCCTTTCAGTGCAATAACCGCATAGTTATGGCACAAAGGAAGCATTTGGATGATTTTTTACGTGGTAGAATTATCGGACGACTGGAATGTGGACGTACCCAGCTGGAAGTATCCGAGGAACTTGGAATCGCCCAGAGTGTCATCTCCAGGCTTTGGCAACGATTCAAACATGATGGTAATGTGAGTAGATGTTACAGCACAGGTCGCCCCCGAGTTACTACGCCGAATGATGACCGGTATTTGGCAGTTACTGCCAAAAGAAACAGACGGAGCACAGCATCAGACCTGTCTCGTCAGCTCTCTTCAGCTACCGGTACGACAGTTTCAAGGCAGACCGTGTACAGACGCTTAGGGAACATTGGTCTATATGCTCGTAGGCCTGTCAGATGTGTTCCCCTTACCGCAACTCACTGTCGCCTGCGATTATGCTGGGCTAGAGAGCATGCATTGTGGACACCGCAACAGTGGTCTTGTGTGATGTTTTCCGACGAGTCCAGGTTCAGTTTACATTCTGATTCTCGCCGGACTTTCATATGGAGAGCGCCAGGTACCCGTTACCACCAAGAGAACACCATTGAACGACACCGTTACGGTGGTGCAGGATGGCTCGTTTGGGGAGGAATTATTCTTGGTTCCAGAACTGACCTGCATGTTCAGAGTGTAACGATGACAGGCCACATCTATCGGGATGTCATTCTGGAACAACATGTACGTTTGTTTCGGGGCGCCATGGGTCCTGAATTTCTGTATATGGATGACAACGCCCGACCTCACCGTGCAAACATTGTAGACGAATGCCTTCAATCGGAGGATATCACCCGTATGGATTGGCCAGCATACTCACCGGACTTGAATCCAATAGAGCATGTGTGGGACATGCTTGGCCGACGAATTGCAGCCCGTCAACCCCCTCCCAACTGTCTATCGGAACTTCGGAGGGCATTGCTTGATGAGTGGTGTAATTTTCCCCAAGATCAGATTGATAATCTGATACTCAGCATGCGTAGGCGTTGTAACGCTTGTATTGCATCGTCCGGGAGACATACTCCGTATTAACCATCATACTAACCATGTTATACTGTTTTCTGTAAATAGGTTCTTTTTTGAAATTTGCTCCAGGGAGTAAAAATCGCAATTTTTATTAATTATGTCAAACATATAGCATCTTTTTTGCTCTTTACCTTTTGTTTAATAAATAGACTTTACAAATAAGTCAAATTTGTTTTGCTTTTGTCTCTTTCATTGCCTGAACTTCATTATCCTTAATTTATGGACATGAGTGTATATGAAGAGAGTGTAGAATAAATGTTGTCAAAGTTTACAAATGAATTGTATATAGAACTTTTGTCTTTAAGTATCAACAAATATTAGTAATTCGCGCTTTGTTTATACCTGCATGATATGACCATTTATTTTGTTCCTGCTATCCAAATCGCACACACACACACACACACACACACACATAACCCTTCCAATAAAAGGCAATCCAGATACGACTTTTAAATCCCAATACTTTGACTAATAATATGTGCCCTATTTAATTTTCAAATTTCCTCAGGCATCTCTATTATTAATGGGATAATCTACCCTAAGAGACATTTGTTTTATTTGTGAAATAATGGAGCTTTTCAGTTAATTGTGATCTAATGTATCAACAGTCTCCACTTTGTTATTTTATGTTCATAACCTTGTACATCTATCAAAGCGTATACATAATTAGCATATACTAAATCATTGTTTACAGAATGAAAATACAATGAAAATACGAGGCTCATCCAGAAACTAAGTTTCCCTACTTAAAAGAAAGAGGAACTCACAATTTCAGGGACATATTTATAGGCATCAAGTACAGCAATGTTTCAGGTATTTTTCAACATAGCCACCACAAGAATTGAGACACTTGTCGTATTGTGGGATCAACTTTTGTATCCCCCTGTAGTAGAACTCTGCCGCCTGTGAATGGAACCAGCCTTCCTGTCCCAGAACACTGTGCACATACATCCCTTTCCGTACCGACAACGTCTGTTTTAATTTGGTCGTGACCAAAGATCCACTATGATGCTAATGCATTGACTGCTGCTTGGTTTCCGGGGTAAAGTGCGAAATCCAAGTCTCATTGCCCGTGACGATCTTGTCGAGGAACTCATCGTCGTCATTGTGATACTGTAGCAGAAATGCCAGCACTGCTGCTAAGCGTTGAATTTCTTATTCGGGTGTCAGTTATATATATATATATATATAATATATATATAATATATATATATATATATATATATATATATATATATATATATAATATATATATAAATATATATATATATATATATATATATATATATATATATATATATATATATATATATATATATATATATATATATATATATATATATATATATATATATATATATATATATATATATATATATATATATATATATATATATATATATATATATATATATATATATATATATATATATATATATAAATATATATATATATATATATATATATATATATATATATATATATATATATATATATATATATATATATATATATATATATATATATATATATATATATATATATATATATATATATATATATATATATATATATATATATATATATATATATATATATATATATATATATATATATATATATATATATATATATATATATATATATATATATATATATATATATATATATATATATATATATATATATATATATATATATATATATATATATATATATATATATATATATATATATATATATATATATATATATATATATATATATATATATATATATATATATATATATATTATATATATGATATATATATATATATATATATATATATATATATATATATATATATAACATTATATATATATATATATATATATATATATATAAATATATATATATATATATATATGTATGGTGTATGTATATATATATATAGATACTCACATAATATATATATATATGATTATCATACTATTTTGCAATGAACTCACCTGGATGACGTGGAAGGCACGTGATCAGATGGAAATGGTATTTAACTGCTGCTGGAGAGTCTGAAGAATCATTCTTTCACTTAATTCTGAGTGTGATGGGAAAGGCTGTGGATCTATGCGATTTTGATAGAGGGCAGAACAGTTGCTCCCTCGATGTACAGTAGGTCATACACAGGTCGGTGATGGTGGTATTACGCTTTGGGGGACGTTTTCTTGGGCATCTTTGGGACTAATGGTTTTGGTAGAGCAGACCATGAATTCTACAGGGTATCTGAACATCATTGCGGACCAGTTGCACCCTTACACGGTCTCTGTTTTTCCGGCTGGAAATGGAATGTTCCAACAGGACAATGGTCCGTGTAACAAAGCAAAAATTATGTTGGAGTGGTTCCAGGAACATGATGTTGAATTCCCGTTAATGTACTGGCCGCCTAACTCGCCGGATCTCAATCTGATAGAACACAGTTGGGATGTCATGGGACGGCTGCTCAGAGTTCAAAGATCACCAATTCGCAATATCTCGGATTTGCGTAGCAGTTGTGTAACATCTGGCTCAACCTGTGTACAGCCACCTACCAAGGACTTGTGGCATCCATGCCAAGGCGGGTTCAGCTGTGTTGCTCGCCAGAGGGGGCCCAACTTGTTATTTTAACAGGAGGTCATAAGGTTTTGGATCTTGTGTGGATATTTGAATAGAAAATTCTTTAGATTTTTGAACATGGCTCGGAACATTTTGGAGAAAATTATGTAGTACATCCTGTTTCTCCTTTGAAAAATAGACTATAAGTATTACAGAAAATACTTTCAGAATTATTACGTAATACCTATTGTATTGACCATTGTATCATGGATTTTAATGAGATTGAATTGTTTCAAAATATTGCACAACTTTTTGATATAACATTAAATTTTTTTACGAAAGTCACAATTACATAGTTCATACATTTTTAGTGGAAATTTTTACTTATTGAATTGAATTTACATTTGTAGAACTATTTATCACACACGGAATTTCATAGTCAGTTGAAAAAATTAAGAGAAATAAAAAATTATGTGTAATTTGTAGGGATAATAATTCTTAAAGAAAGTTGAGTAAAAAGTTGAGTTAACATATGATAAATTTTAAATGAATTCAATAATTTCAGTTATTAATCCTACCGCATGAAATATTTTGAACGTAAAATAATCTGTTTGCTTCAAGGAAAATTTAAATTGAAGTTTTAATAGGTAGCATGTTTTGCTCGCAACCATGTTGTTGTGAATTAAATGTTTTGATAATTACTCAGCAAATTACATATTATTAATTAACGCAGGCATTTTGCTCGGAAAATCAAATTGTTTAACAGCTGGCTATCTGAACATCCCTTAAAAGAACGCTTAGAAATTTACTTCATAACTAACCACTCTCATTTGATATGCATAATTTACAGTTTTCGTTTTTTTCCCGAAATGCGATTGTTGTTTATATTTCTTTTGGAAACAATCTAAAATATATTTTGTGTTGTTTATTACATATTATTAATAAAATTTTAATAATTAATATTTTATACCATGATATTAATAATTTATCATATTCAGTAAGTTAGTAATATAAAGTCCATTAAAGAATTTTTTGCTTAAAGAAGTTTGTTAAAAACTACTCATAGCATATAATATATATATATATATATATATATATATATATATATATATATATATATATATATATATATATATATATACATATACATATACATATACATATACATATACATATACATATACATATACATATATATATATATATATATATATATATATATATATATATATATATATATATATATATATATATATATATATATATATATATATATATATATATATATATATATATATATATATATATATATATATATATATATATATATATATATATATATATATATATATATATATGTATATATATATATATATATATATATATATATATGTATATATATATATATATATATATATGTATATATATATATGTATATATATATGTATATATATATATATATATATATGTATATATATATATATATATATATATATATATATATATATATATATATATATATATATGTATATATATATATATATATATATATGTATATATATATATATATGTATATATATATATATATATATATATATATATATATATATATATATATATATATATATATATATATATATACATATATACATCAACATACACACATATATAGATATATATTTATGTATGTGTAAATATGAATAAATATATGTATATATATATATATATATATATATATATATGTATATATATATATATATATATATATATATGTGTGTGTGTGTGTGTGTGTGTGTGTGTGTGTTTGAGTACAAAAGTTCTACCCGTCTACCAGAAAGAAGAGCAATTAAACGTAAAATGAACAGTACATATTATTGTGTATACTTCCTATTGTTATCAATAAGCTCTTGCCATCTTTCTGGTAGAAGATGAATCTCACAGTGGTAAACATCCTGTGATTTCAAGTCAAAGAAGTTTTAAATAGCAGTTTTCGTAAAATCAAAATGGTCAAAGATTTTCTGACTGAAATAATTGTATAGGCCAGAAATAGGGTCAGTTGGTTTCAAGTCAGGAGAATAGGGAGGGGGGGGCAAAACCTTTCATCCAAATCCCAGTAATTTTTAGTGAGTGATGATAGCAGCACGTGACCTAGCATGACGAAGGATATCACCTCGACGATTGACGAGACCTGACCGCTTTGCTACTAAATTGGAGTACAGTCTGTCTGACTCTAGACAGTAGAAGGCAGCATTGATAGTTTGGTTGAGTATAAGGTGCTCCCAGTGAATTATTTCCGGAACATCTCACCACACACCCAATATCACATCTTGGGATGAAGTCCATGCAGGTGGATCACAAGGGCGACACACATTCCTAAACGTTACTGTACATAACCAACTTCTCATGTATTGTCACAATCATATGAAAAACAGGTTTTTTCTGTACCGGGAAAACAAGGAACACTGTTGGAGATATGCTCATCTCGTTGATTAGCTATTAGGTTATGTGGAATCCAACTATCCAACTTTCAACTTAATCAGCCATCTCTCGCTCTTTGACCGGTTTACGTTGAATGCCTCCGCTAATTCTTGCACGGTAGCGTTGGATTGTTCCTTATTGCTTGGTCAATATCGTCTTCTCTAACCTATGATGGCCATCTGCTCTGAGCCTGATCTTGGCAGCTTCTTTCTCCTTCCCTAAATTTACAAAACCATCGATAAAATGTTTTTTCGTCTATTGCATCCTCCCGATAAACTTGACAAACATTGAGATATTCTGAGGCTGCGGTAATCGATATAGAACTCGTATAACAAACA
>CM063508.1:105354542-105367042 GCA_032207245.1 Pardosa pseudoannulata | reverse complement strand
ATTCTAGATATAGTTACAGATATCAATTTTCTTTCACAACAAATGTATCAGAGTATAAATTGAAAAATTAAAAGGAATATAGTATCATTCAAGATGAAAAGTCTTCATTATAAACACTTATTTTTGATTCAATATAAAATAAAATATATTATTATTTTAAAGTAATTTTTTCATTGGATTGTTATAAATGTCTCACCATATAAAGAGTTATTTAGTTTAGTCATACGAAGCAATACATATCTAAAAAACAACAAATAAACGAGATTCCACTTAATCGTAAAAAAAGTTTTGAATATATAAATTAGAAATTTTTTTTTCATATTAGCTAGAAGCTAATTACATTTTTCATTTTAAAAACCCCAACTGTAATAGTGTGAAGGACACATTTTTATAGAATGATAAAGACTAGTTTTTCAGTAGCTATTATTTTTTTAAGAATTTTAAAAATATCAGAAAAAAAGGTTTTAATTTTATATAATATAATAGTTAATTAGCTTCAATCTATCTATCTATATATATATAAATGAATTTGTGTATGTCTGTATGTACTCAATAGACTCAAAAACCATGCATCCAATCGCTGTGAAAATTTGGAAAATGTTTAGGTATATCTCTGGGAAGGTTTTTTGTAAATTTTTAACGTTCGAAATCTATTCCTTCCCCCTTTTTCGAGCATTTCACGTCATTATTCCAAGCATTATTTTTCCCGGTTAACAGCAGACGAATAAAAGTATCAATTTATCACATAATAAATAAGTTGAAATAACATTTTTTATCATTATGACGTCATTCCTTAACCATCGCCATGTTCTGTCAAATTTGTTTTTATTTCACAATTGCCATTTTTTAAAGAAAAAGTTATCGTCATAGGTTTTGTTGTTTAAAATTTAATTTTTATGTATGTAAAACATTAGTACTAAAAGGTATCCAATCTCGGAAATGAATTATCCCATTCAGAACAGCACATATATATTACTCTCCACAGTATTTTTAAATTTGACTCCTACATTAAAAAAAGTCGTGGAATTGGGAATTATTATGCAGCGGCTCACGGGCTACACAATGCACTTACTGGACATTCAGCTATTAAAATAAACTGTTATAATCGTCAACAATCTGAAATATACGAGATTTGTTCAGCATTTCTATTAATAACTCTTATTATCTTTTATAGTGGTTCTAAAACTTTCATCGAAATATTTTAAAACCCAGACCGAAGGCTGGGTGCGAAGCAGCTAGTTTAATATAAAATTTAGTTTCAAAAGAAATCTTTCAGGTAAGTGATTTTCCTATTTTTCATTTGGTGTATATAGTTTGTGCTGAAAATTATGAAGCCAATATTTATACTATGGAATTTATAAAAAATCATCCTCAAAGCGACAGAACTTACTTTTCAGTAAGTTCTTTTCGGTTTATGATATATTGGGTTCAGTTTATGTTAAACTGTCATATTTCTAAGTCTGAAAAGGTACTTTTATGTATGTAACATAGGCTTTTCTGTACAAAAGTAGCTTTAAATATCGTAAATCTCACCGAGAGTATTCTTATTGTTATTATGTACACTTTGTTTTATTTTATGTATTACTGAATATAAGAGAATTGTTGGAAGGTACTTTTAGAATTAAAATGAAATATTAAAGGTACTGAAACACAATAGGGAAGGAAAAAAAGGAGCCATGTTACCTTACAGCATGTAAATCTTTTTGCATTTTGCATACCAAATCGCTACTATTCTTTAAGCTTATTTAAAGGAGATACCACGTATTGCCTACGAAATATTTTTTATATTGTTTCAGAACTTACTTATTTTTCTACTTATTCTATTGACTATGCTTTGTTTTTATCCTCTTTTAGTAGGTGGAAAAGTTTACCTGATAGTGCTTTATATTTTTATCTTAAAGACGTGTGTAAAATGTTTGTGTTAGGGTGAATTGAAATGAAAATTCAATGAAATTCTTTTAATTTTTTTGTTACAGAAAGAGTTTAAATATTTTGTTTTATTTTGCATGTCCCTTCATTATATATTTCCCTCTAGTGTTGTATTTTTAGACCTACATTTTGGACCTACATTTCTTCTTTTTATGCATATTGCCCTTGCAAGTGCAGCTCTAGCTGTTTTCTCACTGTACTAGCCTCTCTCTTCAAACAGAGGCGCCGTCGATCTGGGATTAAATTTCGGACTGAGCTTCCAATTCTGAAATCTGTCTTCTGGCTGAATCCACAAACCTTAAACCTTCCAGTCATAATTTGGGCCCATCGGCTCGTATTCTGACAGTTAGCGTTGCAATAAAGTTCGATTTTTGCTGACAGCCACTCTTTTTGAAATGTGCCGCATTGTAGTTCTTTGCCAAATTCCGTTCCGCATCGCCCTTGGCGAATTTTAGCAGCATAGAATGTGCCTCCTTGTCTCGGCTTATCATTGGTCAGAGCCGAGGGAATCCTACGTCTCCTTGAGAGCTTGGGATTTCCTTGGAGTGTGGCAACCTCTCTCTGGCTGTTTTGGGCGCTTTTGGCGTGAGCGCAGTGTTGCGTATTTTTTGGAGACAGAGATGAAAATTTTTAAGAACTTGCCAGACTGGTTTTTATTTGGACAAAATTTTCCGTTGGAGCCCACCTGGATCTTTGGAAAGCATATTGCACTCTCGACGTTCTGTGACGTTTCTGGAGTTGTTTTTGTTCAACCAAAGCCTCTTAATCCCCAAAATAATCTCCATTTTATAAGTTCATGGCAGAAGTGAAATCAACTATTTGTATTATATTAATGAGAAATTAAGTAAGATTGGATAATAAAAAAAAAGGATGTCACACCTTTTAATTCTGGTCCTGACTTCATACTTATAGTACCGACTTCAACCTATTAGGAGCATCCAGAAAGTAAGTTTCCCTATTTTTTTTTTTTAAAGAACTCACACTTTCATGGACATATTTATTGGCAACAAGTACAGCAGTGTTTCAGCTATTTTTCAACATAGCCACCACCAGAATTGAGACACTTGTCATACTGTGGGATCAACTTTTGTATACCTCTGTCGTAGTAAAGTCCGCCTGTGATTGGAACCAGCCTTCCTGTCCCAGAACATCGTGACCACCGCTTTCAGTACCGACAGCGTCTGTTCGAATTTGGTCCTGACCGAAGATCCAGTATGATGCCAATGCACTGACTGCTGCTTGGTTTCCAGGGTAAAGTGCGAAATCTAAGTCTCATTGCCAGTGACGAACTCGTCGCCGTCATCGTGATACTGTAGCAGAAATGTCAGTTCTGCTCCTGAGCGTTGAATTTTGTGTTCGGGTGTCAGTTTAAGCTCATAGACTCGACATAACTGAAGATGAATTTCAATTGGCGCACTACTTTGTGAATTGAAGATCACCGACCGCTCCTTGCAGGCGGCGGGAGAATGAATTAGAGTTTCCATTTCGGACCACAGCTATCCCGCTACTGGCACGAATCGGGACTTGTCCAGCTGGCATTTGTTTAACACGTCATAGATGTGTTATGAACGCGAAATTGGCACGGCTAATTAAGCTTAATTTAAATCGGAAAACATCGGGAAACTTACCTTCTGGATGCTCTTTGTGCATACATACTTACAGTTCCCTTCATGTACATTTAGTACCGGATTCTTCCTGATAGTATGAATAAAACTAAAATCGTCCGTATAGTCCACTTTCAAATATAAACTTAAGTTTAAATCTTTGTTAGCAAATAAAATACATTAAATTATAACTTTCATTCAATAAAAGGTAACTACCGGTTTATCTATCAAAAAGAAAAATTGCCTTAATTTCTAATTCATATATAGTAAAGATAGAAGAAATACTGATTTACAATTAATATTAGGCATTTTCAAATACATCAATAAATACAATTTTTAACATTTCACATAAAAATTGCTATTTAAATAACCAGCCGGATACATTAAACGCAGTTAAAACTTGATTGCAATTTCTCTCATAGATAAATAAAGACTATTAACATTACCTAATTTCTACAATATTTAAAAGGGTTTACACCGTAAAAGAGATAACTATTTACTGAAATAAAATGTATTAGATCCAAACCAGATAAGTTGAAATCCCTCAAAATCGAATCGGAAAACAAAAACAGCCGAACATAAAAGAGAAATACCCCCTCCCCCAAACCTCAGATATACACAGACAGACAGTTCCAAAACGCGTCGGATAAATCTGGCAATGCGGCGCGGGGAAAATATCTCCGTTGATAAATTTTCCTTGCGGCCTGTAAATGAGTTGCCGTCATACCAGCATTATCTAGTAAGGAGTTGGAAAAAGAATCGTTATCGTTCTGCAACACGTGACAAGTTTCAAAAGATGTTGCTCGCCTCATTTGGCGCTCCGGGTATAAAGAGATCTTCGTTTTACACTTGTAACAGGTTTCCTATTGGAATACGGACTGGGTGGAGGCTATTTATTCCGAGAAATAAAGGAAAGGAACATGTTTTCCTGGTTTGCAAATGCGGTTTAAATATGCCCTGATATTTTCCCTTTTATTTGGTGTGCAGTTTGCTTTCGAGTTTAGGCTCAAATTAATTGATTCTGCTTCCAAAATGTTTACCCTTGAAAATTAATTTTTGCCTCCTAGATTATTCTAGGAAATTGGGAAATGAATATACTTAAGGGTACTTTTTCTTATGAGCTGGAGAGTAAATAGAATAAATATTGCAGATATATGCATACACACAAATACACACACACACACACACACACACACACACACACACACACACACATATATATATATATATATATATATATATATATATATATATATATATATATATGTAAAAATATCTTTTTCTGCTCAGCGTACGTGATATTGCAGATCACGAGACTTTATCGGTGTTTATGTAGATTTTACGCTTTTTTAAAATTGTTGCCATATTGCACTTGAACTAAATCAGAAAATGTGCATAATAAAAGGTAATTTTATTCCGTATTAATTTGCATTTGTTAACACTCTATTTTCTATAACACAGAGCCAAATATTCCCCTAGCGGTGACTTTTGGAACTAATTTGTTTTTTCGCGGAATTCTTCGTCCCCCGTCTTGTTTAATCTTCCTACAAAATGTGGCATCATTCTCGCAAATAGATCGCGCTACAGAACACTGTGAGCACTGTCAGTTTAATTATGACCACCCTGTATATAATGATTTTTATAGCAATAAAATTATTTTTATTTGAATTTGAATTATACATTTACTGTTTGGACCCCTCTTTCTGTCATTTGGTTTTTATCCTTTCAAATCTTCTATTTCTGATAACCCATTGGCGAGCGTCTAGTCGTTAAGCCATAAAAATATATGCGATGCAAATTTTAATATATTTTGTTGTTATACAAAGAATTTTTCTCTCCATGTGTCACCGCAGGACGGATATTAATATTTCTTAGTGGTCAAATTCTTTTAGCGGGAAATAAGTCTGTCCCGTGCAATAGTGTACCGTGAAATGGCCGATGATAATGATAACATAATGATAACACAATGATCACAATGATAAACTTTTTTCACTCTGAGATTTGCTTTTTGTACCTGTAATGCGCAAACCTTCAATAATGTTGAATTCCAGTATTTCGCACACTCACAGACATCTATATGTAATGAAAAAAATTTAATACTTTTGTGTTAAACTAAAACTACTAACTCCTAGATTAAAAAACCACCAAATCTATGATTTCATTATTTCCTTTGTAGCATCTTGGCATTAAACTTTTTTGTCTTAGAAAAATCTCCTTCCTGTTGGCGAAATTAATTAGCCATTCTCCTTTGCTGATTAATCATATTCCTTTTCTCATACCTGTGGTGATACCGATGTTATAAAAAGCTACATGACCATTTTTCAGAGATTTTATTGTTGCGCGTTGCTAAATAAAGATAATGCTAAAGTTCTCTTGATAAATCTTATACTTTTCGTCGACGACTACACCCTGTCCATCACGTTACATCCTTATAGCATGGTATGCTACGCTATGTTTCATATATTTATATCTATATCTATATCTATATATAAATAGATAGGTAATTATTGCATTTAAAGTTGTACAGAATTCTCAAAAATTCCCGTTCTCTTATTTTAATATTATCTTTCCCAGCGACCTAAAATAAGACAAGGATATGAATTATCCAAATTGCATTCTTCCCGCACTTATCAGAGCAGATGAAAATTAAAGCCTAAATTAATAATTACTTTTTGTGGCCTTTCCTTTTCCTTTTCTAACCCATGTGTTAACTCTCCCAGGAATAACCGTAGATCCTTGCAGTATTTATGCCACTGTATGCGATACCTGTAACAAATATTTTAACAAGTGACTAAAGAACTAGTAATTTGTCATCACTTTCATGGGAAAATATGTACGTGATTATCTATATCATTTCCAGAATTCATCAGTTGCATATTTGTCTCTTGTCTGCGTAAAACTGATTCATTAGTTCTTTGACTTAAAGAAAAAATTAAAATAATTAGACAAGATTTTGCCTGTCCTTCGGTTCTAGTAAGTTGCCTTCTTCGATATGATTGCAACGAAGTTGCGTTCGCAAGTAAGCTCTGGAAACTGTAAAATATTGGTTATATTCTATGCGAACGACAAGAATAATCGTTACTAGGTACACAAGACTGTGTTTGTAATGCATATATGAGTGCTCCGTATATGAGCATACATACAGCATGGACGAACTATTACTCACTCCAAGAAGTTTTTTCTCTACTTTCTTTTAAGAAGAAGGCTCTAAAGCAAATATATCCTTTTAGATAAAGGTATAATAGTATAAAGTCAATGGTGAAAATTAGGGCTGGATCGTTTATCAATATATTGTCAAATATTGATATACTTAAAGTATCACTATAACAATATTAAAATCCTTCTCTAACAATATATGTATATATATATATATATATATGTATATATATGCATACATATATATTTATATGTACATATATATATATATATATATATATATATATATATATATATATATATATATATATATATATATATATGTTGGGATATCTGCACACATTTACAGTAAATTATTATCATTATATATCAATGATAATTAATATAGAGATATATTGTGATAGACATACATATATATAAATGTATATAAATCCGTATATGTATATATACATATGCATATATATATATATATATATATATATATATATATATATATATATATATATATATATATATATATATATATGTGTGTGTGTGTGTGTGTGTGTGTGTGTGTGTTGGGATATCTGTACACTTTTACTTTAAAGTATTATCAAGATATATCAATGATAATAATTACGGAGATATATCACTATACTTAATTTCAGGTATCCTTCAGCCCTTGTAAAAATTTTGCAACGCAAAATTTTGAATCCAATGTGAGCCTGAAAATGACATAGGGCGAATGGGTAATATGTTTTTTTTAAAGGCTCTCAAATAAATTTCAGTCAAAATGAAAAAGATAAAATGACTGTTTATTATTATTTTCCAAGTTTCAATGGGTAATACTAGCTCTGATTTGTCAGCTGGCCATATGTTTATGAGTTGAAATAAAAGCTATCTAAAAAGGAAAGCTTTGTTGTTCTTCAGTAACTTTTCCACAAAATATTAAAAAAAGGACACTTCTTACAAATGCAACAATGATGCAGTTTTATTTTTTAGATAGAATGGGGGTTTTGGCTGTTAAAGAAAATTTAAGATTTAAACTAAACATAAACGTTTTTTGTTGCAAAAATTTCAAAAATGGGGTCAATGAAATGTCAATAATTTAATTGCAAATATGTTGTTAATGGAATGGGATCAAAGTGATATTTTGTTTTGCTATTTTGAATTTTTTATTTGAGTTAGATTACTGAGGTTAGATCTTAAAATTACAATACAAATTGTTTTTGTTTAAAGAAAATGTGTGATAAAAATAAAAGGGACCAGTAACTGGGTAAATTATCTTTCATTCATTGGTCAATTGTGTGTTCATCTACTGGTGTTCAGTAGTCATTGAATCGTTTTTTGCCATTTTGGATCATTAATGCACATTTATTATTCCAGGTATATTTTTAGCTAATTTTTAACAAAAACTTACAATTAAATCAAAAACGTTCATTGAACTTGTATTGTACCAGGTTTACACATACAGTGTTCCTTCTACACTTTGCGCTTCATGTTTTGCGGCTTCAGTTATTCGCGGGTTTTTTCCAAAATATTCATCAAAAAATAAAAATTAAAAAATACAACCATTTCGTTTGACACATTGCGGAAATTAGCATTGTTTCATGTTTATGCGTCAGGGATAAGGATCCCTGCATGTCAAACAAAGATGAGCTGTCTCATAGTACATACCATGGGCTCTCATAAATGCACGTTACTGATTTCCAGTGCGATATCGACCAAGAAGAGAAAAAAACAAAGACAACAACTACCCATCAACATGTTTATCTCCAAGTTAAAGCCCCCGGCTCTAATGTCAGTGCCTCCTGCTGAAGATTCTGTAAGTGAGTCTAAAGCTTCTAAGAGTCAAGTGAGAGCCTCTGCTTATCCATCAACACAAGACTATTCGTCTCTCTAAGAAAGCAGCTGTATAAAGTTCTATAATTAACCTTATTAATTAGTACTGACACGTTTAAGTAAATACGTATACTGTTGTAATTTTTGTTTTAAAGGTTTAAAGTATAAATACTGTTTACATATTTAAAAGATTCGTGTACCCGCATACACGAAAATTCATAGGGGCAGATCCTACTTAGCGGTTTTACAAGTTTCGCGGAAGTTCCTGGTCAAAATTGAAAGCAGAAAACGAGGGATCACTCTATTCTTCTCAACAAATACTGCGAAATATTCATTAACTAGTCAGTTTATACTTGTCTTCAATATATGTAGAACACTTCGGTGATTTGAACTTAGGTCTAGGTATGTCTGTAAAGAAATTCAAGTAAATTCAAGTCTGTAAAGAAAGATAGGCAGACACAATCACATCACTGAAAATGAGAGAAATTTTTTTCATTTTTCTTAATCTTAATCTTTGATTATTACAGGCAATGTCCCTTAATAATTTGCAATGGTAAGAACACTTGAGAGATTGTCCAGAAGTCATTGTTTCCTAAGAGAGTGCTCAAAAGTTTGCCTGAAATTAATTTCTGAGTACGCTTGAACGTAGTGCAAATATATTTTTTAACATTGTATTAATTTCTACATGCATGTATCATTTATTTATTTGAATCGCTTGGTGAATTTTTATAATCAGTCATAAAGGAACGAAGTTTTAATTATACCAATATTTAATTAAGATAATTAAATATTAAGTAATTATGTTTATTCTAAAATATTCTAATTTGTTCTCTGAAGTGCAGAATTCAGTGGAAAGGAAAAAAAATCAACAATAGAGATTTTGAAATCTGGAATCAATGGATGTAATTAATATATTCCGTGATGCCTTGGGTAGGAGAAAATTTTATTCATGCACTATTAATTCATTTGCATCCTTTACTTTTAATGAAAATTAATGAAACAATAATTTATTTTACATTGCAGATATATTGTTTTAATATTTAGAAGGGTATAATGGTCTTATTGTAACAAAAATTGAATGTGCTTTTTGTTAATTACATTCTTACTGCATCTTTACAGTTAAATTGTTTTTGTCGTAGTTTTTAATATTTCATTAACTTGCATCGTAAACAGATTTTCTTTTATTGTTTGAATTGTTTCAGTTTATTGATTCATCCTTAGCAGTTTTGTTTACCCATCGCTTGAAATCTTATTTAAATTTTTATTACAGTTACATTTTATTGTAAATCTATAGTATAATTCTTTCCATTGTGGACTTTTTCATGGTGATGCCATTCTATATCTTGTTTTTGCTATTCTTGTTTTGGCATTTCTAATTATTAGTTTCAGATAATTTTAGATTTTAAGACTATATTGTTTTTGATTACATGTTTATACTTGGATCATATGATTACATTTGTATTATTTCAGTTACAGATACCAATTGAAAGTAATTGAACGTAGATCTAGAAATGTCATTAACAAATTCAAAGCAAAGATAGACGGACACAATCAAATGACTGAAAATCAGAGAAATATTTTACATTTTTCTTAATCTATCAATGTTTGATGATTATAGCAATACCCCTTAATAATTTGCAATGGTAAGAACACTTGAGAAATTATCCAGAAGTCATTGTTTTCTAAGACAGTGCTCAAAATTTTGCTTGAAATTAATTTCTGAGTACGCTTGAACGTGGTGCAAATTTTTTTTTTTACCATTGTAATAATTTCTACATGCGTGTATCATTTATTCATTTGAATCGCTTGGTGAATTTTTATAATCAGTCATCAAGGAACGAAAATTTTAATTATACCCAGATTTAATTAAGATAATTAAATATTAAGTAATTATGTTTATTCTAAAATATTCTAATTTGTTCTCTGAAGTGCCGAATTCAATGGAAACAAAAAAAATCAACAATGGAGATTTTGAAATCTGGAATCAATGGATGTAATTAATACATTCCGTGATGCCTTGGGTAGGATGAAATTTTATTCATGCACTATTAATTCCTTTGCATCCTTTTTCTTTTAATGAAAATTAATGAAACAATAATTTATTTTACATTACATAAATGTTGTTTTAATTTTTAGAAGCGTATAATGGTCTTATTGTAACAAAAATTGAATGTGCTTTTTGTTAATTATTGCATCTTTACAGTTAAACTGTTTTTATCGTAGTTTTTATTATTTCATTAACTTGCATCGTAAACAGATTTTTTTATTGCTTGAATTGCTTCGGTTTATTGATTCATCCTCAATAGTTTTTTTACCCATCGCTTGAAATCTTATTTAAATTTTTAGTACAGTTAAATTTTATTGTAAGTCTATAGTTTAATTCTTTCCAATGATGACTTTTTCATGGTGATGCCATTTTATACCTTGTTTTTGCTATCCTTGTTTCGGTATTTCTAATTATTAGTTTCAGATAATTTTGGATTTTCTGACTGTATTGTTTTTGATTATATGTTTATACTTTGATTATATGACTAAATTTGTATTATTTCAGTTACAGAAACCAATGGAAAGTAATTGAACGTAGATCTAGAAATGTCTGTAAACCAATTCAAAGCAAAGATAGACGGACATAATCTCATCACTGAAAATTAGAGAAATATTTTCCATTTTTCTTAATCTTTGTTTGAAGATTATAGGCAATGCCCCTTAATAATTTCAATGGTAAGAACACTTGAGAGATTGGGCAGAAGTCATTGTTTCCTAAGACAGTGCTCAAAATTTTGCTTGAAATTAATTTCTGAGTACGCTTGAATGTGATGCAAATATATTTTTTAACCATTCTAATAATTTCTACATGCGTGTATCATTTATTTATTTGAATCGCTTGGTGTATTTTTATAATCAGTCTTCAAGGAACGAAAATTTTAATTATACCCAGATTTAATTAAGATAATTAAATATTAAGTAATTATGTTTATTCTAAAATATTCTAATTTGTTCTCTGAAGTGCCGAATTCAATGGAAACAAAAAAAATCAACAATGGAGATTTTGAAATCTGGATTATTTGTTTGTAACTGTAAGTACTTTAATAATTAGTAAAATCGTACTTCGGGATTACTATACATTATTCCTATTGAATTACACTAATTCTATAAAGTAATAGAGTTATAGATAAATATATAAATTTTTACTCTATTTGTCATAAAAATTTCTGTATTAAAATACTTAATATCTTTCTTTGATGTAAGGTCACATGGTACCTTTTAAGACCTAAAATCTCCATTATAACAGTTTTTTCATTCAAAATAAAAACTTTTCCTCTCTATCTGATTATATATTTTATGAGTTTTTTTAACAACACTCTAACTTTAAAAATATTAATTTGTTTTGTATTTTTAAATAGTAGTTTTTTTAAATCCTAAAATTTCAAAGAAAAAATTTTATGATCCAAATAAATTTTTGCTAATTCAAATTTTCATTCTTATATAAAAATATATATTTTACAATTTATTTGTTTGTAACTGTAAGTACTTTAATAATTAGTAAAATCATATTTCGGGATTACTATACATTATTCCTATTGAATTACATTATTTATACAAAGTAATGGCGTTATAGATAAATATATAAATTTTTACTCTATCTGTCATAAAAATGTCTGTATTAAAATACTTAATATCTTTCTTTGATGTAAGGTCACATGGTACCTTTTAAGATCTAAAATCTCCATTATAACAGTTTTTTCATTCAAAATAAAAACTTTTCCTCGCTATCTGATTATATATTTTATGAGTTTTTTTAACAACACTCTAACTTTAAAAACCTTAATTTGTTTTGTAATTTTAAATAATAGCTTTTTAAAAATATAAAATACTAGACGATGAAAATTTTTTTTTTAATTGTATATCCAAAAATTAAAATGTTTATAAATACTTTTTCTTATCGCAATATTTTTATACTGTCTCCATGTATCATAAAATAATCAGAAA
>CM063508.1:105344542-105352042 GCA_032207245.1 Pardosa pseudoannulata | reverse complement strand
TATTTTCAGTACCTATTCTTGTTTAAAATAATAGGGCTAGACAAAGACAGTATTTACACAATTAATTGAAAAGTAAAGTAAATTATTTCATTATCGAAGAGTATTTTGGACTGTTCTTAAGGACTGCGCTTATTTCTCTTGTAATTTTGAAATTCCGATTTAAGTTAAATGGTAAAATGAACATTTATTGTTTAAACAATTTGCTTGTGTATGTAATAAACCAATAGAGCTGCATTTATTCAAAAGAGGTCAAAATTAAAAAATAATAATTCTTCGTTTTTAGCTTTTAATCATCAAAACTTTGATAATCGTTATACGCTTTTCTTTTTCACAAACTATTTGCCTTTTTGTTTGTAGTGTGCACTTTAAAACTTAGAGTAAAAATTAGATGTTATTAAGAAAATGTAAAGCGAAAAGAAAAATAAATATCCATTTCTCCTGTACAAAATTATTTATAACATTTATACTATACACAAAAATTGCATAATAAGTAGAATATAAATTTTAAAATACGTTAGTTCTAACTTTCATTGAATAAATTAGACGAAAATTCAGATATTTGATGGTTTTAATTGCACTTTGAAATATTTGAAATATATATATAAAAGCAAAAATATATTGTCTTAAAAACATCTAAAATTGTTATCAAATCTTTGATAGTATGGGGAAAAAGAAATCCATTATTTTTGAGTAAAATTAATGACTTTATTTAACATGTTTCGGATTGTCTGATTTGGGTCAAATATGCAACATTTTGTTGTATAATGTTTGCCATTTTAAAGGTAGCTTCATAATGCCTCTCTCGTAAAAGTCTTGGTCTTTTTGGCGAAAAACTCTAGTAGTTGGTTTTCACAATCTTCTTGATCCCAATTTCTTATCACTCATTAAGTTTTGCAATGCGAGATAAAGGTAATCTCTTGATGCCAGGTCCGGACTATATGGTGGATGCATTAAAACTTCCCAACCTATCTCTCTGATTTTCTGGCGAGTCACTACAGACGTGTATGACCTGGCGTTGTCCTGATGGAACATAACACCTCTTCTTTTTGCCAATTCTGGCCGTTTCTGGTCAATCTCTATCTTCTAACGGTCCAGTTGTTGATAGTAGAGATCTGAATTTAATGTTTGGCCATACGGATAATACTCATAATAAATGATTCTCATAATAAACTCATAATAAATGATTCCCTTCCAGTCCCACCAAATACACAGTAGAACCTTCCTGAGCGTTAGTCCTGGTTTGGTGACCTTTTGAGCTATTTCACCGTCCTTTGACCACGATCGTTTTCGCACAATATTGTTGTATTTGACCCATTTCTCATTCCCAGTCATCATCAGTTTAAGAAATGGGTCTATTTCATTCCGTTTGGCCAATTCTTCGCAGACGGAAATTTGATCCATCATGTTTTTTGCTGTTAATTGGTGTGGAACCAAAACATCGAGCTCCTGTTTGAATCCAACTTTGCACAAATGGTTTAAAACTGTTTTATGGTCGATCTTTAAATCTTGGGCGATGATACGACGACTACTAACATGCCGGTCAAATTCGATTATTTCTATATTTTATCGACATTTTCGATGACGAGCCTGCCTGTGCGAGATGGTTCTTTAACATAAAAAATGCCTGAACGGAATCGACAAAACATAAATTTCACGTAATTAGCTGATACAAAATCGGCACTATAAGCACCATTCACAATTTCAGCAGTCTGGCTTGAATTTTCGCCTTTATCAAAGAAAAACTGTAAAATGTACCAAATTTTCTCTTTGTTGACTTCCATTTTTAACACAACTTAATGAACCAAACAAAAAACAGCAAATAAAATTTTAGTATGAAATGTCACCTTGACAACGAGCATAAATTATTTGAAATTGTTTGATTGATACTTTACGAGATATCGATCACTACAGCCGTGTATCGAAAAAAAAATGGATTTTTTCTCCAACCCAATAATAATAATTTATTATCATTATTATTATTTGAATCATATGCTACAAACAGTTGGAAGATATATGAATTTTATGGAATTTTGTATCGAGTGAACTCTGAACCATTTAACCAAAAAAATTAAGTGGACAAGACAAAGCTTAAAACAAATTTTCAGTCATACATAAATGTTGAATGACGATTTTAAATTAACAGATTTTAACACATAAAAACTGATTTCTACCTATTTAGCCGGATGAAAAGCTTAGTGGATCTCTCAATTATCTTGTTTTATTCTGATAATTACTTTTAGGTAGTCAAATTTACAAGAGCTGCATTTAAAATTAAGAAAACTCTAGTTTAATTAGCAAGAGAGTTAGAACATTATTTATAATTATTCTGCAGATAATTGCTAATTAAATGTAAAGTCGGACTCCTTGAAATTTTCAACTGTCAGCCATTATTGCATAAAGCGATTCATTATTGTTTTGTATAATATATATTCCTGTCCTACATCATTAGAGAAGAACAAAGTGGATTGTTTAACTTTCAAAGAAACACTTTACTATGGCTTTCAGAAGGAAATAGAAATATATTTCTCCGAAGAAAGCTTTGACAAAACGTAGAATCATTAATTATTTCATTCAAGACAGACTAATTTCTACTTATGCTGCTATACAAATTAATCTTGTTTTCCCGAGATTTTCTAGCTACAAAATAAAATGAGGCTTTAAAATGACAGATTGAGTAAAACAAGATTTCCTTAAAAGTCTTCCAAATCCTTTTAATAGAATGGTTAACGTTTTTTTGTGTAAGATTTGTTTTTATATTTTGTATGCGAAATAACCTTTAAAAAGAGTTGCGTAAAAGCTAAGAGTGTTTTAAAATAAATTACTTCTTATATAGAGCTATAAAAAATGGAGAGAGAAGAGAGGTTTCATTTGAGAGTATTCATGAGTTTGCATCGTACTGCAGCCCTGGATATTTGCAACCATTTACAGTGGGCTATAGTTTAAAAATGGTATTGAAAATGCAGGCACTGATTATTTAATTCAGTTGCCTCGTTCCATTGATTTGGAGAGTTACAGTTATTTCTGAATTCACTTTATGACTCCAATTAGATCGGATTATTGTTTATTGGGTTTCCAGCTGTTTAGTACTTCAAAAATTTTAATTTTTTAAAAACGTTTTGTATCTTCAAATGCAAACGAACTTTAGTATAACTTTGTATAACATGTACATAGAACATGTATATAGACACACACACACACACACACACACACATATATATATATATATATATATATATATGTGTGTGTGTATATATGTATATATATATGTATATATATATATGTATATATAATGTATATATATGTGTGTGTGTGTGTGTCTATATACATGTATATAGATCATGTACATGTACAACTTGTACATAGTATAACATTTTATACAGCCAATTTCTATTATTTGCTGTATAAAATGTAAACTTTGAATTATTTTTTTCAGATTTCAATAGTTTTTACCTAAATCTGTAAAACTATTTTTCACACGCATTTCGTGTATTGTCTTAAACTTTCGTGTTAGGAAATATATTCTACGCAGAAGGGCAACTAGAATTTCTGCTTGTAGGGAACTAATACGTAAGATATACACTATAAACGATAATGTTTTAACTATAAATATAAAGTGAATTAAAGATTTTTTGTACTCAAAGCTAGAAAACAAATTAATATTTCGCTTAATCGTTATCGGTTTCTATGGTGCCTTTAGGTAAAGGTAGGTTTGGTTTGGAGTGCTACGGTCTACTTTTTACAACACAAGGGCTAATGAGACCGGGACATACAGCTTAAAGCCGATTTCGAACGGCTACGAACATCCATGCCACTGAGGGATTAGAACCCACGAACTTCGGTAAAGAAGGCCAGCACCCTAACCAATGGGCCATCGTTCGTCTAGGTAAAGGTAGGGTACACAAAAATTTTAGAAAATTATGTCCATAAAAATCCTTTAATAAAAAGGTGTCTACAAGTACTAGTGCTGTTATTACTTAATAGTATAAGATCTCAAATTGTTAAGAGTGGCATTATATAGTATTATCACAAAAGTCCTAGTTATACATGGATTTATTGTTTAATTACATGAGCAAAATATTAACATAAATGAAAGCCACCTACATGTATCCTACTAAGTGTACTGTCGTGTACTGTCATACTGCCGTACTGTGTACTGTTATTAACTTTCGTGTTAGGAAATATATGCTACGCAGAAGGGCAACCAGAATTTCTGCTTGCAGGGAACTAATATATCAGATATACACTATAAACGATAATGTTGTAACTAAAGATATAAAGTGAATTAAAGATTGTTTGTACTCTAGGATAGAAAAAGTAAATTAATATTTCGCTTAATCATTATCGGTTTCCAAGGTGCGTTTAGGTAATGGTAGGATACATGGAAATTTTAGAAAATTACGTCCACAAAAATCATTTGATAAAAAGGTGTCTACAAGTACTAGTGCTGTTATTGCTTAACAATTTAAAGGTCATCAAAATAAATTCATGGGAATTTAATGCAATTTGCTTATAAATGTTATCTATAAGCCTTGTATATGTAAAATATATAAATTTTATTTACATTCCTTAGAAGGGTTTGCCTTAGAGGATACCAAATTAGGGTTTGAGAAGAGGTTTAGTTGAATAACCCCTACCCTTGTACAGCTTGAACATTATGCCTTTTTAAAAGTTTAACTATAATGGAAGAACAATAAATGATAATCCTTAAACAGGTAAAATAAATAAACATCTTAACAACTTAAAAGTGTTGTTTGTATAGATACTTTTATTTGAGGTCATAAGTAAGATAAATTGAATCTGACTTCTCAAGTACAGAAAGTTTAAATACATATACTTCAATAGAAAAAGAAATAGATAAGTTAAACGTAGAACTATCATCTGTTATATATTTAAAATATCAAAAATATAATATGTATAAAATGTATAATATGTATATATAAATTGTATAAAATATGTAAAATATATAATGTATCTTTAATATATAAAATGTATATATAAATTGTATAAAATATGTAAAATATATAATGTATCTTTAATATATAAAATGTATATGTATATATAAAATGTATAAAATATGTAAAATATATAATGTATATTTAATATATAAAATGTATATGTATATATAAATATACATATACATATATATATACATACACACACATATATATATATATATATATATATATATATATATATATATTATATATTATATATATTATATATATAATCGAAAACTCATCCACATCTCCAAAAAGTGTTTTTTAACTGCAAAAGCTCTTGATTCTACATCATTGACTTCCATATATCACAGATGTATGAGATTGGAGCTGTAAGTAATTGTAAAAAGATAAAGTAAAGTGCTCCAAAAAGTAAATTTAAAAAAAATAGATGTTTAATAGGTGGTTTTGCTACGAAACCACTGTCCGTTAAAGGGTTAATAGGATAAGATCTCAAAATGTTAAGAGTGGCACTAGATAGTATTATCACAAAAGTCATAGTTATACATTGATTTATTATTTAGTTAGATGAGCAAAATATTAACATAAATGAAAGTCACCTGCATGTATCCTACTACGTGTACTGTCATACTGTCGTACTGTGTACTGTTATTAACTTTCGTGTTAGGAAATATATGCTACGCAGAAGGGAACCAAAATTTCTGCTTGCAGGGAACTAATATGTAATATATACGCTAAAACGATAATGTTTTAACTAAAGATATAAAGTGAATTAAAGATTTTTTGTACTGAAAGCTAGAAAAAATAAATTAATATTTCGATTAATATTTATCATTTCCCAAGGTGCCTTTGGGTAAAGGTAAGATATACAGAAATTTTAGAAAATTACGTCCATCAAAATCATTTGATAAAAAAGGTGTCTACACATACCAGTGCTGTTATTGCTTAGTATTATAAGATTTCAAGTTGTTAAGAGTGACACTAGATAGTATTATCACAAAAGTCATAGTTATACATTGATTTATTCTTTAGTTACTAGAGCAAAATATTAACGTAAATGAAAGCCACCTACTTGTATCATATTACCAGTAAGGTAATCAGTTATTCCAATTTAAGAAAAGGTAAATTTAAAACTATGTATCTCAAATTGTGTTTATTTTTTCTGTATTATGGTAACTATTTTATCAAAAAATTTAAAAAAGTACTATATTATGTCCTGGAAGGTACTTGAGTTTCCTACATAGCTCCTGTGTCTGTGACACTGATGTTGCATGTTGCTGTGGTGTAGTACATTGCTGATGTTATTTCAAAGCATTTTATAATGCAAGTTTACTTTATATCGTCGTTAATTATAGTAAAATGCCACTGATTTATATTACAAATTCAAATATTGAACAGAAGACAAGGAAATATGCTAAAAATTGTTTTTAACAAATAAAAAATTAAAAGAAGCATTCCACGTGCAACGCCAAAAAAATTACCAATGTCCAAGAGAACGCTGCATTCTTTTCCTTCCTTCTTTCTACTCAGGCAGCCCCCTATACTTTTTCCATCATCCTGTGCTGATGCATTCGTTGTTCTATTGTCCTTTGCGGAATGAGTCCTTTCCCGGCTCTGCCCAGAAGGACCGGGACTCCAAGGATGGTCCTGAATCGCTTCCTGGACACCAATCACAACTCTCCAAAATTTGGTGAAGTTTAAGTGCAATCGTTTTCACTGGCTACACCACACGCTTCCTGGAGTTTCGAAAAAAAAACTTGGGCATTCAACCCACAACGTGTGAGTGAGGCGAGAAAATTAGTTTCTCAAACCTTATGTCAAATATAGCTGCACTCTCTTATACATCTTATACATATGTTATATTTTTCAATTTTGAATTTTACATATTTAACTCATTTTTTTACTTTTAAATTTTTAATAAATGTCCTCATGAAAGGTAATGCATGACTTTTTTTAAAATTAAAGTTATGAAGACGTAATTATTGTTGTTTAAGGAAAACTGTTCAAAATTTTGACAAATAATTTAAAATAAAATATATTTTTATCATTATTTTAATAAACTTAGTCAGTTATAACCTTGGAAATTTTTCAGCTCTTTTACATGGTAATATTTTTTAAATAAACCTTTAAATGTAAAATGCCAAGAAATGGAAAAAGTTTCAGCACGGAAGCTACAGAAACTAATGTGGCCGGTTCCCAAAAACTTTAAGGAAACTAGGCACTAGCAATAGTATTTTACCTTAACCCTTCTTTATCATAAAAAAAATATTTTTATGGTGAACAGCTAAAAAATGTATTATTTAATATATTCTTTTATAATCCTTTAAATCTACTTGACCGCATGCATAACGGAAAGTTATGCAGAGTTATTTGGAATTCAATTAATAAAGTGAGTGTAAAAATAATAAGAAAGAAACTGAACAGTAGTTTTCACAGAGGTGCATTCACCACAGCTTGTAAATAAGGCTAACCCACTACTTTTAGCACATCTAAAGAACTCACTTTGTTTACCCTGCACATAATTTTACAGAGTTTAGATTTA
>CM063508.1:105334542-105337042 GCA_032207245.1 Pardosa pseudoannulata | reverse complement strand
AAAGTCTGCAGTGAAACCTAAGCATTTTATTTCATATAACAAATACAATCAACTTATAGTGCATACATGAGGTTATCTATATATATGTTTATTCATTTTCCGAGTGCGGACGTATTACAGCTACTAAGCTACACTGATGAAGAGAGGTCTTACTGTAAAATCATTTACCAACCTCAATACATGAAGATATGGGAAAATAAAATGAATAAACGAGTCAAAATAGTAAAAATTTAAAACACTAAATTAACGCTGATATTAAATTATAATTTTCGATTATATTAAAAAAAATAATCTCACATGAATCAAATAACTAGAAAGATTTAATTATTTTACCTCTTAATGAAATAAAAGATGCATGAAATAGCATCCCCAAACTTAATTTAGATTAAAAAAATAAACCTTGCTATCGCCACATGCCCCGCACGCATATCACAGAGGTCATCTTCGGAAAATTTGACCTGCCTTAAATCTCCAACAGTTTGACCTCAATTAGCATGTAATATTTCTCGAAGATTAATTCTGCTACTTTGAAGTGCACAGAAAATATGGATGCACATACACCTATTTTTAATCCACATCCTGGTTTCTACTCCAAGTCAACTAATTTTTCACCGATTTATGACCGAATGCGCAGGGCGTTGTTCTTTGTTTGTAAAATTCATGCGTAGATGTTCGTAGTTGTTTGGAATATGTTAAAAGTTCTCATTAGCCATCGTGTAACAAAACAGTATCCTTTAGTGTTCCGAACCAAGTAATTATACGTTGTAAATTTAATTTCAAAATACAATATCTTCCTTCTTTAAGATATAAGGAATTTATCTGAACGGTTTCTTTGGTATCTTCGAATCAGTATCATCAACAATTCTTCCTAACACTTTTATTTCTTTCTCTTTCCGAATAACTCTAAGTAATAGTATACTTTTTTTATAGTAAGAAGCGATGGCTTCTCTTTGGAAGGAATAACGGGTCTTTGAAATAGTGTAAAGCATCACATCAAAAATACACAAGATGCCTTGGAAAGAAATACCACTAAAAACTGACAATACACGTTTTTCAATTTAATAAGGATAAATGGAGCAAAAGCCGCTTTTCGAATCTTACAGTTATACTTCCTGTAACGAGCAAACGTCTAACGATTATGGCCTCCAGGTAACGATTTTAAAGACGCCGATGTTAAAATAAACGGGTTGCCTTTTTCCACGAGGGAAGTAAAAAGTAAAATCTGCAAAATTTTAAGGGAGATTTTCTTAGGTAACAGGCGTTTCAGGCCGTAGAGGAAAGAAAAATAATAGCTTTTAGCTTTGCAAAGCAGGAGTTGCAGTACTTAAAAGGAATCACATAAAGATAGGGAAGGCATTGAATAACGTAGTTTAGAAAGCTTATATTATGATGATAATTCATTAAAAAACAATATTATATGAGTATGTTATAATATAGTATATTTATAAAATTAAATTAAAGTAAAAATATAAATTACAATTATTTTGAATTTCAATATTAATAAAACTCATAAAATACATTCATTTCAATGAATGTATACTTTACACACACACACAAACACTAACATTTATTTCTTTTCTTATATAATATATATATATTTTTTTTATATATAAAGAACATAATTTTCTTATGCATGTATAAACATATATAAATATATATATATATACATAAATATAATATTATATAATAAATATATACATAAAATATTAAAATATATTTTATTTTAATTTATATATATATATTATATATATACATATTTATATATACATATATATATAAATATATATTAAAGTATATATATAATATATCTATATATTTATACATATATGTATATAATGAAAAACATATGATATAGAAAAATACATAAAAAAAATTATATATATATATATATTTATATATTTATAAATATATAAAATAATATAATGATATATATAGTTTATTATATATGTATATATATATATATTTATATATAATGTATATATATTATGAAATATTATATATATATATATATAATATATATATTAACATATATATAATAAAATATTATAAATATAATATATATATTTTATAAATATATATGTATATATATGATATATATGTATATATATGTATATATATATATATATATATATATATATATTTATATACATATATATATATATATACATATATATATATATATATATATATATATATATATATATATATATATATATATATATATATATATATATAATATATATATATATATATATATATATATAATATATATATATATATATATATATATATATATATATATATATAATATATATATATATATAAATTGTGTATGTTTATATGTGTGTATATATATATATTAATAAAAATAAAATAAATTGTAAAAATTTAAAAATATATATATATATATATAACAATATAATATATAAATATATAATGTAATTTTAATATTATATAAATAATATTTGAAGATATTTTTATAAAATATAATGTTATAAAT
>CM063508.1:105312042-105329542 GCA_032207245.1 Pardosa pseudoannulata | reverse complement strand
ATGTTAACCCAAAATCCATATAAATGAATGAAATTGAATGGATTGACATAAAATAATGAGCAAATTCAGATTTTTTTTTCCAGTACGCTAGAAACTTTTATGCTTATTGATTGGTTTATATTCGACATCATAAAACTGTATGTGTTTTAGCATAAAATAGTTTTAACTTATTTATTTTGAATTTAGGCCACACTTAGCCTGAACATAAGCGTATATCTTGTTAATAATTGTTCATTTAAATCAACTACATTCAAGTCCGCAGTTGTTAATTTTGTAGAAGCACTGAATTTATTAATTTACACTCACTTTTAAGGAAAAAAAACTCAGAATAAAAGAAGATTTTACAAAAATATACTTTATAAAAAGTTTTATTTTTTATTTTTCAGGTACTCCTCTGTTAAATTACATCCTCGATTAGCATAGAGGGTGTTGTCCTGCATAGTTTCATACTGAAAGTACGCCCAAACATTGCTTGTTTATATTTTTTCATCCTGATGTCCTGCCTCATTAATTTGTTTTCGCTGTGTGCATCCGTCTGAAGGTACTTTAAAACCCCATTATATATATATATATATATATATATATATATATATATATATATATATATTATATATATATATATATATATATATATATATATATATATATATATATATATATATATATATATATATATATATATATATATATATATATATATATATATATATATATATATATATATATATATATATATATATATATATATATATATATATATATATATATATATATATATATATATATATATATATATACATACATATATATATATATATATATATATATATATATATATATATATATATATATATATATATATATATATATATATATATATATATATACATATATATATATATATATATATATATATATATATATATATATATATATATATATATATATATATATATATATATATATATATACATATATATATATATATATATATATATATATATATATATATATATATATATATACATATATATATATATATATATATATATATATATATATATATATATATATATATATGTATATATATATGTATACATACATATATATATATATATATGTGTGTATATATATATATATATATTATATGTATGTGTGTGTGTGTGTGTGTGAATTGGGTAATTTATTCTATCACAAAGGGAAAAACACGTTTAGTTTGTAATTGTGGTTAAAAATCCTTGAAAAATAGAAAATTTAGGATCAAAATGAACGGATTTTACTTAGGCATCTTCTTTTATGGATCTCTGTCTGAAAAACAAGTACATCTTGAATATCTAGTTCTATGAAGCAACCAATCAGAATTTCTAAATCCAGTCATGAGGTGATGCCGTGTGACGTAGCTTCAGCTCCGAGTTGTATAAACCTTTTATGTAAGAGGAATTTTTATGTTTTTGAAATAGCCAAAATGACAAGAAATGAAAAGATATGGATCAAGATTTACAGAAAAGGAGAAAAATCACCAGAAAGTTACTTAAGCATAAGCATATTTACATTGCTTCATTGCTTCATTTTTTATTTTAACTATATCATTATATATATAAATGTGTCAGTGTGAGAGAGGGAGTGCAGGCAGAAGAAAATTTACAAAAGAGGCTTGCATTTATTTAGTAAGATTTGTTTTATTATGACATTGTAAACCCAGCTGTCTGTAGGTAAACACACTCATGTTTAAAATACACAAAAATGTCATCTTTCTCAGAGAAATTATCTTTTAATCTACTCGTCAGATTTTAATGAAATTTGATAATTAATACACATTGACACAATACAAAATAAATGACAATTAAACAGTTATAATACCCGGGAATAATCAGTGGAATAGTGAATGCTTATTAGTTTTAAGTGGGTAAATAGCTGACATATTAGACTCTTACAGATTAATAAAAGAATTTCATACTTGAAATATTACAGTTTATGGATTCCCATGGCTCACTTGTTCTTCTATTTTCAGGCCCTGGATGGTTGTCGAAAGGGATTTACCAGTTGCAATTTTCTTCTCCAGAGCGTCCCAACCATGCTCAATATGGTTGAGGTTTGTATATCAGCTTGGCCGATTCATCCCGGTGAATATTGGTATTACATACCAATGACTTATAACAGGCATGTTGAGATAACACAAATAATTAAGACACCAGATACGAATGAGCAAAAACTTACCTTTTTGCAGACTCTTTTTATTTACAAATCTATTTTTTAACAATATGGTGACGCAAATAAAATATATACAGTCTTAATATGGAGACGCCGCAAACTGCTGGAATGTTGGAGAAACTCTCGCTGATGACGCTACCTTCAGATGAACAAAATGGTTGAGCATTCCCTGCCTCTGTTGAAGTTCTCCGTTCGTTCGGTCTTGGTCTTCTTTACCTCTGAAGGGGTCTTCCAATCTGCAGAGTAAAATGCAAAAACTACTGTTTTCAGGGCCAAAGATGGCTGACCCGTGTTAACAACCCCTCTTGGACAATGGGGTCAAAGGGGGGGGGGTCACTGACATAGGTCAGTATCCCGCGATGGAGTTGCCCAGCAGTGTAACTCATTGTTACAACTGGATAATTGATTAACCCGAAGAGCTCTATGTGTCTTAGCATATCCTCCATAAAAATGAACTCGGGGTCAACTGCACCTCTGAAAAGGAGTACATAGGACTCCATGACTTCATTCCTAAGTCTCAAATGAGTCATATTGCGCTTTTGAAAGACATAAAATATCTAATGAAATATGATCTGTTTTTACAAATTACAAATATATAATGATGAATTTTTTTCACTGAAAAGTGAAAACAAGATGTGACACAGACAAACACTACGTATCGAATTAAATAGTTTATAGAAGTAAGTGCATATTTTTGTAAGTTGAGTGAAAGGAACAAAAACCAAGCATAGCGGTTACATTTCTTTACTTACAACTTTTAAGTTCGTAAAAAGTTTATAAAAATTTAGGTAGAATCTGTTAATTATTTTACGGAATGAGTTATTTTATATTCATTTTTTTATTCTGCATATAAATTGTGGCCTTAAAACAAGTATAAATAACTACAGGTTATAATTATCCTTTGGGAGAAGCCTTATTTTCCAGACCAAAGCTTATCTAGTATATAGACACACACACACACACATATATATATAATAAATATATACATAATATATCTATGTATTTATATGTATAATTACATAGCACACACATACATATATATATATATATAATTCTCTATATATACACCAAACGGCCATTACATTATGACCACCGTTTTAATAACATGTAGGACCACATTTAATCCTCATATCCATCAGAACCCGGCGTCGCATTGAATCCACAAATTGCTGAAAGTTACTTTGGTACAAAGTACTCACCAACTGATTCTTTAATTCCTGCACACTGCCAGAGGGTACCATGGCAGCACGCTTTTGTTTTCCTGGTGGGACTACAAATATTCAATTGGATTAATGTCAGGTGAATATGGAAGTCTAGTCAGAACTTGAAAGTCACTGGAATGTTCCTCGAACAACTCCCTGATGATCCGACCCTTGTGCCATGGTTTATCCCCCTGTTCATAAAACCCATCCTCCGCCGGAAATAGTATTGTTCTGAATGGATGAACCTCGTCTGCAACGATGTTCACATAGCTCACTTTTTACAGGGGGTTATGTTCCTAATATGTTGCATAAAAACATTGCCATAATACACCATAATACCTCCGCCAACAGCTTATGTCCGTGCTGAAAATTCGCATTTATTTCAAAAAAACTTTTGGGAAGTGGGTTGGAAGAATTTTAAGTCGCGAACACTCTTTTGATTAAGCCATTTTATAGGTTGGAAAATATATTTGAAGGAATAAGAATGCGAGAGAGAAGAAATTTTCTGATATATTAAAGTAATAGTTTTGATGTATTACACACATGCACACACACACACATATAATGCTTAACTGATGCATTAATCCAACTCTTTATCATTTTGTTCTAGCAAAACCGAATAAAACAGAATTTTATAAAACAAATACTAGTAATAGATATTCTTTAATCGAAAGTATTTTCTCCCTTACTTTTAAAGTTTAATTTAAAAGATTGCGCTCATTTCAATATCCACAAGCCGTATAGAAAATATCGGAAAAAGAACCTGTAACGTCATTTCCGTTATAGCGACTTTTAATCTTTTATCGATTATCAAAACTAGAAAACGCTCTACTATAAATTTAATTACTAACTTCCTCGAGTTAATATATTTTATAGGATCATGACATTAAATACATTTAAATTAGTTGATTTTTAATGTAACTTTCAATTAAGAATAGGAAATCGGACGTCATAGGAAAACCGCATTTTAAAACGTGTGCTATTTTTAAGTGCCTATAATTAAAAACACCACAACATACTTCCAAAATCTGTTTTTCAATACCAAAGTTCTAAGGGGAAATTAATCATCTGAAAAATCAATATTGATACATAATTAAGTAAAAAATATGGTGAATTCAAATATCGTTGAAACTGAAAATTGTTGTCTAGAAACAGCTTTCTTCACATTAGATGATTAATAACTTGAATTTAAAGTACTACTAACTTTATTTATTATTTAATTTAGTTTTATTTATCTTATTTTGGTCGATACAATGGAAACATATTATGCTATTATATTCTGAAAGCATTAAAAGAAAGATTTGTAACTATTATTCATATTATTTTAATTATTCATTGATTTGTATATTACAAAATACTTTATGTCGCAAATAAATTTTTATACAATTTATAATACTATTTCTAAAGAACTGCATAAATTGTGACACATTCATTAGTGAATATAATCCTTCATCTAGTTGTTTTTACTTTTAAAACTCTAAAATTCATACTTATTATATCAGTCTAGAAAGAATTTTTGTTTATTTCAAGAGACTTGGTATCATATTGTTTTTATAAATTTACTTTAAAAATTGGTAACTAACTAATATTTTAAAAGTTTAAATCTTAACTATTTCTAAATTATAATGAATTCAGTATACACCAGGGATCTGTGAGATAGAAATTAATGTTAAATTAATGTATTTTCCTTAGTGGTTGGATAATTTAAAGCATATTTTTATGTGTGATACCAATTTTAGTAAAATTTTATTATATAGTAAAACGTTATTCATTTAATAAAACTATGTATAATAACAAGAAATACTTTTATAATTACCTATGCAGTTTGAAATTAATGCTTATTAAAATTATAGAAGTAAATTTAAAGTACAATGTATATATATATATATATATATAAATATATATATATATATATATATAAATATATATATATATATATATATATATATATATATATATATAAAGACATATATATATATATATATGTATATATATATAATATATATATATATATATATATATATATATATATATATATATAAATATATTATTATATATATTATATATATATATATATATATTTATATAATATATATATTTATATATATATATTTATATATATATGGTCTAAAAAGGGGGTAGTTGGAAATTATGTGAGTTATATGCAATTTTAAAAAGGGAACTCTCTTATAATAATAAAATAAATGAAAAAACCCAAGCTCGCGTAGGTTTTTGGGATCATCCTGTGAAGCAGAAAGATATTTGAAAAATTTGATGATTAAACGAACCGATATGAGTCAGTTATCGAGTAGACATGGAGCTGTCAACACCTTTCCACGCTTCGTTTCGCCGTGACTCTTTAAAATGCCGCAGGTTTTGCTTTCAAGTGAAACTATGATTTAATAAACTTATTATTATCAAGAAGGACTAATTATTCCATTTGAATTAACACTGGATGTATATATATATATATATATATATATATGTATATATATATGTATATTAAATTTATATATATATATATATATATATATATATATATATATACATATATATATATATATATATATATAATATATATATATATATATATATATATATATATATATATATATATATATATATATATATATATATATTATATATATATATATATATATATATATATATATATATATATATATATATATATATATATATATATATATATATATATATATATCATTAAATTCAAACCACTGCCCATATTTTAATTAGGGCACAGAAAACAAATCTCCTGTGCAGTAACATATACTAGTGAGTCAATGATATAGTTTTTAACTGCTCATCCATGAAATGGTCCCGTCTTTACACGTTTTATAAAGTAAGTCTTTGTTATTTTCTCTATAATTTTCATTTACATAACATTTTACAGTATATCTTTTAATTGACCCACAATTTTATAAGGAAATATCTTCCCAGAGACTATTAATTCATTTAACGACAGAGTGTATCAAAATAGACATCATGAAAACAGGGGTATTGGACCACAAGACCATATGCTTCTGCAATGAAGTCAAATGTTGGATATTCGACTAGGTGAAGAAATACGGTTATCGCTTTTGTGTATCCTCTAATCTGTAATTTGTCAACTTAAGACCATTGCCTTCCTTCAAAAGTTATGAGTTTGATCTGTTCTTTGTGGATTGAATGCTAATATACCTACTATTTGCCATTTCGTTAACAGTTAATGCTGAGTCCTATATGCAAGTCTTGATACAACCATATTTTCTTTATATTCGTGGTCTGAGTGTGAACAAAGATGAATACTAGTTCCTATAGGAAGGTGTGTTTGAAACTATAGCAGTGACTTTGGTTCTCGAGTAATCGTCTATTAATATTCAAAGTGTATAAAAGGAGACATCATTAAAGCAGTTTTATTGAACCATAAGAACATATTCTTCTCGAATGAAACCACTAGTTGGATATTTGATTAGGTGAACCGATAGAGTTATCGCTTTTGTTTATCCTCTAATCTATAATTTTTCAACGTAAGACCATTGCCTTCTTAAAAAAGTTAGGAGTTTTATCTACTTTTGATCTTTGTGGATTGGATGTCAATGTACCAAATATTTGCCATTGCGTTAACAGTTAGTGCTGAGTCTTATGTGCAAATCTTGAGACAACCATATTTTCTTTATATTCGTGGTCTGAGTGTGAACAAAGATGATTACTGGTTCTTGTAATAAGGTGTGTTTGATACCATAGCAGTGACTTTGGTTCTCCAGTAATCAGCTATTAATATCCAAATTGTATGGAAGGAGACATCATCAAAACAGGGGTATTGAACAAGAACATGTGTTTCTTGAATGAAACCACTTGCTGGATATTCGATTAGGTGAACCGATAGAGTTATCGCTTTTGTGTACTCTCTAATATGTAATTTTTCAACGTAAGACCATTGCATCCGTAAAAAAAATTAAGAGTTTGATCCGCTTTTTGTGGATTGGATGTCAATGGAACAAATATTTGTCATTGTGTTAACTGTTAATTCCGAGTCCTATCTGCAAGTCTTGAGACAACCATATTTTCTTTATATTCGTGGTCTGAGTGTGAACTGACATGAATACTGGTTCCTGTAGGACAGTGTGTTTGATGCTATAGCAGTGCCTTTGTTTCTCGAGTAATCAGCTATTTCTATCCAAAGTGTTTCAAAGGAGACATCATCAAAATAGGGATTTTGGACCACAAGAGCATATGCTTTTGCAATGAAGCCACTAGTTGTATATTCGATTAGGTGAACCAATAGAGTTATCGCTTTTGTGTATCCTCTAATCTATAATTTGTCAACGTAAGACCATTGTATCCATACAAAAGTTAAGAGTTTGAACTACTCTTTGTGGATTGGATGTCAATTGACCAAATATTTGCTATTGCGTTAACTGTTAATGCTGAGTCCTATGCAATCTTGAGGCAACCATATTTTCTTTATATTCGTGATCTGAGTGGAAACAAAGAGGAATACTGGTTCCTGTAGGACGGTGTGTTTGATACTATAACAGTGTCTTTGGTACTCGAGTAACTATTAATATCCAAACTGTCATCTTGATGCATTACATGGTCACCTCAATACATAGGCATGGATTCATGCGGTTTCTGTTTTTGGGGTCACATTAAAAATTTGGTTTACATGGTCACCTCATAATAAAATTCATACTAAATTCACCTCATAAATTCACCTCATAATAAATTTGGATACATGGTTACCTCAATATATAGACATGGATTCATGCGGTTTCTGTTGTTGGGGTCACATTAAAATTTGGTGTATAAGAAGGGGAGATGCCTTAACAGATTTAATAGGTGTTTTACAAATTCATTTGTAAGCCTTAACAGAGAAACGTTTTGTATTGTACTTGAAGATTTTGTGATTCGATTGCACGATTGTATCTTCTTTAAAGATTCTTACTTTGGAAAAATAATGCATTAATATACTTTTCAATTTTTTTTCCAATAAAATGATTTTTATTCTTGTGTCTGCAACAACTCATGTGTTATTTTATTTTAAAGTTGTAGGATAGTTAAAATTACCACGAATAAAAAGTAAATGATTTAGTTGAGCATATTTACCTTTGAATATACATTTTGTAGTAATTAATAACTATTTGATTAAATCAAAGCTTTGTTGTGGTACCCGAATATAATGAAATCAAACTATAGCCCCAAATATTGATTTAATCAATGCGTACTACTACTTACAATATAAGTTCCCGATGTCATATTTTGTATTTTATTTCTTTTTATTTCTGCTGTTTTCCTCAACAATATATCCCTTTTTTGTATTTACTTTACAGCAAACAAGAATTTCTTGTCTAGTGTTTCACTTACAAATATCCCTTCTTTTTCTTTGTAGATTTCTAAATTATTCTCGAAGATTCTTAAGAAGTACGACTTAAGCACATTTTCATTAATATTAATAGTTTGCATTTATATATATGAATTTCAGTACTTTATTTTATGAATTAGATTTTTAATATATAAATTTATTAACTGAAGGATTTCTTTCCTTTAGAGTATTATTTAAAATACAGATATGATCATTTTAAGCTTGTTTAAAACTTTGTAGGATTAATAATTTTAATTAATAAGAAAGAGTATTGTCTTCATATACTAAGAAGTAGAAACGAATAAAATCACTTGTAATATTAAATGATTTGAATTCCTTTATTCTAATGTCTTCTTAACAAGTTTCAAATTTAAAAAATGTTTCTGAATTAATAAAAGATAAAATATTATATTTTACGTGTCTCATTATACAACATACTAACCGCATCTGAAATATTCGACAAGAATATATATCATATTTAGATCATTAAAAGACTATTTTTTCCATATTCATTGCTTATTAAAGCTGCTTTTTGCTTCAGTTTTTTTAATTTAAATAAAATTTGACCTTTATAAACGCATGGCACGTTTTTTAAAGGTAAAAAAAACTTTATTTGAACAGTCAAACGGAAGAAAACCGAATTCTTAATTCAACACATAAAATATTTTATTTTCGAAATAAAATGCAAAAATAATGAAGGAACAAATAAATTTCTTGCAAAAAATTTGTAAACTAAAATCAATATATGCTATTACTTTCAATGTTAAAGGAAGACATATACTATATTTGCATATTTGGAGATTACTTTCAAATACTTTTTATATAAGTTAAATTTAATTTTTAATTATGTTTAGGGAATGTGTCTTAAATTTTAAAACTTCATGCCATCTGCATAAACAATTTACTAAGTTGGAAATAATAAACTTTATTCGTGTAAATTTCATAGAAAACGATATTAATATTTCAGTAATGCTTTAAAAAATCGCAAATTCTTACCTTTTATCTTTTCAACTTTTGCAGCTTAGAAGCATAATGTGAAATAATCATCACTTCATATTATATATAACTTCATTTTAGATAAATAGATGGACTTAACGAGGGATACTAAAATATGTAATCTTTATATAAATGGACAAAATCGGATGTGTGTTTTTGTAATGCTTATTATATTGAACTCTTACGCCGATTTAGTATGTATAGTTCAGTCAACAGTTCTCGTTAGAAATAAGTTATCATGAATATCAAAGTGCTAAATTTTTATATGTTAATGTAAGATATTTAGCAAAATATTGCTTAACAGTAAATAACCAAGCTTTATATACGTTGAATAACGAAACTAGATTCATTCTGAAATTCAAATTCCTTTATGACTTTTATCTAGCTTAATCACATTTTCTATGAATATGCTTAGTAAACTTCTAAAATCAGGAATGAACTAACTTGGTAACGACTAAGCCGTTTAGTGTTACGGTTGTTTCGGAAAAACCAATCTCGAGTTAAAATTCCTCAAGGTTCAATGAACTCTTCTGGATAATTTAGTATGCATCGTCCAGCCAACCGTTCTGGTCAGAAATAAGTTATCACGAATATTAAAGTGTTAAATTTTAATACATTAATGTAAGATTTTTAGAAACATTACCGCCTTATATTAAATTATCAGACCACATATACGTAGAATAAATAGACTTGATTCGTTCCGTAATTCAAATCCCTTCATAACTGTTACCTAGCTTTTACACATTATCTATGAAAATTCTTCGCAAACTACTAAAATTAGGAATGAACTAACATGGTAACGGATAAACCATTTAGTGCTACAAAGTGACACCCTTCTTCGAGTTATAATTCTTAGACTTTGAGTGAACTCTTCTGGTGATTTAGTATGTATGGTTTAGTCAACAGTTTTGGTCAGAAAAGAATTATCGTGAATATTAAAATGTTAAATTTTGATATGTTAATGTAAGACTTTTAGCAAAATACTGCCTTATATTAAACGACCGAACAGCATATACGTCGAATAACTAAACTTGATGCATTCAGAAATTCAAATCCCTTTATAACTTTTACCTAGCTTTTACACATTTTCTATGAATATGCTTAGTCAGCTTATAAAATCAGGAATGAACTAACATGGTAAAGACTAAGCCGTTTAGTGTTACGGTTGTTTAGGAAAAACCATTCTCGAGTTAAAAATCCTCCAGTTTCAATGAACTCTTCTGGATAATTTAGTGTGCATAGTTCAGCCAACCCGTTCTGGTCAGAAATAAGTTATCACGAATATTAAAGTGTTAAATTTTAATACATTAATGTAAGATTTTTAGAAAAAGTAACGCCTTATATTAAACGATTAAACCTCATATACATCGAATAACTAGACTTGATTCGTTCTGAAATTCAAATTCCTTTATAACTTTTACTTAGATTTTATACATTTTCTATGAATATGCTTAGCAAACTACTAAAATCAGGAATGAACTAACATGATAACGGATAAGCCGTTTAGTGCTACAATTATTTAAGTTACACCTTTCTTCGAGTTAAAATTTCTAGACTTTGAGTAAACTCTTCTGGAGATTTAGTATGTATGGTTCAGCCAACAGTTCTGGTCAGAAAAGAATTATCGTGAATATTAAAATGTTAAATTTTGATACGTTAATTTAAGATTTTTTGCAAAATACTGCCTTATATTAAACGACTGAATCGCATATAAGTCGAATAACTAAACTTGATGCATTCAGAAATTCAAATTCCTTTATAACTTTTACCTAGCTTTTATACATTTTCTATGAATATGCTTAGTAAGCATATAAAATCAGGAATGAACTAACATGGTAACGACAAACCGTTTAGTGTTACGGCTGTTTAGGAAAAACCATTCTCGAGTTAAAATTCCTCAAGTTTCAATGAACTCTTCTGGATTATTTAGTATGCATCGATCAGCCAACCGTTCTGGGCAGAAATAAGTTATCTCCAATATTAAAGTGTTAAATTTTATTTCATTAATGTAAGATATTTACAAAGAAATACCACCTTATATTAAACGATTAAACCCCATATACGACGAATAACTAAACTTGATTCGTTCTGAAATTCAAATTCCTTTATAACTGCTACCTAGCTTTTACACATTTTCTATGAATATACTTAGCAAACTACTAAAATCAGGAATGAACTAACATGGTAACGGATAAGCCGTTTAGTGCTACAGTTATTTAAGTGACACCTTTCTTCAAGTTAAAATTCTTAGACTTTGAATGAACTTTTCTGGAGATTTAGTATGTAGGGTTCAGTCAAACGTTCTGATCAGAAAAGAATTATCGTGATTATTAAAATTTTAAATTTTGATATGTTAATTTAAGACTTTTTGCAAAATACTGCCTTATATTAAACGACCAAATCGCATATGCGTGGAATAACTAAACTTGATGCATTCTGAAATTCAAATTCGTTTATAATTTTTATCTAGCTTAATCACATTTTCTATGAATATGCTTAGTGAACTTCTAAAATCAGGAATGAAGTAACATGGTAACGGATAAGCCGTTTAGTGCTACAGCTATTTAAGTGACACATTCGAGTTAAAATTCCTAGACCTTGAGTGAACTCTTCTGGAGATTTAGCATGCATGGTTCAGTCAACAGTTCTGATCAGAAAAGAATTATCGTGAATATTAAAATGTTAAATTTTGATATGTTAATGTAAGACTTTTAGCAAAATACTGCCTTATATTAAACGACCGAACCGCATATACGTCGAATAACTAAACTTGATGCATTCAGAAATTCAAATATCGCTATAAGTTTTACCTACATTTATCATATTTTCTATGAATATGTTTGACATACTGCTGAAATCAGGAACACACTAACATGGAAACGGCTAAGCCCTTTAGTGCTACGGTTATTTTGTTCCAGTTAAAATTTCTCCACTTTGAGTGAAATCTTCTAGATGATTTATTATATATGGTTCAGTAAACCGTTCTGGTCAGTAACAAGTTATCATGAACATTAAAGTGTTAAATTTTAATATGTTAATGTAAGATATTTAGCAAAATAGCACCTAACATTAAACGACCAAACCTTATATAATCAAATAACTAAACTTCATTAGTTCAGAATAAATTTCTCTCTATAATTTTTACCCTTATGTATCACATTTTCTATGAATGTGCTTAGGATGTCATCAGGAAAGAACTAACATGGAAACGGTAAGTCATTTAGTGCTACAAATATTTTAGTAATCCGGGTTTTCAAGTTAAAATTGCTCGACTTTGGGAGAACTCTTATGAAAGATTTAGATTGTATTGATGAGTCAACCGTTTCTGGTCTGAAATAAGCTATTATGTCCTTGATTGAACAACATATGAGTTATCAAATCGGTAACTAATATGTTTAAATCATACAACCCACTTGTTGCTGGTAGTATTTGCGCCAGAAACTTGGAAATGAGAAGACACTCCAGAGATACAAAACAAACAGGAATGCTGAAAAATAATTGTAGAATAAATAAATATAGTTATTTAGTTATATTATTTGAGTAATGGTACTGTCTCTTTAAAATTATCAAAGGATTAAAGGTGCTTTTAAGGTGTTCCAACCTTGAAAGGGACTACAAATAAATAAATGTATTTGGTGGGTTGTTGCCGTGTTCATTTGCAAGTCATATGATAACTCATGGAAAAATGTTTGACACTGCCTCGAGAAGTCAGACTTTTAAGAGTGTATATTCGTAATTTGAAAGAAAGAACAAAGGAGATGACCGCTGGTATTAGCTTTACATCCTTAGTGGATTTTGCAACCCAAAATCTTGCTCTACGTGGCTCTTTGTCGTCCTTAGTGCAAAGAAAGTCATTAGTGCAAATCGCTCATATCCCATCGGTTTCTGGTCTGAAATAAGCTATTGATGAACAACATATGAGTTATCAAATCGGTAAGTAATAATATGCTTAAATCTTACAACCCACATGTTACTGGTAGTATTTGCGCCAGAAACTTGGAAATGAGAAGACACTCCAGAGATACAAAACAAACAGGAATGCCGAAAAATAATTGTAGAATAAATAAATATAGTTATTTAGTTATATTATTTGAGTAATGGTACTGTCTCTTTAAAATTATCAAAGGATTAAAGGTGCTTTTAAGGTGTTCCAACCTTGAAAGGGACTACAAATAAATAAAAGTATTTGGTGGGTTGTTGCCGTGTTCATTTGCAAGTCATATGATAACTCATGGAAAAATGTTTGACACTGCCTCGAGAAGTCAGACTTTTAAGAGTGTATATTCGTAATTTGAAAGAAAGAACAAAGGAGATGACCACTAGGCTTAGCTTTACATTTTTAGTGGATTTTGCAACCCAAAAACCTGTTTTACGGGCCTCTTTGTCGTTCTTGGTGCAAAGGAAGTCATTAGTGCAAATACCTCACATCCCATCGGTTTCTGGTCTGAAATAAGCTATTATGTCCTTGATTGAACAACATATAAGATATCAAATCTGTAACTAATATGCCTAAATCATACAACCCACATGTTGCTGGTAGTATTCGCGCCAGAAACTTGGAAATGAGAAGACACTCCAGAGATACAAAGCAAATAGGAATGCTGAAAAATAATTGTAGAATAAATAAATATAGTTATTTAGTTATATAATATGAGTAATGGTACTGTCTCATTAAAATTCTCAAAAGATTAAAGCTGCTTTTAAGGTGTTCCAACCTTGAACGGGACTACAAATAAATAAAAGTATTTGGTTGGTTGTTGCCGTGTTCATTTGCAAGTCATATGATAACTAATGGAAAAATTTTGACACTGCCTCGAGAAGTCAGACTTTTAAGAGAGTCTATTCGTAATTTGAAAGCAAGGACAAAGGAGATGACCTCTGGGCTTAGCTTTAAATCTTTAGTGGATTTTGCAACCCAAAAACCTGTTTTATGGGTCTCTTTGTCGTCCTTAGTGCAAAGGAAGTCATTAGTGCAAATCGCTCATATCCCATCGGTTTCTCGTCTGAAATAAGCTATTATGACCTTGATTGAACAACATATGAGTTATCAAATCGGTAACTAATATGCCTAAATCATACAACCCACATATTGCTGGTAGTATTTGCGCCAGAAACTTGGAAATGAGAAGACACTCCAGAGATACAAAGCAAATAGGAATGCTGAAAAATAATTGTAGAATAAATATATATAGTTATTCAGCTATATAATCTGCGTAATGGTACTGTCCCATTAAAATTCTCAGAGGATTGAAGGTACTTTTAAGGTGTTCCAACCTTGAAAGGGACTACAAATAAATAAAAGTATTTGGTTGGTTGTTGCCGTGTTCATTTGCAGGTCATATGATAACTCGTGGAAAAATATTTGACACTGCCTCGAGAAGTCAGACATTTAAGAGTGTATGTTCTTAATTTGAAAGAAAGAACAAAGGAGATGACCGCTGGGCTTAGCTTTACATCTTTAGTGGATTTTGCAACCCCAAAACTTGCTCTACATGGCTCTTTGTCGTCCTTAGTGCAAAGAAAGTCATTAGTGCAAATCGCTCATATCCCATTGGTTTCTGGTCTGAAATAAGCTATTATGTCCTTGATTGAACAACATATGAGTTATCCAATCGGTAACTAATATGCCTAAATCATACAACCCACATGTTGCTGGTAGTATTTGCGTCAGAAACTTGGAAATGAGAAGACTCTCCAGAGATACAAAACAAATAGGAATGCTAAAAAATAATTGTAGAATAAATAAATATAGTTATTTAGTTATGTAATATGAGTAATAGTAATGTATCATTAAAATTCTCAAAAGATGGAAGCTGCTTTTAAGGTATTCCAACCTTGAAAGGGACTACAAATAAATAAAAGTATTTGGTTGGTTGTTGCCGTGTTCATTTGCAAGTCATAAGATAACTCATGGAAAAACTTTTGACACTGCCTCGAGAAGTCAGACTTTTAAGAGTGTATATTCGTAATTTGAAAGAAACAACAAAGGAGATGACCGCTGGACTTAGCGTTACATCCTTAGTGGATTTTGCAACCCAAAAACCTGTTTTACGGGCCGCTTTGTCGTCCTTAGTGCAAAGGAAGTCATTGGTGCAAATCGCTCCCATCCCATCGGTTTCTGGTCTGAAATAAGCTATTATGTTCTTGATTGAACAACATATGAGTTATCAAATCGGTAACTAATATGCCTATATCATACAACCCATGGAACTCATGGAAAAATTTTGACACTGCCTCGAGAAGTCAGACTTTTAAGAGAATATATTCGTAATTTGAAAGCAAGGACAAAGGAGATGACTGCTGGGCTTAAGTTTACATCTTTAGTGGACTTTGCAACCCCAAAACCTGTTATACGGGCCTCTTAGTCGTTCTTAGTGCAAAGGAAGTCATTAGTGCAAATCACTCACATTGCATCGGTTTTTTCTTCTATGTCTTTACAGAACTATAGCAGCACATCAATAAGAGTAAATGTAATAACATTCAGGACATCACAAACAGCTTAAAATTATAAAAAGCATATAATTTTATACCCTTTATATACCTTTTTACAAAACCATAACATTTCTAAGATTTTTACAGTAAACATTAATTGCGCGTCTCATCAGTTTTCCCACAACTCTATTTGTAATAATATTGATATTTTTTAAAATATGATGATAATCTTCAATTCCATTATGTTAAAAATATATTTAAATAGTTTGACTTAAATGTGTTTACAGAGACTTCATAAAAATTTCTTGGAAAGTGCAATTTCTCGTGATTTTATGTTTACAAGAAATGCATATTTCTGACTAATGCATTCATAACTAATAACTGCTAGATAAAATAGATAAAAAGACTCCATTTTCCCTACTTTAACATCAATTATGTATTTTAGGGTACTATTTTTTTTCAAAAATACCGAGACCGGAGTATTTACTTATCAAACAAAATTCCCTCCATTTCCGCTTCAATAATTACTAAGATCGTATTATTTTTCGTTACTTTTACACAATGTTTTTAAGACATAAAATCCTAATTAATTTCCTATGTACCATTTTACCTCAGTTAATGATCAAAAGAGAGTGCCTAGTTAGCATTTTAAACGAAAAAGATTACAAAAATTCAATACCCCTTTCTACGCTATACCTCGACGAATCCATTATGCAACTTTGAAGTGTATAAATTTTATTTTTTAAGTACCATTATTGAACACAGAATCATCTTTAATAAACTCATGTATAAGAAAATAAAACTGAATGAGATATAAAACTAGACGTCTAAAACGCTATCAAACTCTAATAATTCAGTCGAAGTTTAATTGCTGTACTTTTTTTCCCTTAAAATACGATATGACAGTAATTTTCTTTTAAATTTGCTCTTTAAATTTTTTTTTTCAATTCATCATTCGAAATATGTAAAGCATTATTTTCAAGCAACAACAATTTGTTACAAAGAGCATTCTTAAAGGGATTTTTGAAGAAAAATTCTTCGCTGGTGTATTTAAAAGCTATTATTGTTTAAAGACTAGCCTTAGTAAATTAAAAATCGATAGTAATATGCTATTTAGAAGAGCAATACTTTTTAAAAGCTAACCCCAGAGAGTGCTATTCTAGAGTAAGAAATAAAGGCATTCAAAAGTTTCCCCATAAATATAAAAACTGTTCTGCTAAGAGTGCATTAATATCAAGAACAGACATAATCACCATTTCATGCTAAAGAGCTTCCTTTTTTTATGCAACGTCTT
>CM063508.1:105279542-105307042 GCA_032207245.1 Pardosa pseudoannulata | reverse complement strand
TGTCTAATAATTGTACAAGTATTTGAATGGTTAATAATTCGTAATACAATTCAGGCGAGACTTAAATTTTTGTATTATTTGAAATGTAAAGTAATATACCAAGTTCTTTCATAATGTTCATCCACTGTCTCATATCTCTTTTTATATATACTATTCTTTGAATGCATGTCTGTATATTCAATATGCATTTTGAATTTGTTGGTTGACATTTGGAATGCATAGCTTTGTATAGCGTTGGAATGCATACCATCTTAAGAAAATTTTATATGATGCAGATAAACCTTAGGAAAGACTTTTGGAGGTGAAATTGATCAAATGTAAAGTGAAAGATGGAGAAAGAAGATTATTCCTCTATCGAGTTTAGTGGTCATATATTGTATATTGCATTCTTTGAATGATATGCGAAAATGATTAAAATGGGTTAGTGTATAAAATTAGTTTTAAAATTATATTTATATTTTGATTCAGTTTATATTTATATTTTGATTGTTCTGATATACTCTTTAAATAATTTGCACTACAGTAAATTAGAAAATTACTTTCATGTTACTGTATTACAGCGATTAAGCCCCAAATACAGCTAATTATAGATCTTTTATTTATTTATCCAATCTTTCTTAGTACTGTAACGTCGTTGAGGTGTCGTTGTCCATGTGTAGAAAGCACTTGTCAGATGCTCAAAGTCAGGACATCCACATTTTTATTTACATCACTACACACAGTATATGTGTAAAAATAACATTTAAATCTACACACACACAAAAAAAAAACAAAAAAAAAAAAAACGAATCGACTCATCACTTCTATTTAAAACCCTTGTAACATGGTGCATTATCCTGTTAGCAAACACCAATCCCCACTGGAAATACTATCACCATGAATTGATGAACATAGTCTGCAACGATGTTCAAGTAGCACACATACGGATTATATGATGTCGATTGTGGGCTCTAATGTTCTCCATGTAAACATTGCCAACACAATAATACTCCCGCCATCAGTTTGTCTCCGTTCAACTGTGCATACGGGAGACAGGGTTTCCTTTGGAATTTAGCGTATTTGCACTTGCACGTCAATGAGATGTACCAAAAAAGTCATTAGATGGACTATTCAACTTTCTTCCATGCTTTTAACATCCATGTCTAATTCCGATGATTCTCGACTTACTGCAGACGTTGCTGGCAATGACGTGCCTTCAGTGTAAGGATATGCATTGGCCTTTGGTTGCGTAGGACACATCGCTGACCGTCAACGTATCATTTCACCATACATACACCACTTCCGATATGTACTCACATTAAATGAAGATGAACAATCCCCTAAACGTCCCGTTTGTGATACTGATGTTCACAGTTGACCTTTCATTGAAGTCCAATAAATCAGCTGCTTTTTCCATTATGTCGCTAATCAAGCTATATTTCAAAAGGAAATATACAACAGCTTTATATACTCTAAGTCAGCCGCACACCTGGCACACAGGAAATGTTGGTGATTTCTTCTCATCGACGCAAAATCTTAGAAAAGAAGTTGTTCTTGAATTATCTCCCCTAGGTGTGAATATCATATTATATGTACTCATTCGGATAAACAATTAGAATATGTATACTCATTTTGAGATTATTTCAATGACTGTGGAGACTGTAGTCTTTCTTCACTTGGAGTCGTTATTGACAATTTCTGTACCTCCGACGGCACAAAGACCCAAAAAAAGTTTTAAAAAATTATTCGTTAGTGCACTCAAGTTAAATTATCATGTTATGTATATATATGTTTTTCTTAAAATTGTATCAAGAATAAATCCTAGAACAAGAATTGGCAAACTTTTTCGGTATCGGGGGAAAAAAATGGCGGGCTAAGATAAATTTTTCTAAAATTTTAAAAACAATATTATTACGATGTATACAGTATTGTGGTGTGTATTACGAATATTTTAATGAGATGAAAAAAATTCCAATTTTATTTTTAAAAGTTCCTTATATTGAGGTTCGAAGTGAGATGTACTTAATTTTAAGGAACGAGGCTGAATGCTCCTCTGTCAGTCTACTTCTGAAATTACTCTTTCTAAGGCTCATAGTTCATCAAACACTTGTTCACGTATATAAGATGAAGCAAACATTGCTCTGAATTTCTGGGCGTGACATATTAAGTTTGGGTTAAATATGGTATTTAACCACAATGGAAAAGGAGATGGATATATTTATTTTAATTTGCCTCAACCGACAACTTAAAATTATATCCGCGGGCCTTGGTCTGCTCATCCCTGCCCTAGAAAAATCAAAATAACTCTTTCATTGAGTGAGCCAAATGATTACCTAATGGGTAGTGCATTACCCTTTAATACGGGTGTTCATGAGTTCGAATCAAACTAAAGGTATAGATGTTCGAGACTCTTTAGTATCAGCTTTAAACATTAAGTCATAGTCTAATTATTCCTAGTGTAGCACCATTGTAAATATGTTCATCTCTGACCGGGCGTAAGACATCCAGAAAGTAGCGCCATTGTTAATATGTTTTGTGATAACACGAATTAAGCTTTAAAAGTTTTTTCTTAAGTGTATTTTGTTACATTTTGGAAGTGTTTCACATATGTGTTATATTCAATTTTAAACTTAGTTTATAGATTTTGCCGTTTTATCATTTGGGTTTTGTTATTTGGCTGAACTCTTTATTTTAACTATCTTGTCAGTTTCATTTGCTACGCACAATAGTTTATAATTGTCTTTAACCAATGTAACATCTACTAGCAAAACTTCAAATCAACATTCATCGCCTGACCAAGAATATTTATTTATATTTCAAACACATTCCTTTAAGGCTATTTTATTACTTTTTAATTACTAAATGTATGCATACTAATATGCAGTTTACTGCATACATTTAAGCATAAAATGAGAAACTTCAACATTATAATATTTTATAGAGATGTCAATAGATTTGAATAAACAGAATTATATATTATTTTTTTAAAAAGTTATTTTAATCCATATAATTAAAAGACTAATAAGAAATAAATAAAATGCAAGAAGAGGTTACTACTTAGCCACCGTCTAGAATGATAAAATTATTCTATCGATCCTAAATTTATAATTTCATTTAAAGTATTAATTGTTTAAATTTATAATCACGCTACTAGTCTAAATCTTCTACATACTGCGAATCATTTAATATTTCAGTATCCTAAAACTAATAGCAATATTAATAGCTGCAATTGATAATATTATGTACACGAAGATAAATTAATATATAGAACAAATTTTCTCCAAATGTTTAGGCATTACTTAGTAATAATTATACAAATGAGTAGTCAAATGTTTAAAAACAAATATGCGTTTAGATTTAGGATTGGAAATAAATATTTGACACAAAATCATGTGAATAGTATAATTTTAAATACAGAGTCAGACTTTACTATATTGTCACGATCCAGAGGGATATCATTCTTTAATAACAGTTTCTATAATAACATTTATAACAGTTTCTATAATAACATTGCAAAGGACACGATTAAAATGAGTTTCTGTCACCTCTATGCCGTGGATCGGTTAATTTTAAGGAATCTTAAAACTAAATAAATAAACATTAATACCTGTAATTTACAACATAAAGTTAACCTCTTTTCTACAGAATCAGTTTTGCTCAAGTATATATGCTATTTCTTAATAATAATAATACTCTTACATAGAAATGAGTAATGAAATGTTAAAAAGTAAATATAGGTCTAGAATAACAATTACATATAATTTTTTTAATCAAAAAAAAAAAAAAAACTCGAATAGAATTTTATTAATTATTTAATGTTTATACTTAAAAATCTCTTAACACTTTAAAGGTCACCTACATGAATTCTTTGGAATTTAATGAAATTAGTTTATAAATATTGTCTTTAAACCTTATAAATTCATAATGTTTGACAGTTTTTCTTTGTAATCCCTAGAGGGGTTTGCCTTAGAGGATACCATAGGAGGGATTGAGGGGGGTTAACTGACAAACTCATCCCATTTATAGCGTAAACATAATACTTTTTAAAATTTTAATTATATTATAAGAACAATAAATAGGTGTTCTTAAAAAAGTAAAATAAATAAATAGTTTAACTATTTATAAGTGTTGTTTGAATAGATACTTTTGTTTGGGGTCATAAGTGAAAAACATTTGCATTGTTTACTTTCCGGGTACAGCAAGTATAAATATATATATATATATATAATATATATATATATATATATATATATATATATATATATATATATATATATATATATATATATATATATATATATATATATATATATATATATATATATATATATATATATATATATATATACATATATATATATATATATATATATATATACATATATATATATATATACATATATATATATATATACATATTATATATATATATATATATATATATATATATATATACATATATATATATATATATATATATATATATATATATATATATATATATATATATATATATATATATATTATATATATATATATATATATATATATATATATATATATATATATATATATATATATATATATATATATATATACATATATATATACATATATATATACATATATATATATATATATATATATATATATATATATATATATACATATATATATATATATATACATATATATATATATATATATATATATATATATATACATATACTATATATATATTAAATATATATATATATATATACATATATATATATATATATATATATATATATATATATATATATATATATATATATATATATATATATATATATATATATATATATATATATATATATATATATATATATATATATATATATATATATATATATATATATATATATATATATATATATATATATATATATATATATATTTCAAAAGAAAAAAAATAAATTAAATGTAGTACTGTCTTTTATTGTAAATTTTAAATATCAAAAACATAAAAAAATCTAAAAAAACATTCATATTTCTCCAAAAATTACAGGAAAAAAATGTTTAACAGGAAGTTTCAATGTGAAACCACTGTCCGCTAAAGGGTTAAGGTAGCTTTCCAGATTTGTTACAAGCATAAAGTAGTATTAAAAATATTTCGAATACCCAAAGATTTTATACCTTTGAGTAAAAAATGCTCTAATTTTATGTTTTAAGAAACACAATAAGCACTATTAAAAACATGATTTTTTTTAACTGAGTAAAACTAAGATTAAAATTTATTTCATTTTAACAAGAGATTACACTGATGAAATTTTTGAATGCCAAGATTACGTACGCATTAGTTATTTTTTCGTCATTCAGACCAGTACATGCAGAAATGGAAACACAAAAGCATCATTAATTTAAAATACTAATTAGTTTTTCTTGTGATATATTATTGTCAAAAACACATAGACTTCTTTATGCCCAAATCGTATTATTTCAGTAATAGTGCGTAAAAGTTTTTTAAAAAGCAAAGTGAAGTTCATTTGAAAGCATTATGGCATTTCTCAGCAAAATAATAGTTGGGAAATTTAAATATTCACTGTAAATATTCCGGTACTGGTATTTCAGGGTGAGAAATTGCTTTTTATACAGAGTGAAGCATAATAGTTGGTTCCTGCTACACATAATTTTTTAAGTCTAGAAATTTTGTACATATTTAGGAGAGTATTTATAAAAGCATGCTAGCTTAAAAGTCTCTTTAAAATTAATGACCACTATCTTTGCAAAGGACACGATTTGACGTATTCACATATCATATCTTACTTTTTGTGAATGAAAACTTCACTAAATGTTTATTTATATTTTAAATTGTCAAATTCATAGAAAAAATATAAATAATGAAGCTCAGTAATAAATAGAAATAGCAAAGCTGCATCCTACAGAACGTTCTGTTAAAAACAATTGTAAGAATATTTTTCTTTTAAAGTTTAGTGGACAGAGTTACTTTCAAACAGAAAAATCTTTACTATAACTCTTTATTTCTGATGCAATATGAAATCAAAATCGCTTCTGAGGTAAAACAAATCCTACAGCACTGTTAAAGGTCTAACTTTATAAAATATTTTAGTTTTGAATATGAAGTATTACTTGTTAAATCATAAAATAATTATTGAAAATTATAACAGAAAAAATAAATTAATTTTTTTCATACACATTAAATATAAGACAATTTATCTTGAGTTTTTTCTGTAAACCTCAGTTGTTAATAAGAGTAACATATTTAAATTTATGTTCTTGTAAACTTTTGATTTCTTAGTTTTTAATTTTAAAAAATTTAAAAGTCATACTTTTTTAATGTTTTAGATTTACAAAATGATAAAGTTGATTACCTTTAATCTGAATTCAGTGTGGCATCAACAATACTTCCTACCCAAGATAATCCCTGTGCGGTATTAAATTTTACATATGTATAATAAATATATTCTTACGTTTTATGATTTCTTTTATTTCCCTATTAGTCCCCTCTTAGTGTTAACCCGGAAAAAACTGCATCTTACATAACGTGATTTTTAAAGGAATTTTAAAAATATTTTTCTTTTAAAGTTAAGTGGGCGGTGAAACTTTTGAGAACAAAAATCTTCATTATAATTGTTTATTTTTGATGCAATATAAAATCAAAAAAATTTTCTAAATTTAAAAAAAAAATACTGAATCATTTCTAAAGGTCTAACTTTATAAAATATTTTAGTTTTGTTATATGAAGTAATATTTTCTAAAGTACAAAGTATTTTTACTAACTGGAAAAATATAAATTCATTTTTCCTTAAACATCAAATAGAGGATAATTTATCTTTTTTTCTGTAAACCTCAATTGATAATAAGAGTGATAAATTTAAGTTCTTTATAAACTCTCGATTTATTAGAAGTTTTAAATTTTGTTTTGAATTTTGAAAGTCATACTTCTTTAAAGTTTTATATTTACAATATAGAAAAGTTTATTACTTTCAATTTGTATTCAATGTTACATCAACAATGTGGCTAAGACATGATAACGACTGTTCCAAAATAAATTTTACATTTGTGTAATAAATATATTTTTAAGTTTAGTATTAACCTTAAAAAATTACTATTACATAACGTGATATTTAAAGGAATTTTAAAAAACATTTTTCATTTAAAATTAAGTATGCAGATAAACTTTCGAGCAGAAAAATCGTGCTTATAACTGTCTATTTTAGGTACAATACAAAATCAAAATTTCTGCTAAGTTTAAAAAAAATTTATACATTATGATTAAGAGTCAAACTTTATAATTTTTTTGTTATATGAAGCAATATTGTCAAAAATAAAAACAAAATATACACTAACTGGAAAAATATAAATTCTCTTTCCCACAAACATCAAACAGCTAATATATATTTTTTATTCTGTGAAATTCAATTGTTTTATACAGAGATACATTTAATTTTAGTTTTTTAAACTTTCGATTTGTTAGTAGTTTTTATTTTTTTATTTTAAAATGTCATTCATTTTTAAAGTTTTAGAATTAAAAAATGAAAATTTAATTCCCTTCAATCTGTGGTATCAAAAATGTGGCAAAGATAAGATAACCACTGTGCCTTAATAAATTTTACAATGTTTTTAAATTTTATGATAGCTTTTATTTCCCTATTAGTTCCCCCTTACTATTAACAAGAAAAAATTCATCATACATGGTGTTTAAAACAATTTAAAGAATATTTTTTAAAAAGGTTAAATGGACAGAGTGACTTTCGAACACAAAAATCTACACTATAACTTTCTATTTTTAATACAAAAAATCTAAATTACTGCTAAGTTTTGAAAAATTCCTACATCTTTATTTTAAGAATTTAACTATATAAAACATTTTAGTTTTCGTATATGAAGCAATACTTGCAAAAACACTGAATATATTACACTAACTGAAAAAATATATAATAAGTTCACTTTCCCGCAAACATGAAATACACACACACACACACACACACATATATATATATATATATATATATATATATAAATAAATATATATATATATATATATATACATATATGTATTTATATATATATATATATATATATATATATATGTATATATATATATATATATATATATATATATATATATATATATATATATGTATATATATATATATATATATATATATATGTATATGTATATATATATGTATATGTATATATATATATATATATATATATATATATATATATATATATATAATATATATATATATGTATATGTATATATATATATATATATATATATATATATATATATATATATATATATATATATATATATATATATATAATATATATATATATATATATATATATATATATATATATATATATATACATATATATATATATATACATATATATATATATATATATATATATATATATATATATATATATATATATATATATATATATATATATATATATATATATATATATATATATATATATATATATATATATATATATATATATATATATATATATATATATATATATATATATATATATATATACATATATATACATATATATATATATATATATATATATATATATATATATATATATATATATATATATATATATATATATATATTGCCGCATAAAAAAACATTGCCAACGAGCTCAGTGGCCGAAAGGTCAAAGGACGAGATCCAGACACTAAATTTGTGGGTCCAATGCTCGCCATGGCGGTTGATCCACAGTATGGATTTTTAATTTTAAAATGTTATTTATTGTTGCCTTATGTTCTTGAACATTCTAGATCTTTTTTTATTATGTAAATTAGTTATTTCTCGAATATTCTGTTTGGGTATAAAAGCTGATACCCACTAGTTGTAGGCAATTTCTCGATCTTGTAAAGTGGCTACTTTGCTTCAATAAATTCATCTGTTAGGCTAAACGGTGTGTTCGTTCGAATCTTCGTGACAATATATATATATATATATATATATATATATATATATATATATATACAAAATTACAAAATATATTACACTAACTACAAAAATATAAGAAAAAATTAACTTATCCGCAAAACATCGAATGGAAGCTAATATTTTTTTTCTGTGAACTCTAATTATTAATAAGATTAGTGTATTTAATTTTATAGCACGGTAAAGGAAAAGTTCTGTTAAACTTTTAATTTCTTAACATTTTTCAAATTTCAAAAGGAATATTAATATGAAACTTTCTCTTTAATCTTTGGCAACGTGGCATGAATAATGTGATCGAGCCTAAAACACTTTGTTTATTAATAAATTTTACTCTGTATTTAAGTCTTATGATTTTTTCTACTTTCCTACTAGTTTTTATTCTCCATATATATCTTTCTCACTATTTTTCATTTAAAATTTTCAAAATTATTAATATATTTCTGTGTCAAGGGCTACGTCTTGCAGCCATTTATTTTCGCAGACAGAATAAATGTTTTGTATTCCTTTAATTTGCTTACTTGATGGATTAAATTATTCTTATCAAATGTCAATAAAATGTCTAAATGATACTTCAAAATATTAAAGTTATGTTATTGACATTTTATAAGTTCTTTGGATAGCAGACAGTAAATATTATAAACTTTGGTTGATCATATTTTATTTCATGAAGTACTTAGACTGTTTGTTTCAGGTGAGAAGTTATGATTAAGAATTATTAAGAAAATATAAGTTTAACCTAAATCGATTAAATCGTCATATCTTAACACATTTCTTAAAAATAATCTGTACTAAACCGTTGATATTACTTAATTTCTAACAAAATGTTTTGTAATGGATAATTATAAAATTCGGTTGATCAAATTTCTTTCAAGAAGTTCGTATAAAAAGACTGATTTCTGAGGTGAAGAGATATGATTAAGGATTATGAATGAAATATAAGTTCAATCTAAATGAACTAAAACGTCCTTTCTTAACAGATTTCTTAAAAAGCAATCTGTACTATAGCTATGATATTATTTAATTTCTAACAAACTGTTTTGCAATCCTTAATTATAATTGTCGGTTGATCAAATTTTATTTCAAGAAGTACTTATAAAAAGATTTTGTCTCAGGTGAAGAGATATGATTAAGGATTATTAATGAAATATAAGTTTAACATGAATTAATTAAAACGTCCTTTCTTAACATATTTCTTAAAAAGCAATCTGTACTAAAGCCATGATATTACTTAATTTCTAACAAAATGTTTTGTAATTGATAATTATAAACTTCGGTTAATCAAATGTTATTTCATAAATTACTTATAAAAAGACTGTTTGTCTCAGATGAAGAGATATGATTAAGGATTATTAATGAAATATACGCTTAATCTAAATCAGTTAAATCATCATATGTTAACAGATTTCTTAAAAATAATCTGTACTAAAGCCATGATATTACATAATTTCTTACAAAGTGTTTTGTAATCGATAATTATAAACTTCGGTTGATTAAGATTTAACTTCAAGAAGTACTTGTAAAAAGACTATTTGTCTCAGTTGAAGAGATATGATTAAGGATTTTTAATGAAATATAAGTTTAATCTAAATCAATTAAAACGTCATATCTTAACACATTTCTTAAAAAGCAATCTGTACTGAAGCTTTGATATTACTTAATTTCTAACAAAATACTTTGGAATTGATAATTATAAACTTCGGTTGATCAAATTTTAATTCAAGTACTTATAAAAAGACTGTTTGTCTTAGGTGAAGAAATATGATTAAGAATTTTTAATGAAATATAAGTTTAACCTAAATCAATTAAATTGTCGTATCTTAACAGATTTCTGAAAAATCAATCTGTACAAAAGCTTTGATATTACTTAATTTCTAACAAAATGTTTGTAATTGATTCTAAAAATATAGTTAATCAGTTAACACACTGAATTCTAATCTTTAGTTTGTGCTTTGTTAATCAATGACATTTCCCTTCAACCAAACTTCAACTCACTGCTATCAAAGCATATATCACAGGTTAACATTTTTCATTATAAAATGAAAAAAAAAATCCTCATTGATAAAACGTGAGACTTATAAGTATCATGCGTCAAAAATTTCACTGCTGCACCAAAAATCCAAAATAAAATACTAAAAAGGAAGGTAGATTACCTTCCATTTTTCACTTCATATCGCTTTTCATATTCTTTATATCTAAATAAGAATTCCTACATTTTATACAATAAATTATGAGTTTATGAGAGATTTTGGCTCGAAAAAAAAATTCCACTACAGAAATGAATAATATGATTCCGTACACGATAAAAAAAATAATAAAAATATTTGCATTTTACTCCTACTTCCGATTATGATGCATCATTCTCTATAATTTTAAAATAGTAATCGATAAAGTTTGGTTGAAGCAATGTTTCATTTCCTTTTAATGTTTTTAAATCTTCTAGACAAGGAAATATATATGACTTTCATACAGCCTACAAATGGAGAAGTGTGTAAATAAATTGTTTTAAAGTATTGTTTTTCTGCGAAATACCGAAAGATGTATTTTTAATGGAATAAGCATTTTATAAGTAACTATTCTGTGGGGAAATTTAAAAAGCCGTTATCGCCTTTCCGTCTCTTATTTTATATTCTTAAACACCAACTTCACGTCCAATATACTTTTCGTCAAAAGTTTTATCTAATAAATTCAATAAGATGCTTTTATTTTAAATGTGTGAATACATAATATATAAATTGGAAGAAATACTGTTGAATATTTTATTTATCAGATTTTATAACATAAAGCTTACTATTAAAAAGCACAAAAATGTCTGCCATATTATAGTTGATATCCCCTTCATGATTTTTCATTTTTATTTTCGTAAATTTAACTCGTGATAGTTCAAAGAAATTCTACATTTGACGTAATAATTTGCAGTATCTAATGTAATTACTTTCAAATTTTAAATAATTTTATTACTTGAGGGATGTTCAGCGCTATATCTTGCTTCAAAATATTAGAATAATTCTGGCAGCTTTAAATTCGTTAATGCAAATATTTTGAAAAGTTGATGATACAAATAGAAGAAAATTGGATTAAAATATACATTTCATGGGTCTACATTGGATTAAAATTCTGAAAATAAAACTCGCTTTTCTTGTAATAGTTCTAATTTGAATAATAACATGTAAAATTTATTCACTACCAATGTCTTATTATTTTCCGAAAACAGCTTTAATTATTTTTTTTCTCGTAAACTTAGAGCGTTTTCAAACTTAAATTATGTTTGGATTTTTTATCATAGAGTCTCAGTAGTAACTCATTAGTAGTTCTCTCAGTAGTATTCGAAATTCATTTCAGTTTATAAAGTTAAATAATAAATTAGTTTAAAAGACGTGAGTTAAGCATATTTATTCCGGTAACAATCAGCGATAGATGTCTTTTGAGGAATCATTGAAGTTTAGCAGAACCTTAGTTGTTTTTGCCTTAAATTTGTTACTGTCAGTGTATTAAGGAATTACTATTTGAATAGGTAGAAATATGGTTTATGTTTCAAGCCTAAATACAAAGAAAATATAGCTATGTATTAGAATTCATGTCTCTAGTTAACACTGCTGGTTTGAATATTTGAAGCCATTTAAAAATAGTTTTAAACAGTAGGTTTCGGTCTTGCTAGCTGTGATGTAGCAGAAACTGTATTTCAAACCTTATTAAACTAAACCTTATTTAGAGTAGATATTCCATCCACTTCACATTTATTTAGGATTAACATAAATTTAACCAATTAGCATTTGATTTACAGCTAACCAAGTAAGATACCTTTGTAAGATAATTAAGTAAAAATTAGTTATTCTATTTAGTACCGTGAACCTACAGTAATGTTTCACGAAGGATTTCTAATTTCGAAAACAAATAACTGGAAAATGATGATAGATAGAAGTATGGAACCAGTGGTTTATTTATTAAAATATACTTAATTATTCGATACAATAATCTTAAAAATTCCTCGATAGATGGCGCTATGGTTCAGCATTACGGTTTCTTACAAAAAAAGCACAGACGTAGTAGACGATCTGTATTCTCTCGACTTCACCTCTTGCGATTATCGTCTTTGAGAAAAGGAAGGATATTGCCTACAACAACAATACTTTAACATGTTTGTGTGTCTATTTCTGGTGAGGCACTACAGAAAGCTAACTCAATTTCCTTCTTAGTTTGGGACAGGAAACAGGTACATAGTCACAATCAACCAACGCAGGGTTTATGAGTACAGAAAATTGTGAAGGGATGAGAAAACGGACTTCACCGCAAACCTCAGTCCCTGGACTATAGCCATTTTTTTGTTGTTTTCAATGGCACTAGGGCAAGCCAAGAAACGTGGGCCAGAGGTCACAAGAATTAAGGCGAAGGGTTGGGCCTTTCGTTTGACGAGTACCGCTAGAGTGAGTTTAAGTCTTAGCTGAAGTGGTCCTTGTAAGTAAGAAGTAGGGACTAAATAAAAGAGCCCCAGACTTCGCTTGCTACACCCAGAGGTATTCTTTTGAGAACCTGGGGTTTTTATTCTGGTTTAGTCACATTCAATCCAAAAGAGAATCCCAGAAATTGCCGACTTCTTGACCCCTTATTGTATGGAATGCGGCATGTCCATGTCCAGGTCATCTTCAATAATCCTCAATATCAATAAAACCATCAATCAATATAACAATTTATCAATATAAATATCTATATAATCATCAGTCTGCAATAATCATAAATAATCTGCTCTGACCGTCCGTGGGTTGCCGTTTTGCTCTCCCCGTTTTCCACCATTGTCCAGCTTGAGCGTTGCTTGTTGCTATAAATTTCTAGGTTGTCCTTCTTACTCAAACTACCGTTTGGCGATCGTCTTGGGCTTCCGCTGGCGGAATTTTTCCATTGACCTCACCATTCGAGGTGTTAAGTGGGCATCATTTGGACGAAAATTTTGGGAGAAGATATCCACATTTTTTTTGGTGAAAAATTATCTCCTTTTTTCAATTATTTTGCTTTTGACATTATGTCGAGGAACGATTATTTCAGACAAAGTCCACAAGTGACCAAAATAGTAAATGTTTCTTTAAGCTAAGAATGTGACTCTTCTCTATCTGTCAATTGTTATTTTGATCACTGTTTTAAAATCGCCAATACTCTAATATTTTAATAATCTGAATTGTGTCTGGTGATATATGTTTATCCATTAAAGAACCGGTGAAGGGTTTATTGCGGATTGAAGGAGAAGTGCCACTACGATTGCCAATTATCTTATATCGTATTCATCCTTGAGAAAGAATAACACCACTATTAACTTCAACACTTATGATCACAAGCATAACTTCAGAACATTGGAGGACATTGTGATCATGACTATATTTTACGTGTCCCAGACATCACTGATGAACACGGTAGATCTAAGCCGCGTATGGGCCCTGAACCCGCAATCCTCTAGTTACAAGATCGTTGACTTTACTTTGAGATAGTGCAGCTTATGCCCATTATTAAACTTCTGGAATTAAACTACCATATATGTTTTAGCTATAAACAGTTTGCAAACTTAATTTCAATTTTGAAGCAGCAAAATGATAGTTATTTACACAAAACGAAAACAGTTTCAAACACTATAACCCCTAACTCATTGATATGACATTAATTGGAAACATTTACAACATGTATAATAATTGTTGATTTTACAATGTGTTATGCTTTAACATAATAATTTTTGCAATAATACAGAATGTTTTATATTGAAGATTACAGACAGAAATAAATTAGATTACAAATAAGCTCAAAGTGTTTTTAATCTATAATGAAAAACTGAAGAAATAACTAAATAAGATTTCGGGTATAAATACACAATACATACTATTTTCATAAATTTGGAAACTTCTAAATAGAAAGAAATGCCCACTATGTAAGCCTACTTAAAGTTACAACACATGCAGCGTCATTTATTTGCACAATTTTTAATTAAAATTTTGAGTTTGCTATGTGATTCTTACAATGCTTTAACCAACATATGTTTGATTTCATGCTCTATCCATAACTTTTTTTGAATAATTTATTTTCAAAGTTATAGGGTCTTCCTGAAAACCCCTGTAAAATTTTTACCAAAACAATTTGTATATATATTTTTTCTCTTTTATAAAATACCACCCTTTGAATTATCTCTGCATGCTCCAACTAAAATAAATTGCATTATGTTTCTAACATTCTAACAATAACAAAGTTTCTCCAGCTCTTTGACAATTGCCACTTATCATTTTAAATACCTAAGAATCAAAATTATTTTTGTTTGTTCTTATTAACATGTGGTGAAATGATCTTATAAAGGTAGGTTTGTAATTTTAAATGTATATATTTTAAACAATTTCAGGATTAAAAGTATAATCTGCAGATCAATTATTTCATTTAACATCCCTTTAACGGAGAAAATATTTGAATAAATGGTTTAAGCACTAGGAAACTAGTGTTAAGGCTGACTTTAAATAAGTCGAAGCGGTACATTTGTACACTTCTTAAGTTTGTCCATTTGTAAGCGCATTTGTGCACTAATTTCAAATTAACCGCAAATACTTGAAATTCATATTTTTAGATAGTATGTTATAATTGAAAATGCTTTTTAATTGAAAATTACTATTAAATAAATAAAACTATTTATATTACAAGAATGTATAATAAAATTTCAAATAGCTTTAAGATATTTATTAACTAATAATTTAAAATTATAAAACAAATGTAGAATAAATTTTTTAAAATTAATTTATTTTCTGTGGAATAAATGTTTTATTTTAATTTAATTTTTTATGCTTTAAACTTTATTTTTTTCTTAAATTTGAATATTTATTTTTAAACTTAGATTTATTTTATATTTAAACTTCGGATATCTATATTTTAATAATTATACATTTTTAAACTTAAATATACTTTACATTTTTAAATATATTTTTTTTATTTAGGATTTTTTAGATTTTAATTTAATTTTTCTGAATATCAATGTTTAAGATGTCAAGACAAAATTTAAAGCATGGATGACAAATGAAGGTTTAAAATTCAAAATCAATTGTAAGAATGTTCTGAAATAAGAATTGTTTAAATATACTGGCAATATGTATAGTAGATGCTGCAGTTTCATTTTATGAAAAATATCTCAGATAAGTTTTTTAAGGTCTCAAATTTCATGAAATATTTAGCTTAATATTGTGTAACAAATATAATTTATTTTACAAAGAGTATTCTCGCTACTATGCTATTAGCTGACACTTTAAAGCGTTAAATTGAATGTAAAACTAGCACGAAACTTGGCGAACAAAGTTAATTCAAACAATTTTATGCCTTTTATGGCAGAAACATACGGAATTTTCGAAACTAAACATTTACCTCTAAAATAAAATGTTAGGTACCTTAACATTACTTGAAAACGCTGCTGAAAGAAAAATGGTGGAAGGGTGGGTCTTGGCAATAAGAATGTTTAACTCATTAGTTATTCTTCAAAAATTAATCATAAAGAATCTTAAATGATGTATCGTAAATGTCTTTCTACAAAGTATATGTAATTTCTTGTCTTGTCAAAGGAGATTATTGATGTATAAAAATAGTAGAATATTCACACTTAATGCTAAATATGGACGAGGTTTTTTTAAAGTTTAAAGGAAAGCATATTTACTAAAATGTAAAAAAAAAGTAAAAGAAAAACAAACAATTTCTATGCTATCAGACAACGAAATTATATAAAGTTTTTTATTATCATAAGTTTGAGATAATGTTCCAGTTTGATGGAATTTAGGCTTTGCTAATGAACAGAAATACTTGTGGCCAACTTTTTATTCATTAGTAATAAACTGAGGTGAATTTTCTATCATTCTATTAAGTTCAACGGCGAATTTTATAATGGAATTATGAGCGCAATTGAGCAGTTTCTGTACCATTTATTAAAATATGATCAGCTACAACACTAAAGATGATTATGAACAAATCTAAAAGTTAAACGCAATCCTTTGCCTGAAATGAAGTAGCCTCTAGCCACAAAACTCGGCTTATTGATGAGGTATTACCAACAACAATCTAAGATAGAAAAACAAACCTCTAAAGAAACTTTGAACTTTGCATCTGTATTCGGTACTTCTTCCATCTGTAATGAGTTTTAATAGATAGGTGTTAATTTATTAATAGTTTGCATATCCAAAATATAACTGTGGCATTCTTTAGAAATAAATAGTCATTTTAAAAACTTTTTAATTAGAGTTCTTTGTTTTTTTAAATACCGCTATTTTTTTAAAGTTTTATTACTGATAGCATTAACTTTCTTCTCAGTTACACTACCTGTCAAACCTCCTGAAAACTTTTTATGACCTTAAAATAATGTACATGTACAATTTTGTGATTAAGCAATCGTAAAATGTAAGTGACAAACAATAAAAGGTATTCTGATTTGCGTTATTGTCACGTACCTTTTAATGGTTTCTTCTGCAGCTTAGTAAACAACAGGAAATTTGAGTATCGTGCTGTACTCAAAGCGTTGAAAGAATTTAAAGTGTCGATTAATACCCCATTTGGGAGTTCTAATGCTAAAATTATGGTTTATGGTGTTAAGGAAGGATAGACTTTGTCCTTTAAATCTGCCAATTTTCACGCATTTAAGAAATCAATAATTATTATAAATTCAGATACCCAGCTTTTAAATTCAGTAAGTAAAATCTATTGTAAACCTATAATTCACAGATACTTTACGAATATATGCATATTGAAATGTAAATAATCGTTATATACATAAGAGTGTAAATTTGACAAGAGGCAAAGCTTTAGGGTTTTACATTCTTTACCAAAATTTACTGCATGTAATTGCGTTTAGAGAAAAAAATGTATATATTCGTTTGAAATAGATTTCAATTACAGTCTATATTAGTTTATATTAGGTATTACGTCTATAGAAGATATTTTTTCTAATAAGTGGTGCAAAATATTAAGTGTAGTTTTCATATGAGACAAGCATAAAAATCTAAAAAATTGGATGACACCTACGAGTTTTGCACTTGTAAAACTTACTGAAGAAGTAAAGTGAGAAAAACAAAGATAAAGTTAAAACCAAAAGTATTTTCTTTTGATATTGGAGGTACATAAAAGCAAAATATGCAAAAGTTAAAGGTGCCTTGGTATGTAATATTTTACTTCATTTTGTAGGCACATACTTTAAATATAGTACTAACTTTTCTCCTTTAATACGTTTGACTGCTTTCTAATTTAGACTCATATAATATGTATTTACAACAAACAATTGTACAACAAACAACAACAATTGTACATACAAAAATTTTCTCTAATGTATTCAATAAAAAACTTAAATTACTACCTTATTAGTTTTTTCCCAGAAACACTTCGTACTTTTGGCCAAATCAGTAGGTACATGTGATATAATCGTAGGGATAACTGGTTTATATCACACTGCTTGTATTGATGTTTGTGTGTTTCTTGAAAAGAAACTAAGCTGTAGATGATGTTTAGAACATCAAAACCTAACACGTCCAAAATGTTGAGGTCAGAGATGAAATATCTTCTATCTGAGGTCAAAGATGCCATATATATTTCAGAGAATTTATTAAATATACTTTTGTAAAGATGAAAGTAAAAATTCCAAGGTCTATATTTATTTCTTATGAAAATTATATTTTTGTTCAAACATTAATTAACGAAATGTTAGTAAAAGTACTGATTGTCTCACGGAAAAGGATTTCATGAAATTAATAAATATATATATATATATATATATATATATATATATATATATATATATATATATATATATATATATATATATATATATATATATATATATATATATATATATATATATATATATATATATATATGTATATGTATATAATTAAAAGTAATGTAGTAATTTTAAAATGTAAACTATTACTATAAAAAATTAAATGAAAAGTAGAACAGTTATAAATGCGCAGGCATAGAAAATTACTTAGTAAATGCTCCTGTTGTAATGTACATACAACCTATACACCAGTGTTCGTTACAAGGGGGAAACACAGAATGAATATAATACCTTATGTAGATTCAGACATTTATTCTATACATTTATTTACAAAAATACTTGGTTAACATAATCATCAATCATTTATATCTTCTATTTACACTGTTATTATCCCACAACTCTTTATAAGGAATTATTATTATTAACAGAGGCCTAAGTCAAAGGACTGTAAATATTATTTATAAATTACCTCCATTAAAGTCACAGGGGAGCAGGCAGGGGCTTTCCTCACGGGCATACGGGACGAGTTGGTGATGGTGAGCGGGGTGGTCTCGGTCCGGGCGCACAGGACGAGCTGGTGCTAGTGGATCCTTGTTCCACTTCTCTTGACTGCCCACTTCTAACTCTCAGCTCTCAGCCTTCAGCTCTCACTCCGTTTCCAAAAACTTCACCTAGGTCCCAACGCCCCTCCTTTTCTTGTCATCCAATCCCTTCTCTTTGGGAAATTTTCCCACATCACATGCCCTTCAGGAGTGCAGGTGGGCTCATTAAAGTAGCCCCTTTTCGTTAAAGCTGACATTACATTTTAGCCCCCTGCTCCCATAATTCACGCTTACAGTTCTGTGCGAGCTTGACCGTTATGCTGCCATTCCGTGAAGTATCCTCTCTGCAGGGGTCCCTAAACTTGACGTAAATAATTGGGGTCTTAAATTCGTCAAGGAAAATCCTCCCACGGCTATGCATGCACGTGCAACTCACCGTGAGAAAGTACCTCGGTACAGATACATTTATTTTTATTAAATATTTCGGGATTTCACTATAGACTGCAAAATTTTCCTGTTGGGTTACCATTAGTCAACACCTGTATCACCGTATCAGTAAAAGTTTTTAAAGTTGGTGCCTTAAATATACATTTTTAAGCAATAATTCATAATACTATTTCCCCATCAAACGCAAGTAGAATTTGTTTTGTGTAAAGATGAAAGAAGAATTTTAAATGCATATGACATTTTAAAATAGAGAAACCATCTTTGTTTTAATTTTATTTAAAATATTATTTATTTCTTTACTTTTATTTAGTAAATAAAATGTCATATTTATTTCAAAATTGAATTTGCTTTTTGAATTGTGTAACTCAGCAAACAGCATTGTGTTAATTAAAAGTGTATCATTATATATTATTTTACAATCATTACCAAATAAATAACTGTTGCAATACCCAGTATAAAACTGTAGTATAATTTTTATTTTACAACAGTTTTTTTACAATTTATCATAAAATGAATCATTTTGAGTCTTTTACATTGGATTTTGTGATGATTTGTTTAAAAACTTCTATTTCTAAAATAATTATATAGTTTTAAGCATTTTATTTTATATATTACTAATATATTAAAGTATTTTAAATATTACTAATAAAATGTATACCAAATAAAAACAATGGAATTCACATAACTTTTGAAATATATATTACATTCTTATATAAAATTAATATAAAATATATTAAGATATTAAAGAGATATAACATTTTAAAATTCAGAAACTATTCTTTGTTTCTAAAAAAAAGGCCATATTTATTTCAAATTTAATTTGCTTTGGGAATTATATAAAGCAGCAATCATTTTGTTAATTAAAAGTACATAAATATATATTATTTCCCGGTCTTTACCCTATAAATACTTTTATATGTTTCTATTCTTTTTATGAGTGCTTCATCGTCTTTAAAAGGCCTAATATCATAGTTCTGAAACCCACAACTACATTTGCAGAAAAGTAAATTGTGTATACTGAGTAATTCTCTATTGGCCGAGGAAGCTTAAATCATCTTTGTTAGTGAAATCAATCAAGGATTTGATTGATGGTCTTTAACGTCACCGCAATTGTTGGTACTGGATGCCCATTTACGCTTGTAACTCTGCCAGAGCTTTGCACAACGAGAAGTTTATCCGAATAAGTGTTATTGAATGCATTCTAAATGATAAGACTAGGATCAAAAAGTAATAAGTTGTGGAAAGGTTTAATTGGAGCCTGGATTGATTTTTTGCTCCAATATTAAATAATTTAAATATTTTCTTTATATTCTAACCACTCAGTCTTTGGTATCAATTTAGAATGTATTTCATAATGATTTACTAAAGAACTCAGTAATTTTGAAAGAAATATTTAGTTTTATCATTTCAAGTATTATATTTTACATATTACATATAAAATACATACCATATAAAAAGAATGAAATTCACATAACAGTAAGTTAACTTTTGAAATACATATAGCACATACTAAATTTTTATATAAAGTTAACATAAAATATAGGTTTTATTGTGTAAATTTAAACATTAATAAATATGATAGTTTAAAATACAAAAATTATTCTTTGTTCCTAAGTAAAATGTGATATTTATTTCAAATTTAACTTGCTTTTTGAATTGTATAAAGTAGCAAACACATCTTACATATAAGTATATTATTGTATATCATTTCACGGTAAATACTTTTGTAAGTTTCTATTCAATTTATGAGTATTGTATCGTCTTTATAAACATAACATGATAGTTCTAAATCCAACAGCTACATACTCGGAAAAACGAATTGTATTTACTGAGTAATTCTATATTAGTCGAGGAAGCTTAAGTCGTCTTTGTTGGCGAAATCAATCCAACGTTTGATTGATGGTCTTTAACGTCAAAACTATAATTGGAACTGGATTCCCATTTACGCTTGTAACTCTGTCAGAGCTTTACAGGACGAGAAGTTAATGAGAATAGGTGTTATCGAACACATTCTAAATAATAAGACTGGGATCAAACAGTAGTAAGCTGCGGAAAGATTTAATTCGAGTCTTGATTGCCTTTATGCTTCACTTTAAATCATTTCAATATTTTCTTTAAATTATAGCCACTCCCCCTTTGGTCAGGGTATTTAAGGGGATATACTACCTGAGGATATTTAAAATTTATATTGCAACCATTATTTTATTTATCATAAAATTAAACATTCATATCGTTTTAGGTTGATTTTTGTAATGATTTCTTAAATAATTATCTATTTAAAAATAGTTTTGTCATTTCAAACATTATATTTTACATTTTACATATAAAAAGTGAAAAGTATGGAATTCGTATAACTGTAGGATAAATTCTGAAATATGTATAATGCAAACTAATTTGTTTTTATTAAATTAATATAAAATGTCCGCTTTATTGTATAAATTAAAATGTTAAAGATACATGACATTTTAAATTCAGAAACTATACTTTGTTTCTAAATAAAAAGTCATATTTATTTGAAATTTAATTTGCTTTAGGAAGTGTATAAAGCAGCAAATATTTTGTTAATTAAAAATATATCAAATATATTTTTGCACAAGATTTTCCCTATAAAGACCTGTATATGTATCTATTCTTTTTATGAATATTTCATTGTCTTTAAAATGAATAATAGAATGTTTAAAATGAGAAATAGTTCTAAAATTCATAAATAACTGCATTTTCGGAAAAATGAATTGTATATACTAAGTAATTCTCTATTGGTCGAGGAAGCTTGAATCGTCTTTGTTAGCGAAATCAATCAAGTGTTTGATTGATGGTCTTTAACGTCACCGCTATAGTTGGTACTGGATGCCAATTTACGCTTGTTACTCTGCCAGATTTTTACACAAAGGGAAGTTAATGAGAATAGGTGTTATTGAAAGTATTCTTAATGATAAGACTGAGATCAAACATTAGTAAGCCGTGAAAAGACTTAATTCCGGTTGGATTGCATTTATGCTTGAACTTTAAATAATTTCAATGTATTTTTTAAATTCTAGTTACTTAGACTTGGTATTCTTTTAGGATGAACTATACAACAATTTTATAAAGAACTCTGTAATATTGAAAAAATATTTGGTTTCATTATTTCAAGCATAATATTTTACATATTACATATGAAATATATGCCATACGAAAAGAACGAAATTCACGTAACCATAAGTTAAATTTTGAAATAAGTACAATACGAACTAAGTTAACCTTCGAAATAAGTATAGCACGAATTAATTTTTATATAACATTAATATAAATATACGTTTTATTGTGTAAATTTATATATTAAATAATAGATTTTAAAATACAGAATGTATTTTTTATTTCTAAATAAAAGTCATATTTATTTCAAATTTAATTTGCTTTGGGAATTGTATAAAGTAGCAAACAGTTCTTAAATAAAAGTATATTAATGTATATCATTTCACTCTAAATACTTTTTTTGTTTCTATTCAATTTATGAGTATTGCATCGTCTTTATAAACATAACATGATAGTTCTAAATCCCACAGCTACATATTCGTAAAAACAAATTGTATTTACTGAGTAATTCTATATTGGTGGAGAAAGCTTAAATGGCCTTTGTTAGCTAAATCAATCAAGCGTTTGATTGATGGTCTTTAATGTCACCGCTATAGTTGGTGCTGGATGCCCATTTACGCTTGTAATTCTGTCAGAGCTTTGAACAACTAGAAGTTAATGAGAATAGGTGTTATTGAACGGATTCTAAATGATAAGACGGGTCAAACAGTATTAAGCTGGGGAAAGATTTAATTCGAGTCTGGCTTATATTTATGCTTGAACTTTAAATATTTTCAATGTTTTCTTTAAATTCTAGCCACTTAGCCTTTGGTATCCTTTTAGTGTGAACTTTATAACGATTTCTTAAAGAACTCTGTAATTTTGAAAGAAATATTTAGTTTTATAATTTAATCATTATATTTTACATATTACATATAAAATTACATATAAAATGGGAAAAAAATAAAATTCACATAACGGTAAGTTAAGTTTTGAAATACGTATAGCACAAACAAACTTTTTATATAAAGTTAATATAAAATATACGTTTTATTGTGTAAATTTAAAATTTAAAAAATATATTTTAAAATACAGAAATTATTCTTTGTTTCTAAATAAAAGGTGATATTTATTTCAAATTTCATTTTCTTTGACAATTGCATAAAGTAGCAAATATCTTTTAATTAAAAGTATATCCATATATATATCATTTAACGATATACACAAGATAAATAATTTTATATGTTTCTACTCCTTTTATGAGTATTGCATAGTTTTTATAAATATAACATGGTAGTTCTAAATCCCACAGCTACATTTTAGGACAAATGAATTGTTCTAATGAGTAATTCCCTGTTGGTGGAGTAAGCTTAAATCGCCTTTGTTAGTGAAATAAATCAAGTCTTTGATTGATGGTATTTAATGTCACCGCTATAGTTGATACTGGATACCCATTTACGCGTAGAACTCTGCCAGTGATTTGCACAACGGGAAGTTAATGAGAATAGGTAACATTGAACAAATTTTAAATGATAAGACTGGGATCAAACAGTAGTAAACTGTGGAAAGATTTAATTCGAATCTGAATTGCATTTATGCTTGAACTTTAAATAATTTCACTGTTTTCTTTAAATTCTAGCCACTTAGCCTTTGGTAGGATTTAAGGATGAAATTTATGACAATTTCTTAAAGAACTCTGTATTTTTGAATGAAATATTTAGTTTTATCATTTGAATTATGATATTTTACATATTACATATAAAATATACACCATACGAAAAGAATGAAATTCCCATAACCGTAAGTTAAGTTTTGAAATAAGTATATCACGAACTATACGTTTATATTAAATTAATATAAATATACGTTTCATTGTGTAAATTTTAATGTTAAAAGATAGATTTTAAAATACAGAAATTATTCTTTGTTTTTAACAAAAGGATGATATTTATTTAAAAATTTAATTTTCTTTGGGAATTGTATAAAGTAACAAAGATTTCTTAAATAAAAGTATATTAGAGTATATCATTTCAAGGTAAATACTTTTATATGTTTCTATTCAATTTATGAGTATTGCATCGTTTTTATAAACATAGCATGACAGTTATAAAACGCACAGCTACATATTCGAAACAACGAATTGTATTTACTGAGTAATTCTATGTTGGTGGAAAAAGCTTAAATTGTCTTTTTTTGCTAAATCAATCCAGCATTTGATTGATGGTCTTTAATGTCACCGCTATAGTAGGTACTGGATGCAAATTTACGCTTGTAACTCTGTCAGAGCTCTGTACAACGAGAAGTTAATGAGAATAGGTGTTATTGAACTCTAAATGATAAGACTCTTATCACACATTAGTAAGCTGTGAGAAGATTTAATTCGAGTATGGATTGTTTTTATGCTTGAACCTTCGATAATTTCAATATTTTAACTGCTAGCCATTCAGCCTTTGGTCTGGGTATTTAAGGGGATATACTACCTGAGGAGATTTAAAATTCATAGCACAAGGTTTTTTTAATTTATCATAAAATGAAACATTCTTATCCTTTTAGGATGGTTTCTTAAAGAACTCATTTATTTTAAAAAGAAATATTTAGTTTCATCATTTCAAGCATGATATTTTACATATTACATATAAAATATATATCAAATGAAACGGATAGAATTCACATAAACGTAACTTAAATTTAAAAAAAAAGTATGGCACAAACTAAATTTTTATATAAAATTAATAAATAGGCGTTTTATTGTGTAAGTTTAAATATTGAAAAATAGATTTTAAAATACAGAAATTATTCTTTGTTTCTAAATAAAAGCCATATTTATTTCAAATTTAATTTGCTTTGTGAATTGTTTAAAGTAGCAAATATTTCTTAAATAAAAGTTTATTAGAGTATATCATTTCAAGGAAAATACTTTTTTATGTTTCTATTCTATTTATGAGTATTGCATCGTCTTTATAAACATAACATGATAGTTCTAATCCCCCCAGCTACATATCCAGAGAAACGAATTTTAGTTACTGAGTAATTCTATGTTGGTGAAGAAAGCTTAAATCGCCTGTCTTTGCTAAATCAATCAAGCTTTTGATTGATGGTCTTTAATGTCAGCGCTATAGTTGGTACTGGATGCCCATTTATGTTTGTAATTCTGTCAGAGCTTTGAACAACGAGAAGTTAATGAGAATAGGTGTTATTGAACGCATTCTAAGTGATGAGACTGGGATCAAACATTAGTAAGCTGTGGAAAGATTTAATTCGTGTCTTGATTGCATTTATGCTTGAACCTTAAATAATTTTAATATTTTAACTGCTAGCCATTCAGCCTTTTGTCTGGGTTTTTAAGGGGATATAACAACTGAGGAGATTTAAAATTTGTACTAAAACTTTTTTTTATCGTAAAATGAAACATTCGTAAAATGAAACATTCGTAAAATTTGCATTATCGTAAAATGATAAAAATTAGAAAGTACATGAAAACTTTGTAGTCTGTTTATAAGATTATTCTCTTGCCTACTCTCTAAAACCTATTTGTAATAAAACAAGGTATTTTTACAAGGTATTTTTAGTGGTATCTAAAATGAGAAGCTATGTATTAAAGGCTTAAGCATGCTAATACAATTTCTCTTCTAAATTTATTTTATGTTAAATTTATGTTTAGTATTTTTAATATTTTTATAGTTTTGGTATTTGTCATGTACTATGTCGTCGGTTTAAAAAAGAAATAAAAGCAAATGATATATTTTCTGGCCATTATCTGACAATGTATACCACTTCACAACCTTATCTGTAAATGCCTGAGATTGTTTTGAAAAATACGTTTTAATAAAGAGAATGAAAACGTCTGTGAATGTTAAGGATTTGAGGACAAAAATAAATAATTTGTGAAATTTTGTTAAATTTTAAATTGTATATAAATATGCCAAATCTTTGTATGAAGAGATTATTTTATTATTAATTAAGCCTACTGTTTTTTAAAACTGAAATTGCTTTCGTTAATTATGCCTATAACAACGCTCTGATGCAAAATGCCACATACGAGGGGCAATCTATGTACAGAATTTCCTCAGAACAGTCCAACGTTTTAAGAATGCATACCTAATACACATATACACACACACATACTATACAAGTACTGAGGATTTAAAATATATCGATATGCCAAATCTTTGTATTAAGAGATTATTTTATTAATTATTAAGCCTACTGTTTTTTAAAACTGAAATTGCTTTCGTTAATCATACCTATAACAACGCTCTGATGCAAAATGCCACATACGAAGGGCAATCTATGTACAGAATTTTCATAGAACAGTCCAACATTTTAAGAATGCATAGCTAATACACATATACACACACATACTACACAAGTGCTGAGGATTTAAAATATATAGATATGTCAAATCTTTGTATTAAGAGATTATTTTAATATTAATTAAGCCTACTGTTTTTTAAAACTGAAATTGCTTCCGTTAATCATACCTATAACAACGCTCTGATGCAAAATGCCATATACGAGGGGCAATCTATGTACTGAATTTCCTCAGAACAGTCCAACTTTTAAGAATGCATAGCTAAACACATATACACACACATACTACACAAGTACTGAGGATTTACAATATATAGATATGTCAAATCTTTGTATTAAGAGATTATTTTAATATTAATTAAGCCTACTGTTTTTTAAAACTGAAATTGCTTCCGTTAATCATACCTATAACAACGC
>CM063508.1:105267042-105274542 GCA_032207245.1 Pardosa pseudoannulata | reverse complement strand
ATTTATCAGAAATTAATTTATTAAGTACATATGAATCATTGTTTGGACATTTATTGCAACTGTAACTATTTTTGTTTTCTCATATATTAAACTATGTGTTTAATAAACTGTACTGTCCGACTCGAATATGAAGAACGACGGATACAGATCATTTAAGGTCTAGGAGAATTGAAAAAAAGAGTTTATAAAAAGCCAAATAAAACAATAAAAGTTACAAATGACATGAGGTAAACATCAGCTGTGTTTTTATATAATTTATTTTTTTCTTTTAAATGCCATTATTTATCTATTCGTTAAGAGCAGCATTAATACCTATATAAATAGGTAGAAAGATAATATTTTTTCTAGCATTAAGATCTCATTTATACCAAAATTGAAAACCAAATGATCATTGAACTTAGATTGGACTATCTTTTATACTTAAATATAAATTAGGTAACATATATGTTAAAAAATTTAAGTATACAGATTATTTTTTATTTATATAAAAAACAAAAATTGTTACTTGGAAAGATTTATTGTAAAACATGTAACAATATTTCTGCTATTTCTCAACATATTAACCACGTATTTGTAATATTTTGTCATAAAGTGACATATAGTTTTGTAGTTCAATATCATAAAAGTCTGTCATTATAGAAAATGCCAAAGAAGTCCGTAGATCAGAATATTGCAATATTTCGTGTACGCTTCCATGCACAGAATAATATTTTATAGTGTATTTAAAAAATTCAGTATGTGTACGCGTTGTCAGTTTGTATTATGTTCAGGAATTTATATTTTTATATCTTCATTTGGATGTATAAATGGCTTTTTTTCATTTTAAATCTTTTCTGTGCATATTACTCAACTTATTTCCTTTTTTTAAATCTATTTTTAAAGTTATATAAAAATGAATAGTTACAAAATGTTTTTAAATTTCTAGTTAATTCAGAATTAAAAACTGAAAGAAATAAAATTGTGAATTATTCTTGAAAACGTTTAACCGATTTAACCGTCAATTGTTTAATGATATGTTAAAATATAGTAAATTTTTGTATTAGTAGAGAATAAGTTTCATATGTATTCAGACAAAGTATACTACAGAAATATATCACAGGATAAGTTTTGTTATCGACACATTATAATGTATCGTATACAAACATTTTTATTAGGCATTTTACAACATTCGATATATGTATTGTTTGTTAGTTCAGTTTGTGCTCAGTAATTTATATTTACAAATCTTTCCAAGGATAAAAAATTTACAGCCAATATGGTTTGATGTATTTACTTGCTCTGTTTCAGTGGTTTTTTCTTTATATTATAATTATTGTAATCTTTATATTAAAAATGAATAATATGAAAAGGATTTCATCTTGAAATGAATTCAAATTCAACAAATAGATGGTTTAAAACTGCTAAACATACCTGAAAAAAAAAGTCGAATTGTATAATTTTATTTTGAAAATTATCAAATCTAATTTTTTATATTTTTGTTAAGAAGTGGATTGTTACGATCGTCCTAAAACCCCAGAGAAATCATATTCAAGGAAGGGTTTTATTTTCAGTATTTCGGGGACACTGCTTTCTTACCTTTGTTTCTGTTTGAGTAAATCAAGAAATTCAAAGTTTCTACGTCTTGTTAGTCAGGAGTTCAGGAATTTAGATTTATCCATCTTTATCCAGATACATCAGTGGTTCATCCTCAGTATGAGATTTTTAGTAAATGTAACTGCTTTCCTAATTATTGCAATTCTCACCTTTTTCCATTCACTTTTATCTTTTGAGGAAAAATCAATATTTTTCCAACAAACTAATTTAATGTACACAGCTATCTTTTATATTTTTACGAAATTTAACCACAATCTTCCAGGTTTTTAAAAGTATGCAAAGTATATATCATTATGTTTTAGTAAAGAAAGCTTACAACTGCTTATAGGTCCCAGACAAACAATATTACAATAATGATGTATTGCAATATTTTAAGTACAGTGTTTCTGTACAATACGTGTTTTGTAGGGTATTGTAGGAAACACAATTTATGTACATCTTTTTAGTTTTAACTGTGTTCAGAAATTCATATATCTATGTCTTCAACTGGATATAACTATTCGAAATATGAAATCGTTTTATTACTTTTTCTTTTCCATTTTAAATATTTTCCTATTTTCCATTTCTTTTTATAATCACATGAAAAATGAACACAGAAAAACCTCGATTATTCGATCCAATTGGTGTCGCTAGTGCCTCGGATACCAGAGTTTCTGTTAACACATTGACGAATAGTAGAAACAAGTGAAGTTCGAAAATTATCAGTATATGTTTTTGTAATTTTTAGAATATTAGAAGTATAGTTTTCCAAAGAAGAAATTCAATCTAAAAAATTGTTTCCAAAACACGACACTAGGCTTCTACTTGTAAGCCGATAAATGCACATTTGTGCCGCTATATTATCTAAAAACTGTAGTGGTTAAAAACGATCTTTTCGTTTTGGACGGCTATTGCCGTCATGCCACTTAGTGAACTTCGCTATGACGGCTATAGACGTCCGTCAACTTGTTAATAGAACTTGTGTATTTTTAAACTGTGTGTTTTTAATTATTTTTTACGTGAAATTACTTTAACTAAATGTACCAAGATCATTAATGAAAGATGCATTTTTAAATAGATGCATTTTGAAAGATATTTATAAGATTTTTAATAAACTACTATTTTTAAAAGAGTAAAGTTTTAGTAAAAATAGAATGTAAAGAGTAAAAATATTGTTTAAATACTTTTTTAGAATTAAATGTAAATTTTTTTTATTTTAAAAAAAATATATCTATATATATATATATATATTTATATATATATATAATATATATATATACTATATATATTACATATATATATAGTACACACAATATATATATAAATATATATATATATATATATATATATATATATATATATATATTATATATAAATATATATATATATATATATATATATATATATATATATATATATATATATAATATATATATATATATATATATATATATTATATATATATATAATATATATATATATTTATATATATATATATCTTTATATATATATATATATATATATATATATATTTAATAATATTTATATAAAAATAAATAAATAAGTTATATAAACACACAAAAAATGTATATTTAATATAATTAAGCATAGATAGAAAATAATACACATATATTTTTAAAATATATATAAATTTGCATATTTATATTTTAACACCAATATATATATATATTATATATATATATATATATATAAATATATGATATATGTATATAATATAACATATATATGTATATATATATATATATATATATATATATATTATATATATATATATATATATATATATATATATATATATATATATATAATATATATATATATATATATATATATATATATATATACATATATATATACATATATAATATATATATTTATATATATATATATATATATATATACATATATATATATATATATATATATATCTATATATATATATATATATATATATTTATATATATATATATATATATATATATATATATATATATATATATATATATATTATATATATATATATATATATATATATATATATATATATATATATATATATAAATATATATATATATATATATATATATATAATATATATAGATATATATATATATTAAAATATATTTATATTACATGTAAATAATTTTTTTAAGAATCCAAAATTTTATTTATTCCTAAATTTATATAATTTTCCCTAGAATTATACTTAATTTGAAACTTTAACAAAACTATTGATCTCCATATTTAATAATAACAAAAACTCTACTATATAACAGTTATATATACATATATATTTATATAATATTTGTATTCAGAAAAAAATCGTCTCGGTTGACAGAAAGGTTGAATAAACGAGGTGCTACTATAGTAATAGTATGTTATCATCTTCAAACTAATTCAACATTAATAACTAGAAGAAATAAAATATTCTTGACAAATTTTAACGTAATTCTTGTGATTTAAAAAAAAATATATCAAGAAATACGTGTTAAAGAAATTGGTTGTTAGTACTGCCCTAAAGCCCCAGAGAAATAATGTTAGGAAACTTGTATTGCAATATTTCGAGTACACTGCCCCGTACAATGCATTTTATAGGGTATTTCGGAAAATTCAATATATATACGCGTCGTTAGCTCTTATTGTGTTCCGAAATTTATATTTACACGTCTTCATCTAGATACATAAATGATTCATTCCCAATATGAAATTTCCCAGTAGATATCATCGCTTTCCTGATTTTTCTCAGGTTAGTGGAGCGGTAATTCGTGAGCCATAAATAGTTTAAATGAGTCATTATTTTCAACGCCTCAAGGTACATTGAAATCGAAAATGGTGAATGGGCCACCATAAAATACAGCTTTATCACGATACTTTTCCAACACACACATTTCCCCCTTCCTAAGAAAAATCGATAAGAATTCTGAATATTTCGGAGGCTGGGGTGGGGTGGGGGGATGATTCCCTATCCACCCCCTCCTTTCTAACCCAAATTTATTTCATTCGCACACATTCGCCGAGGCTTCGGGCATAAACCACGGGAGGAACAAATTTAGACTAAATGAAAAGATGCAAATTTCACAAAAAAACAGGACGTTCTTTTGTGATTGCATCGAATCGATTTTATGGTTAGGGGAAAATTTCAAACAAAATTCCAATAAGAAAATCAATTTCTTTTAAACTTGGAGATCAAAACGATCAAAATGGCTCGAATCTTGAAAACGAAGGAGGGAAGGGTGTATGGCTTTTCTCAGTAAGAGAAAAAAAAAGGGAGTTCTCTATTTTCTCAGAGAACGGAAGAAAAAAAAATTGTGCCGAGTCATCGTTATCCAATTTGATACTTCATCGGAAAAGAATCTTTATCACACGTGGCGATTTTTCCAGACTGGTTACCGCTCGTAAACAAGTTCTGGAGAGAAAAATTAGAGATTTCCGTCTAAAAAGAGAATGTCGCATAGAGAACAAGTAAAATTTTGAGACCATATTTCCTTTTATATTATTTTGTATAAAAGTTATTCATTCTGAACATTAATATAATATAATGCAATATAAGTCTGAATGTATATTTTTATATAAACGAGTTATCTTACTACGACTTAATAACTAAAACAATATGTTAGACTCACACATGTGTTAGTGTCAGTGCTTTGCAAATATGTCATTTTCTGGCAATGCGTTCCACTGAAGTCTTTAATTTAGAAGTTTTTTAAAGTTTTATTTAATTTTAAATTTTAAAGTTTTCAGTGAACGGTTTCAAGTTCTTGTAATGCCTTTATTTCTCACATTTTTATTTTACTTTAAACACATATATTTTGGACTTCCAACTATCAAAAATAAAATAAAATAAGTTATAGTTAAATTACACAAATGCAAATGTTTACAACATAAAAACATTCAAATTACTACTATAAAAGTTAAATTTATTAAAATATAAACAAATTCGCCAAAATAAGTCTTATTTTTTTAAAAAATCCTAGTTTCAAAATAAAAATTTATGCATTTTTCTCCATTAAAACAATATGAAAATCCATCTATGAGATTTGCCGTGCAAATTAAACCCCACCCCAATTTTTGAAAAAATATTCACAAAGACTTACTAACTAAATGACTAAATTAATTGATTGAGATACTTAAACGCTTTATCTTAAAAAATATCTTGGAAAGTTTGCAAGTGATCAAATAATTATGGCCAGGCAATTTATATATATATATATATATATATATATATATATATATATATATATATATATATATATATATATATATATATATATATATATATATATATATATATATATATATATATATATATATATATATATATATATATATATGTAAGGAAAATTCTCAGGGGTTTTAAAAACTTAAATCAAGGGTAAAAATTCCCGCGTCATTTTCCATTCCCCTTTTTAACCCCTAACCTAAATTGACCACTGGGGCTACAGGTTACGCCCTCATAGAAGGGGCCTGGTCAATTATAAACCTACATGGCTCTAGCTGACAATTTAGGAAATTTCCAAATAAAAAGGAGATTCACGCTAGCGAAGACAGATTTTTCTAGAGATACCCGTCCTTCAAAGTTATCTGAATAAAGGTCTTTAGCTGAAACGGTATCATTTTTATGGCCATGACTGCAACCCCCCCCCATCGAGACGTCATTCTCATTACACACAATATATATATATATATATATATATATATATATATATACACATATATATATATATATATATATATATATATATATATATATATATATATATATATATATATATATATATATATATATATATATATATATATATATATATATATATATATATATATATATATAACGTATAGTCCGCGGGCGAGATTTTTTATTTAAAAAAAATCATAAATAGTGCGCACCACTAGAAAATCCGATTACTATATGTGCAAAAATATGAATTTAGTAGGACAATATTAAACCATTTTAAGAATACAAACCTAAGTACAGTAGAGTGCCGAAAAGTCTGGATTAGGCTCGATTATTCCGCCTTTAAAATTTGAAATTATTTCTTCTGCCATAACCTTAGACTAATTTTTAACGGAAGAAACAGAACAGCCTACATTTCTCTGTTCGAGAACCCAGCTATGTAAATCACCTTCTAATGCAAGCTATTGTACTTTTCCATGACGATTGAATTGTTTTCATCTAATATTTTTAATGTTTTCTTTTGTTTGCGCCAATTTCTTACTGCTTTCTCGTCGACCTTCTGAATTACTTTCAGCTTGAAATCATCAGGTAAATTGAGACGATGTTTTAAAGATATAATGAATGACCAATATTACCACAAATCAAAACTCTAAAAACAAAGCACTCTGTTACGACTGACCCTTGTGGTGAAATAAACTTCGGCACTCTTAACCTTTGATCTTGAACTCATCCACTCGGTGTTGTAATTTGGAGCTGTAAATAGTGATTACCGATATTTTCCTGTACTAGATGACACAATTTAAGAAGGTGCTATTTGCTACTACTGATTCGTTCTGCTTTATGTGTTGTATTTTTTTTCATGGTTTATTACCGATATAGAACGCGCTTTATTTTCCCCCGTCTTCCGATTTTGATGATTTGAGCAATGAACAACCAGCAGGTGGTCCGCACCGGCAGCTAGTACTATACGTGCGAAATTACGATATATCGTATTTTGTCTATATTGACCTTCTGACTGTTCATCCCGCGATTTCCACAGACAATTCAAATGTAGCAAAATTTGCTTATCCCGTGATTTTCGCGTGCATCTGTTTTTCTTCCTTTATTAAGAAGCACATTGAGCCTTTTCACCGTTTAACCAGTAGAATAAATTATATACATTATTAGACATTTAATTAAGTAATAAATAGAATTATATGACTATATCTATAGTTATATTAGATAATAAAATT
>CM063508.1:105259542-105262042 GCA_032207245.1 Pardosa pseudoannulata | reverse complement strand
ATATTACCTTAAGGGAAATATAGAGAATGAATATAAAGATATACGTTTTATCTTTCCTTAAAAATTGTCTTTTATTGTATTTATAGATTCAGCCAGGATTTCTTGTTAGAAAAAAATGGTTTAAATATATATATGTAGAATTTGTAAAATATACTGTATTGTATTACATAAATGCATTATGGTATTACATGTTATCTCAAAAGATAAAAGACATAATAAAATAGCGGTACACAAAACATACTCTAGAATTATATTTCTAAAATAAATTTTATACGTATTTTCCAAAGTAGAAATATTTTTATAAATCCTTATTATGCTTATAATATACATTATTTTGATGCATAATTAAGAATTTATTCTCAAGGCAGCAAAAATATTTCATTTATATGTTTATAAATATATCATAAATTTTTATTGATATAAAATTTGTAAACAAGGATAAAGTTATGTTAGTCTGTTTAAGTAAATTTTATGATAATTATTATTTTTACGACCCTATCGAACTTGAAACAATAAAAACAGTATATAAATTTACTAGTTTAAAGTTTGGCTTAATTCGAATTCCTTATTTTATTTGAAAGTTAAAACTTAGTTACATTTATTTTTCTTTTTGAAAGGCCTGTACAGGTCAGAAGCTTAAAATATGAATCAGATTATGTAAAGAAGGACTCCTTGTAATGGAGAACTATCATCAGAAAGTACATATATTTCTTTGTTACGGTTTTTAAATATAAATTATTTCTAAACAATGACTATTTAAACAAAGAGCTGAGTAATTTTGATATTTAGTTTCTATTATTTTCAGAAATTATGTTATAGAGCAATGGGCTGAAGTTTTGCGAATTTGAAAGTTAATTTATTTGCACGTGTATAAAACAATGTGCATATAAGCAATATAAATCTGAATACATTTAAGGATAGTCTAGAATAAGGATAAACGTCTAAACTAATTACCAGCATAGAGTGATTGTAGCAGTTCTTCTGGTAAGTGTAGCTGTTTGATAATTACAGAAAATGTTATAGTTAACTAAAGTACGTGTAAAAAATTTCGCCAAATTTAAAAACTGATTCGCTATGTTATCTCAAGCTATTTGTGGATTAACGCAGTTATCATCGGCTGGTGAGAACTGTTTCACCTTTCAGTTTTACTACTTTCCAATCACTGTACCAACTCAAATCCAGTTTTACAGTAAATTACTCCACATTTCCAAATCTTTGCTCTGAATTAACTTAATACTAATTCTCTGATTACTCGAATAAGTTGATTTATGCCTCAAGTGGTTCAGTTTTTCGTCATTGTACATTGCAGGCTACATATGTGTAGCTTCGTATGACTATAAATAGATAGCTTCTGGTGTTGAATATATTTCTTACCATTTCCTACCTTTGTCATATGAGTTTTCTTAATCTTTAATAACACTTAAAGAGACTTGTGTAGAGATGTACCGCTTTGTAAATGTAAAAAGACCCATTTATGATTAAAATATAAGTTTTCAATAAGGATTTTGTAAAGGACTATTACATTATTCAAGCTTAATGTTATAGGACTTTAATGAAAATTTTACACAACTAAAATATGACATGCATATATATATATATATATATATATATATAAAATATATATATATCTCTGTAATATATTATATATATATATATTGTATATGTAATGTATATATAATATATAATATATATATATATATATACTGTATATATAATATATATATATATATATACTTATACATATGTATATATTTATACATATACTTTATATGTATATATGACTATATATATTTATATATATATATATATATATATATATATATATATATATATATTATATATATATATATATATATATATATATATATATATATATATATATATATATATATATATATATATATATATATATATATATATATATATATATTATATATATATATATATATATAACACTGGTTTCTTTAATAATCCAAAGTTTAGTAGAAATATTATAAATTATTAGTCATTTGTTATTCAAATACTAGTCTAACTTAGTATCATGTTATATGAAACATACAAAAGAATCTTTATAAATAAATTAATAAAGTTAAAAATTTATTTTCAAATACTTCACTGCTATATTTTTCACAGCTTTTGTTTGTTATAAAGTGAAAATGAAAATAAGTTTTCCATTAATTATCTTAAAGATTATAAATGCTAACAGTTGTAATATATTAGTATTAAGCTAAATATACAAACATGCTGTATAATACAAGAACTTTTTTTACCAATTACTTATTAACTATATAATGCTACTTCTCTTATGTAACGTAGCAAGTTTATAATAATATAGGTTTATGTAAGAAAATAAGGTTTTATTTCTACTTTGTTTCTGAAGCAAAATGTATATGATCAATATATTAAGCCTTCCTAAATATCATCTTTCAGTAATGAATAATATCATGTCTCTAAATAATCCTTATCTGATCATTATTAAAGTTTACTTTTTGTAACAATA
>CM063508.1:105237042-105254542 GCA_032207245.1 Pardosa pseudoannulata | reverse complement strand
GTTATAAAACTGAGATTGCTTTTTGATATCATCTTCATTTTCAAAGATATATATACTTGAAAGGACGAAGGATATTGTGTAAATGTTCTGTAATGTGAAACATTTCTCTTATGTAAATAGTATTTAACAAAGTTGAAATTTAATACTTAATTTTGTTTTGATGTATTTTTAAAACAAGCAGTGGAGAAGTGAAAGAAATCGGTGAGTATGTAGTTCAGTAAGAATCTTTAGAAAGGAATGTTTTTGAACGATTAAAATTTTGTTAAATAGTCTAGCATTTTAATGAAATATTCTTTTTGAGTAGATTTGAGTGTCTTAGACGTTTTATGTAACCACATTATTTGTTTTCATTATAAGAATGGAATTAAAAGTTGTAAATTATAATAATTAACTCCGAACCCCCGTCATTCTCTTAACTGGTCTTAAAATGTAATAGAGATTTTATACGTTCTGTATTTTATTTCATTATATTTTGTTCTGATAGTTTACTTTACCTTTGATTTTTTTCTCTTTTCTAGATAGCAGTATTTTTTTTCATCTTATCTTATATTCTTGAAGCAAAGGAAAAATATATATTTATAAACTGTCAATTGTTTTGTTTTCATCTTAAGCTTGTTAGAGCATATGTTTGTATTCATTAAAGCTGATAACATGCTACATTTATATAAGAGTTATTACTTGCATATAGTAATATTTATCTCCTTTGTTTCTTGTTAATACAGGTTGGCATTACACATAAATAGGTAATGTACTATACTTTCTTTAATTTGGTACAGATTTATTTCTGACATCTTATATTTTGTTATTTTGGTTCCATGTAAAATAGTCATAGATAGACCCCTTCCTGAAAGAAATTATCTTTACAAAGTTTTTAAGATAAGAAGTTGTGGTAGGTAAATTTCAGTTAATTTTTATTTAAGAAAAATTTTTTAACATTGTTATTATAGATCATTAGATTGTTATAATCTATAATGAATTAAGAATTAATGTTTTTAGTTATTTTGGCATACATCGAGTAAAAAGCTTTTTATTGAGCCATTGTTTGTACAATTTCACTTAAAAATCATTCAAGTTAACAGAAATTATTTTAAGTTAGGACGTATTTCACATGTCTTTGTTATATATTAAGTTGATAGCTTTTTAAAACAATGTTTGTTTTCAACCATAGTTGCAAAATAGTTACATTAATAATCATTTAAACAAACTAGTATTAGCAGTTTTAAAATTTTTAATAGTAAAAATAGTTGGAATTGGTATATTAATTATTTCAGAAATTTTTAGGATCAAGATAGTGTTTCACGTTTTTGTAGTTATACCTAAATAGTTTAAGAGATTAATATTAGAAGTGCCACATTGATTTTAAGTATGTAAATAAAATATTAAATGAAAACATTCAAAAATCAATGTATACGTTATAGAAAAACAAAATTAGTTAAATTCATTAGATTAAACTACTTTGGTAATTTAAACATCCATTTCTCACGGCTTAAGATCTTAAACTTTTAAAAATATTTAAGACAGCACTGTAACAGAGTTACAGTTCAACAACAGCAGCTCGAAACTGACCTAGAGGCGAAAGCGAAATGAGTGACCCTTCTTCGACCCTTTGGTCAAGAGGGGTTGCTAACCGCGGAGTAGCCCTCTTCGGCCAAAGCAACGCTCTCCAACGAACTTTTTCGAGAGATCTGCAGGGGGCAATTGACTCATTAGTGCAGACAAATAATGTACCTATTTGACAGCCCTAATAAATTCATTGAGGCTCTTATCCTTTAGAAGTGACAAACGGATAACATATTCAGAAATGTCATTCCAGTGCGTGATGCAGCTTTCTTTTCACAAAATCTTAATTGTTCCTCAGCTCTTTCAACGCTTTTCTCTCTAAACATTTTAGGTCTTTTTCCCTCTCGGAGCGACAGCAAGGAAGAAGGAGTGTGGAGCTTAATTTCTTCTACACCAGTTCTTACACCATTTCTTTTTTACACCAAGACGCCATGTTTGTCCCAAATGTTATTCCAGCGCGTAATGCAGCTTTCTTTTCACAAAATCTTAATTGTTCATCAGCTCTTCCAACGCTTTTCTCTCTAAACATTTTAGGTCTTTTTCCCTCTCAGCGACAGCAAGGAAGAAGGAGTGTGGAGCTTAATTTCTTCTGCTCCGTGCTTTGATCTTAAAAACTTTTACAGTTTAGGTACATTATATAATTATGGGGGGGAAGGGGCCTAATATTCAGAAGGCCCAAAAGTTTGGGGGCAATATTGCAAAAATATGAAAAAACTGGGATGGCCATATGAGATGCTGTAAGGGACTCAACGGGTGTAACCAGAGGCTCAAAACAGCAACAGAATTGAGAAATAGCGTCAGAATGTTATATTTAATGGAATATAATACAAAATTTACTAAGCAATTTAAGAAATTTGGAAAAATAATGCAATTTTTAAGAAAATTGTAAGTTTTTATTATGTAGTTTTTATAAGAATGGCAAAATGATGTTAACTAACATCGGATGCATCTCCAGTATCAAAAGTTTTAGCAATAACATCGAAAATATCATACATTATTGAGAAAGTGTCCTTAGACAACTTCATAATTTTAGATATATTGTTAGTAGGGCTAAAAATGTGAAATAAAAGCAACATTTCACCATTCATTCACATTAATACTGCAAAGTGTTTAAGTGCAATAACTTGATGAGAAGGCTTCAAGTATGAATACAAATACATTTTAATTGGATTAAGTAATCTGCCCTTGAGAACTTTCAAATGTCCATTAGGTTAAAAAATAGTAAGTTTAAAGTATAAAGAAAGTTTATATATTAAATCTTTTATAACATTTTTAATGATAAATATTTAATTAAATCATTATCAAATTTAGTAAACGAATTACAGGTAATGCTATTCTAAAATTGAATTTAAAAAAAGAAGCAATAGCTCGGCTAAAAACTTACATGAGTCAAAATTGTATAAAAACGCTACTTAAAATATGAGAACAGTTTAAATGTGCACTTATGTGTAATACATAAAAATTGGCTATATAGATAATGTCTTTTGTCTGAAACCCTTGTTTTAAACTAGTACTGTAGAGCAGTGCTCTACCCATTCTTCCCAGAATTTAAAAAATACCCTTGACACCACACTTCTTTACTAAAATGATATTTTCCTATGCTTCCCCTATGTTGAAATTAGTAGATCATTCTTTCAGACCGGAACAGGAAAATTGAATATTGAAGGGAAAAAAAGATTAGTTCTTTCTCTTACTAACACAAATTTTTTTTTTTGGAAATATACTCATGGTCGAACTCAGAATTAAAACCCTAGATTACTGTATATAGGTGTTTATCCCTGAACTTTATTTTAGACCTATAATACATTAACTTTGTGACCATTAACTATGAATTCTTTACGCAATATTATCACAGTGGTGCATTCAGTCTCATATGTTTAAAAGGATGAAATAAGTTTATGTAAATCCAGTTTCACTCTTTACAATACCATGGGTGATTCAAAGTAAAGAAAAATTTTCTAAACATCATACACCATTTCTCTTTTACAACAAGACGGTATGTTTGGCATATATTCGACCGAGTGTGGTTCCTTTAGCATTAATTATCCTTAATTATTGTTTTTATTTCCTATTTGCACCTTTATTTATATTTAAAATAAACAAAATTCAGCAGGAGGAATTAGTTTCATTTTTCAATGTTTTATTTTCTTACGAGTACTCTACTTATACGTGCGGCTGGCCTAGAAGCTCTCTCTCTCTCGTCCTCATCTTAAGAAGCACAGTTAAATCTAAATTTTTAGAATACATAATTGAGTACCTTCTTTTAAGATTACAGTCAGGCTCATTTACCTGTAAATTAAAGAAGCTGTAATATAAACTCCCAGTTTTACCTTAATATATATTGTAACGATCCGTTACATGACCCTAAAGAACGAGGAGCCCGAAGGTGACCTTTCGCCGCGGACACTTACGATTAGCGGCAGGTAGAAACGGGTGGTCTAAAATACACGTGGATACTTAATTGAAAACTGTCCGTGTGCTGGAGCCAGTGCGTCTTGGGCTTTGTAAGACTGTTGAATGGAAAGACTCTGTGAAAAGATTGTAAATAATTACAGTGCACATGTGCGCCCATTAGTGGTAGCGAAAAAGGCAATTAAGTTGTTTGGGTCGGCTGATTTGAAGACAGCTTTTCGGCCACATATGGAAACGAAACAGCTGATTCGGGCGGGAGGTGACAGCAAGATTGTATCATCCTGCTTCTGGAAGTTTCCCGAGGAATCACGTAATGGTAACCGGGACCGCTATAAAAGAAGAGTGGCGATACCAAGACGGGGCTTTTTTTTTCTTGAGGCTTCTTCCTGATAGAGCCTTTGTAGCTCGAGAAGAACCGCTCGTATCTCCGCTTCTGGAGTTTGCTTGATTAGAGACCGCCAGCGTCTCTGTTTGCTAAGAAGTCGACCTTCGACTTGGGAATTCCATTCCCGTTATTTTGCTATTTTTTTTTACTTCGTGCATAGAAGTAGGTAGCCGAGAGTGACCTTTGCTCTCAATTTGGATCGTCTTGCATCCCGAGTTTTCCTTCACGAACCCCAGCGTGATACGCACTCTGAACTTTCGAACCTTGGTGCGGAAGCCGACTGTACAAATCGTCAGCCCGGAGGTGATAGTGTCAGCGTTTATTACCGGAGCTAATTAGCGAATAATTCCAGTGATTAGAAGACCTAGCCATACTGTATCCGGTACTCACGCATCCTTATTGTGTGAATGTCATCTCAGCACGAGATCCCAGAATAATCAGAAATCTACTGAATATGTACATAGCTGTACATTAGTTATTCACCTGAATAAAATATTTAGTCTAGATTAAAGAGTTTTCTAGCCTGTTTCATTGACGGCTTCGCCTATCATATCTCCAGTTCGTTACAATATATTAAAAAAAAATGAAAACTTTATTTAATCCTTTTTATAAAAATCTGTATTATATACATTAAAAGCTTTTTTTGTATTTGATCTACGAAGATCTACCTGCTGGCCACTTCTAATCTGTAACAGCGATTTTAGCAAATGATAGAGGTTACGCTTTAATAGAAAATAGGCTAATGAAATTTTATACTTCCGAAATCACTGCAGTAGGCTTCGAAATTACCGAATCTTCTAGAATCAATCACGAATAAAAGCCATTCATTCCTTAACCGGTTTCCACGGCAGGGTTACAGATACATCGATTTCTTCAAAATACGCACGCATTAAAAACTTGGACCGCTTCCAAATAGAGAAATTTAACACGGCAGAACCGAGCTAAAAAATTAATCATTCTGAAATAATATTTTCCGGACATGTAGTTATGAAAGTATCAGATTTAGAGTTATTAGAGAGAGCAGTAGAGTAATCACTTGTGAATACATTTTTTTTATTATAAACGAAGAAAATAAAAGATGTGCGGGTCTTAAATTTATTGAAGCAGGTCTCGTAAGTTTTGCAGAATTAAAAATTATGTCCTAAGCTCTTTTTTTAACTGTGATTTTATTTTAAATATTACTTTTGCCTATAGTGGCATATTCAGTAACTAGAAATATTTAAGAATTATTTTTAATTCATTCTAGCTATATAGATTTCATTTTTATAGAATCATAACTTTTTAATAATGTAATAATAAATCATAAGGTTATATATTTGTGTAAAGTTTGAAAATATAAAATTATTAATTTAGGGGTCTAAAGGCAGAAAACGCGGCCCACTCTTTAATTCAGGCGCATTAATCACTAACAGCTCCCTTCTTTTTAATAACTCAATGATATTATTTTAAATACTATTTTGCCAGTAGAAATAGATTCAGTAAGTAAAAATTATTAAGAATTAACAATTATTTTTTAATTCATTCTAGCTATGCAGATTTCAAATCATTCTTTTAGGATCATCTCGTTTTTAATATTGTAATAATAAATTATTTTGTCATATATGTTACGTTGATACCTTTTTAGGAAACCATCTATTATTACCATTATAGTTATAGATTTTATAAATTTTTATAAAATATTTATTTTATAAAACATGGTTATAGGTATTTATACAATATTATACATTTAATAGTACTTCGTAAGATCCTGTGTCACACATTTGTTCATAAATTTATAAAGCAGCTTCTATTTACAAATATATTTACGATATAATTATACTATTTGACTTTTCTCAAAATAGAATCTATTTTAAATTTTCCAAATTGTATTAATGAAAGAGTCTGTATTTGTAACTGGTATGCTATATTTCTAAATTTTTTAACAAAGGAATGGGCTGTATTTAAATTTTAGTAAAGAATTTCTTAAAGAATTATTTTAAAGAATTAATTTTTAACATTGTAATTCTGATTCATTAAGTTATTCTAATCTATTATGAATTAAGAATTATTTTTTTAGTTATGGCATAAATCCAGTAAAGTGTCTTTTACTATGCCAAGAGTTTCTAGAAAGGCCAGAGCATCTTGTATTGTAAAACATCTTTAATTAATTAATTTAACCCCTTAACGATCGGATAATTTTCTAGAAAACGATCATAAAAGTGCCTATTTTTTATACCTGAAAATTATATAAAAATATGAGTATGAATAATATATATATTCATTTTTAACTTATCGTTTCTTTTTATCTTGTAATTTAAAAAACAACCAATTTCGAGGAAAAGTCAACATACAGGATTATTATGAGTTACGGTTGGTTTTCCAGCAAAGCAAGGAAAATTTAAAGAATATGTATTTTAAACATTAAAAAAGAATTTTATTAAACTTATGCATAATATAAATAAAGATTAGTAATTTTTTTCTTGTGTGATAAATTTCAAAGATACGCAGGCCAACATCACAATCTGAAGTAGTGCCGAGTTTCCTTCCTACATCTCCTACTGTTTTTATCTATTCTGGAGCAAGAAACTTTGCATTCTCTCGATGGTTGCCGTTTCTTATCAGTTCGGAGTATCTGTCTAATAAAATGCCTTTGAATCAAACGATTTGGATTATCTTCAAAGCTTGAACATCATTTCTTTTGGAATGGTGTCTGATGACTGATACCTTTCAATAAGTTCATCTACTAAAGATCTAGTTTACAAATAAACTATCTGCAATTACTATAAAAATATTCTGGTACTGAAATCTGGTATATAAATAAATTAGTTTAATCTCATTGGTGCATTACTACTGAACACTCCAGCCCGGAAATATCACGGGAGTGACAAATAGAAAACCAAACCTCACCCCGTCATTTTCACGGGAGCGAGAAAGAAGGGGTTTACACCATTTCTGAAATGGTGTTAAATTAATGAAAACTTTATAAATGAAACACATAGAAAACACGCGTGCACATTTTTCATTGTTTTCCATGAAAAACTCTATATCAAAGAAAACAGATAACTATTTCAGCAAACATATGCAATAAGATTGCTCTTGTCTTCAAAGGCACAGGTGACAGCCCTCCCCCCCCACACATGTTTAGCCACCTTATCGAAAAGAATTTCTTTCTATTGTTAGGATTTTACGAAAGTGAACATCAATGTCAAGTGTCAATATTATAATCTTTCAGAAGTATTGCAGATTTATTTATTTTCTTTAGAAAAGTTGCTATTCTTATCAGAATACAAAAAAAAAGTTTTCAATATCATACAATCCTTTGTACATAAATGAAATTTGAATCCTTGCTACGGCAATGTTCCAATAATGGAACATAGACAGAAATACTTAAATTTTACTTTTAAAATTTAAAAATAAAATTTTGCTTTTGTTTTATAAGATATGTCATCTAAAGATATATTTTAAAGTATTGCATTTTTTTCATTTAAACTGGAATTTTGTTAAATTTAATTGTAAGGGAGAGTAAAATTGACAAAATATAGTAAAATTTAAATAATTATAAAAAAATAAATAATTATCTAAACAAAATAAAATGTACTATAAGAAAACTTTATAACGTCATGTTCAATTGTATGTACAAGTGATATTTGATGTTTTTTACATGTGAATTTTTTATTATAAAAATCATGTTCCATTATTGGAACATTGGCGGGTAAACAGTTAATAAAAACTAATGTTTATTTTTTAAATCGTAAGAACAGACATATATCTCTGTCTGTGTGCTAAATATTAGTAGATGCATTTTTGAGATATATTTTTCTAAAATTTAAAGAAGTATAATTTTCCTATTATTTATGTATATTTTTGTTAATTATTTAAAACACAGAATACCAAAAAAAATTAAAATTTATCATTTATTTAATTGCTGCGTACATTGCTATAAGAAACTGTAAATACGGAAGTCAATACAACTAAAGTCTGAAACTTTTTTTTTATGTTTTCCTTAATAAGATATTTCCTAGTAGGTTCGATATTTTTTTCGTGAGTAATAAGTTGAAAAACAAGTTGAAGGAAATTGAGACTAATATGTAATCAAGGGTCCATTTATCCATGAAATATTGACCCTAAAGGAGTAATTATGCAAGAAAAAAAATTGCTTGTGTTATTCGAGCGAAACTTTTTCGTGCAATTTTCATAAATATCAATAAAACATAAAAAAGCTAAAAGATACTAAAAGTTCTCATTTTAATCAGCCCATTAATTTTCCTTCACATTTGTGGAAGAAAAAATTTTCTCGAAAAGGAAATATCCCATGTAATAATGTTAAAAGCCCAGTTTCCTTTTCCATTGCATAAATCAATTTAATTTTTATAGTCCATAAAGAGACCGAGAAAGAGAGACTGCTAAATGCCTAAACAGCAACAAGCTTAAACAAAGTCTTTAACTATCGGGGTGGGGATAAAAGAGAATAATGACTTTCTGACTTTTTAAAACTATGATAGAGAGAAAAAGTTTTGAAAAATGCCAGGTAAATGCACTGCGGTGTCATAATTATATGCTACTGATGCATGCTATTTTCTCCACGCTCATTTACTGATATATGACTGGCAGAGTAAAATGTGTTTTTCTGATTTTATTTACGAAATGGTTTTACTCTTTTGTATAAATGAGTCTAATATTTTCACACAAATCTAATATTTTCTAATTATTGAAAGCAAAATAAATCCCCAGAAAAAATCCTTTATGGAACATTTTTTGAAAGGCTATTGTTTTTCAGAACTGTTTTAAATTTAGACTGAAGAATTCTGATTCATTTTTCCTAAATTAAACAAATTCTACCATCGTAATTCAGAAGATTAATTCTTGATTTCCTTGGTAATGAAGATGCTTAACATGCATACAAAGTAATGTAATTTACAGACGCCTTATTCAACAGGCAACTTGCCTCATCTTTATGACTGTCACATCATTAACGACATTTGGGTTCGGACTTTTCCAAAGTCAGTCTACGAATTTCCTTTCATTATTTTCCTCAACTCAGGAGACAGAAATGCTGATATCCCAAGCATGACGAACCTGAAGTTTCCTGAAGCAGTAAGTCTTTGTATATAAATGTGTATATTCTCCTGTTTTGTATTGTACTTCGTTGTGTTTGTTTACATTTAATAAAGGAAAAAAGTACAGTCTTTATGTCTGTCACATCATGAACGACATTCGGGTTCGGACATTTCCAAAGAAGTTTCCTTCGTTATTCTCCTCAACTCAGAAGTCAGAAATAAGGATACCACAGCATGACGAACCTGAAGGTTCCTGAAGCTGTGAGTCTCTGTATATAAATATATATATTCTCCTATTTTGTATTGTGTTTCGTTGTGTTTTTTACATATATTCTTAACATTAATGTCTGTTTTTGCATTTAATAAAGGAAAACAAATTTACAAAAGCCTTATTCAACAGGCAACGTGCCTCATCTTTATGTCTGTCACATCATGAACGACATTCGGGTTCGGACTTTTCCAAAGTCATTCTACGAAGTTTCCTTCGTTATTCTCCTCAACTCAGAAGTCAAAAATGTGGAGTAAAATATCAACGGCATGATGAATCTGAATTTTCCTGAATCAGTGACTCTTTGTTTATAAATCTATATATTCTCCTATTTTATATTGTGTTTCGTTGTATCCGTTTACATATATTCTTTACATTCATGTCTGTTTTTGCATTTAATAGAGAGAAACAAATGATTCAAAAAGAACACCAGGGCTGGAGAGAAGATACACAAAATTTAAAATACTTACAAACATCGATTATTACAATTTTCGAATTTTTAGAAAATTTCGAAATCATTAGGAGCTTGTTAGCTGTTATATGACTTAGATTCTTCCTTCGTGTTAGCCTAATGTGTGGAGTGTGCACAAAGCAAATCCGACGACGGATAATTGCAAATTGACAAACTGTGTGATGGTATAGGAGCTGTTGTGGCGATAGTTTATGATTGAATGCATGACCTTGGCTGGATCAACTTAGAGATTCCATTTATCACTCTAACAGTTAAGCGTGATTTTATGATGCCTTTTATGAAAGAAATTAACTATTTAAAAATAGTTTAATTATGTTAAGTGGATATACACAAAATAATATACATAAAGTAAATATCTATACAATTATTACAAGCAGCATAATTCCTAAAATCATCTGTTAAGTAAAATTTTTTTTCAAATACAATAGCTTTTCATGAAGTATTTTTAATATAGGGCCTGAAAATATTGATTCATTTGCTTGAGAAGTGAATATCTGATAAAGTTATAATTTAAAAGTTTGATGATTGATTACGTTGATAAATAAAACAAGTCTAGCCTGTGTAATAAATTATGTATCGATATCATTAAAATTCTACATTCATTTACTGAGAAATGACCGGCAAGATGAAATATATAAAATTTATCAACAAAAATGATTTAGCCTTTACAATAAATTACAAAATCACTTTTCACTTTAATATAAAGCACAATAAACACCGTAGATTATTCTCTTATTGAAATAAAAAAAGTTCTCAAAATGTTATTTATATCATATTTCAATTGTAACCCAATAGCTTTTCCTCAAATTATTTTAACTTTAGGATGGGATAATATCGTTTCAATTATTTCTAATTCGGATAGCTGGTACTTTTAAAATTTGACAAACTTCATTGCCTTAATAATAAACGGGCTTCTCATGCGTACAAATTTAAGTTCCATAATAATATAAATCTAAATATAGGGCTTAGAATTACTTATAGGAAAAATTTGGCAAAATTTAAATCTTCATGTGGTAGTTTTAAAACTTTTTCCTTTAGGAAAGTGCAGAGACTTTAAAAAGTTTTCCTTTATTAAATAGCTGTATAATCTGACAATATGACACTTAATTTTAATCTTTCATCATATAAAAGTTTATTTACTTACAAAAATAGTTTTGTTTTCGAATGAAAAATTACGCAGCTCTAAATGTTTTGTAAATTACTCAGACAAAAAATTCTAAATGTCAAAATTTTGATGATTGTTATTTAAAAATTATGAGACTGCAATCGTATTTTTGTGAATAAAATAATAAGTGAAAGGTATACATTATATCTGTAATTTTCTAAACTAAAAAAATATTTTTACATTTTTTTAAAGAAATATAAAAAAAATTCTTTTTCGAAATTTAAAAAATAAATTAAGAATCGAAAGTAGAAACTATAATTTATTTCCACTAACATTCCATGACAGTTGAGCCTTTAAAGCCACGGTATATCTTCTTTAATTTCAATTAAACTAATTATGAATATCTTAAGAACAAATGCACAATATCACATAGAATGAGATTACTGTTAAAAAGCCGAAATTAAATTTATCTCAAATATATTAAAATCTTCACACTCCTCCCTCTGTCACTAATCTCAACTCCTCAAACACGTAAAGAAAGGGCTAAAGAAAATAAATAAATAAATATAAAAATATAAATGTATAACCAATATATATATATATATATATATGTAAATATATATACTAAATGAAACTTTATCTAAGTTTTTGTTCTTTTTTCCATGCTAAATATATAGTTATAACAGTATTTTATTAGATAGCTATTATATTTGATTACAAAAAAGTTGAATAAATTTAAATTTTTTTGTACTCAAATATGATTCTGTTGGTCATTTTTAATGGAGACATACAGTATAATTAAAAAAAAATACTACGTTAATTAAAACAATGTTATAAAATAATTAGTTATTATATATTTTGGAAATGTTTAAAAGAATAATTCTGTGTGAAACGAATATATTGTTACAAATTAATCTCTCTCTCTCTCTCTCTCTCTCTCTATATATATATATATATATATATATATATATATATATATATATGTATATATATATATATATATATATATATATATATATATATATGTATATGTATATATATATATATATATGTTTATATATATGTATATATATATATGTATATGTATATATATATATATATATATATATATATATATATATATATATATATATATATATATATATATATATATGTGTGTGTGTGTGTGTGTAATGTATGAATATTATTACACTTTATTATATGTTAAAAATTCTTCCTTTTCGTATTCTTATTCCTTCAAATCTATTTTTCCATCCACACTTATCTAAAGAAGTGTCCGTGACTTACGATTCCTGCAACCCATATCCCAAATCTTTCACAATAATAAATGCAAATTTTCTGCCCACTCTCCAAATTATTCACCTGTCTTAAAAATAAAAACTCACTCCTACAATGATCTAAGCACCTGTCTGACTGTTAATAAAGCTGACTAATTAAATCTCTCTTGGGAATTCTTCTCAACCTCTCGCTCTGTGTTCCGACCTTGTAATGGTTACATATTTTTATGTTCATTCTACCTTCTCGCTTTGAAAGCGTAACATGTCATTCTCCAAACACAATAAAATTTTAAGATCCACTACACTCTCTGCGTGTTCTTTCTATGGAGTGGCCCAACTGCATATTCTTCTATAAGCCAGTTTCCTAGGCTTTTCCTTGCTCAGTAGTTTGGGCAAGTAAAAACAATAGGGACTACTATATGTTTAATCAGATGGATTAATTTGCTCTGGTTTACTACACACACACACACACACACATATATATATATACATACATATTCATATACATATATATATACATATACATATATATATATATATACATATACATATATATATACATATACATATATATATATATATATATATATATATATATATATATATATATATATATATATATATATATATATATATATATATATATATATATTATATATATATATATATATATATATATATATATATATATATATATATATATTATATATATATATATATATATATATATATATAGATATATATATATATATTATATATATATATATATATATATATATATATATATATATATATATATATATATATATATATATATATATATATATATATATATATATATATATATATATATATATATATATATATATATATATATATATATATATATATATATATATATATATATATATATATATATATATATATATATATATATATATATATATATATATATATATATATATACATACATATATATATATATATATATATATATATATATATATATATATATATATATATATATATATATATATATATATATATATATATATCAGGTTTGAAAACATTAAATTTGTAATTTAGGGGTTTTAAAGGCAGGAAACGCAGCACACTATTTAATGCATGAGCACGAACCATTAATAATTAAATATAAAAGCTCTTGAAGCGTAATAATTGAAGGAAAGTGTCTTCACATTAAGTTGCTGATGAACCCACGCTAAGTGTCTGTCCTTTGTTAGAAGGTGGACTATAGGTACTCGCCCGCCACGTTTAATGGGTGAATACTTGAATAAACATATTATGAAGCACTATCCAGCCGTCTGACTAAATAGTTGACTGCCGCAAGTCATGACACACACACACACACACACACACACACACACACACATATATATATATATATATATATATATATATATATATATATATATATATATATATATATATATATATATATATATATTTACACACATATTATTTGCCTTTTGCTGCATCAACACTGTTTATAAGATAATCATGCCGTTTAGTGTTTTGAAAGTGAATAATATAAAGCCTTTGTTTTAACCCAGACGTGTATATCGGGCGCAGTCTTGATACTGAAGTTCCGCATGTGGTTGAGCCTTATTTCTTGATCATTCATGGCTTTCTGTAGCATGCGTAATTCGATAAGAATATAAACATGTTTCCTGTTGTTAGTTGGGTACTCAGCCCTAATGGAAGAAAAAACTCCTGTTGCTGGTGATTTTCCAAGGAATTCTTGGCACACTGAAAATCGATATATTTTGTTTGTTCTCCTATTTTATCATGAATAATCCTACTCGTATTGCAAAGTTATACGATGGTAGAGCAAATGGTTAGGTATTGCTCACATTGGTATGGAAATAAAATAATTTTTTTTAAATTAGCAAGTAAAACTAAATCTTGTTCAAGCATTTGCAATAAACGCTAAGGTTTACAAAGTTTTTCGCCAAAATGATTAAAAAAATGTATAATTGTTAATACATCTCTACTGTCAGTTACGAAAGGATTGTATTGCAATATAATAAACATTGCGCAAAAATGTCATTATTTAATAATTTGTTTTCCAGAAACACGTAGAAAATAAGAAATATATACATTTAGAATGATATGTTCCATTACTTTCTAAATAAGTAAATATTTCAAAACTACTGCTTCTTTTTAAACATTTCGAAATATATTTTTCTCTTATTCTGGATAATTCGAATTCTTTTCCTAGTTCGAATGAATTGCAGGTATTGAGTATCGACTGAATCTAGATTAAATGGTTTTTATTTTAATTTTTCATGAATGATGAATCGTTTCATAATAACAAATCTATTAATTTTAATTTTCGAATTATTTCCGTCCCTTAATGTTCGATAATAGAGCCCACTTTATTATTTAATTATCAAAAATGCATTTTTATTTAAAATGTTCCCAATTAAGGTTTTTCATGAATCATATTATCCCCAATTCTTCATAAATTATACTTTATTTTGAAAATGTATTGCATTTTAATAGTTTTTCAATTTAAATGCAATACAACATAATGTATTTAAGTTTAGCAATTAAGTCATTTACAGATAATGTAATACATTACTTAATTTGACCTTCTTATGTTTCTAGTTTAAAGAAACACGACTTAACTCCTCGCATGTTACGCTCTAACTCAGTTCGGGCAACACATGCTCCAATTTTAGATTTACTGATGAGTAAAAAATCTAAATTTTTTCTTCTTTTTTAATATATTTCTAGCATAAAAACCTAAAATTTTGCTTTTTTAAAAATAATCTATTTGTAACATTTTTATGATAACAAAAAAAGTTTAAAAAAAACCCATTCCATTTCCATTTTTGTCTAATTTTTTCAAATATATTCCTCAGGCAAGAAGTTAAAGAAAACACAAGGACATATAAATAAATACCCAGATAGTATGCATACTTGCAGAAAGTTTTTCTGGATAATATCTTGACGTCACAAATTTGACGTGACAAACTTGCAGCAAAACTCTTGGAAGTTAGACAGGACATAAAACGACCACTCCTTTGCAACACTATTTTGTTTCGAAACTGTGGCAACCTTGTCATAATAACCCTGGAGCAAGGAAAAATTCTTAGATTTGATGCAGTCTTGTTTCAAACTTGCATACTTTTCACGCTGAGCTTGCTGCAAGTCTGCAGGCTTGCAAAGCAATACTGCTGCAAATTTGTTGCAAATTAAAAAGAAAACAATGTACAGGTATGCAAATATCATATTATGCAATGATTACTCTTTTACAACTAATTTCAAGGTATGATATGTGAGCTAACACATTACATAGTGAAAGTTATTTGGTAATTGAAATATTTTTATATGCAATAATCACATTTTCCTTAATGCTTTTCTTTTATAATAAAATAGTTTTTTGACAATGTACGATTAAGATGAGTACAGTATTAGTATAATCTAAGAAGAGGATTATACATGATAAGATTTGAGAAACCACGTAGATCTTACAGTCTCAATGTGTCAAGAATTCCTGAGGAAAACACTAGCAACAGGTATGTTTGCTGCTATTATTGGTGCTTCTATTATTGTCATCAAACAACAGGAAACAGGCTTGTATTCTCAATCATGCTGGATTTTTATCTACAGAACATGGATGGAAAATGAGTCAAAGTTATTCTCAATCATGCTGGCATTTTTTACCGAATGCATAATGCCACGCTGTTGCCAAAATGAAAAAAAGTTAACATGTTCGATTTGGCATTTTTCTGAATAATGCCAAGTTGCTTCATTCAAACTTCATCTTCGAGAAAACAATATTACAACTGGGTTTAAGAAGATGAGACTTATATTTTTTCGAGTGAATATATATACATATATGTGGCATATAATATTATATCAATATATATCTTCGAAATATACAATATATATATATATACTATATATAATTATTAATATATAAACAATATATGCACACTATATATATATATATATATATTGCCTTTGTATAAAATATATATATATATATATATATATATATATATATATACATATATATATATATATATATATATAAATATATATAATATATAAATATATATATATATATATATATATATATATATATATATATATATATATATATATATATATATATATATATATATATATATATATATATATATATATATATATATATATATAATATATATATATATATATATATATATATATATATATATATATATATATATATATATATATATATATATATATATATATATATATATATATATATATATATATAGGCAATTTTAGGGATAAAATCACCAGATATTTATTTTAATATACTACTATAACTGAGTTTGTTAGTTTTATGTTAAAATAAAGTTACACACACTCACGCATTATATATATATATATATATATATATATATATATATATATATATATATATATATATATATATATATATATATATATATATATATATATATATATATATATATATATATATATATATATATAGTCAGGTTTCGAAAATTATATGTAAGTGTTAAAGGTGTAAATAATAAAATTAGAGTAAGCTCTTTTTTTATCAAGGATCTTGGGACGAATAAGTATATTAAAATGGAGAGCGAGCCAGAATTAGGAGTAGAAGAATTGGAGTCAGGAGACATGTGGCTCATCTTTGAAGAGTCGTTCTTTGTCTGATGATTTAGTGTCTGGTTATACGCCATGTTGGAAATTTGAGAAAATAAAATCTATTACCTCCATTATCAAGATGTCTTCTTTTCTATTAATGTCACAACTTGAGAAACACTTATACACATATATACATACATATATACATATATCTATTGATTATAGATTAATTTTAAACAATATATTCGTCTCCCATTTTGATATAGCATTATTATTTAAAAAAATTTCATCCAATTAGATTGGAGAGATCTAATTGAAGTTTTTGGTAGACATCGTGCAGCATAATATAAGAT
>CM063508.1:105219542-105232042 GCA_032207245.1 Pardosa pseudoannulata | reverse complement strand
TTTTCTCTTACATTTTTATGTTTCTACTAACCTTCCCAGGATGGTTTTTTTGACCCATTCTAAATTTAAGTTTACAAATATTTATTTATTGGCGTATTTAGAAAATATTATATGTAATTATTTTATTAGTCATGTATCTATTCAGCAAAGTATGTATTTTTTTCAAATTTCAGACGTTAATACATTTCAGTAAAATATAAACACATAAGTTGTTATGGTTAATTTTGAAAATTGTGGATTATTCAATTTTAGAAAGATAGGAACAGTAATTTTCAATGAATTATTTTATTATATCTGCTGCAACAATCCAATTGATTCTATTTCATTACAGATTATTATACATTACTAGTTTTCTGAATAGCCCTGTGTAATTCGGACCAGATGCTAGTTTTCGTAACTGCTATTTTCTTCTCTCACTCTTCTTCCCGTTTCCATAAGTGTTTTTAAAATAGACATTGTTCTTTATGCAAGATACTTTTAAAGGTATAGTTTTACAAAATAAACCGTATTTTGCTTCTAATTGAAATAAAAATTTAATGAATAATTTACTTATTTCAAAAGTCATCTTTCGGGTAAATGGATTTCTTTTTACTTTACTTTCTATTTTAGAGGATATAGAACTTAAAATGGCAAAACTAAATATTTTTGATGTATATAGTCTTAATAATTTTGTAAAAATAAAATACTATAAGATGCACAAATATTTGTTTTATGATGAACCGAGAAAATGCTGTTTTAATAAAGCTTGAAAATGTGGAAAAGTGCTATGTCTCTTTTAGGAGGTTAAAAATAGCTTTACTACGGTCATGATGGCTTAATCAGTAGTACGCTTGACTATTATACTAAACTCGAATTCTAGCAGCACAGTGTAATATCTGCTAGTGCTTGTGTTTCCATGGCCTAAACATGCGTGGGTGCTAAAGCATTTGCTAGTGAAGGATAAATATGTTCTATCTTAAAGTAAAAGATTAAAAGACATAAATGATTGTGAATACTGCTGTCATTTTTTTGGTGTCACAAGAACTATTATATCAGAATCTCTTGCTTAAAGATAATTTCGATGATAACAGATTTCTATGTCAGTAACCAAATACATTAACTAATTCAGAGTGTTAATGGTCTTATATTATATTTGAAATGCACTGTAATGTGTTGTAATATTGAAATAGAAGTATGTATGTGTTTGTCCTTTTATATTACAAATATTTTTTTCCAAATATAATATTAGTCCAAGTATTTAATCACATATAGCTATAAAACCTTTTACATTGTCCCCGAAATAAATTCATACAATACTAGGGATACGTTTGTCCTAGTTTATCACCTGAAACCTAACAATTATCGTCATTTATTTAGTGACCTATAAAAATCAGATTTGTTTTATTTTTTCTAAACCTTTCACGAAAATCGAATCAAATGGCCCTCCAAAGAAATAATCCGCAAATGTTGGCGAAAGTTAGCGAAATCATATCGAAGAATCCTCACGACACAAGGAATTAGTCTTAGACCTGAAATAATAATACACGATGTTGAAAGGCTTATAACTTCTTTTGTAATCTAATTCTTGTAATCACGTTACAAGGCTTCCTTTCTACAGTTCAATCCAAATAGATCAACGAGAACACAGCCGTTACAAATAAAGCAGAATTTTGAGGTTAACACAAATTGAAAGCATTGAATCAGGTTTTTGGGTGGAAGTTAAAACAAAATTACCGAAATAAATTACACCTGTATAGAAATAATTTTAGACGAGAAAATATTGAATTCAGGTGAGATTTATCTTGAAAAAATTAATGATATATGAGAAAGTATAATTTAATTAAGATCGATTCATTAAGTCAATTCATTTTTATTATTATTTTACGAATAAATATTTAAAGAACTTTATTGCCTTTCAAGAACTTTATTTGTTATTACCTCTAGAATAAAAGTATTATAATTGCTTTATAAAATACTTATTTTAACTCGTTGTCATATAAAACAAATATATATTTTGGAATATACATTGGAACCTAATTGGGTACATAATGCATAACGTGCAGTTTGTAGAACTATATGAAATGATGCAATAAAGATTAAAATTTCTTGTAAATATTTGTTTCATATCAGGGGCAAAAATTATAATTATAAAATACTTTTGATGATTGAAAGTAAATATATAATAGGCAGACTATTCACCGGGTTTTAACAATATTAATACATTCTTACAGATATTACATCCAGGATCCCATATATGCTGTTTCAACTTTAGATTTAAACATGAACTATTTAATGTCTTAATATGAAGCACTAAAAACAGATATTTAATAAAAAAATTGACAATTGGGAAATAATTAGCCCAATAGATAGATATGCATTGCAACTAATGTACATATATAAGATTCTATTATAAGAAGAAAATGTATAAGGATTTTAGGAACTTTCTATATGATCTGAATTTTGCACTAATTTGACGCAAATTTCACTTTTGCCACTTACATCAGTTTAGTTCTTGTGGCTGTGTTTGTATATAAACTGATATAGCTAGATCTCATCTCCTACAATAAATTGCAACTTTAAAGGGTATAAACAAGTTGGGACATTACTTCTGCTTGCTTTTTGACTAGTTCTATACTTTATCAACTTTTGACTGAGTTTAATGTGGTTTTCTTAGATATCTACATTTGTGTTATATGAAATATGAAGGCTACCAATATATTATTGCAATACCACCCTGCTGACATTACATTAACTCTAAGAAGACAAACATTTACTATAAATAGAGAAAATCTACATTCATGCATAATAATTCTTCGTTGGTAAGGCCAAGAGAAGAGGTTTTCTGAATCTTAGTTGAAATTTAAATATGAATGAGCACCAAAATCTCAAGAACTGCTACCTTTTGTATATTTTAGATACATTTACTGATACCTTTAGTATGCCATTTCAGCTGCTGAAGCCAAACACCGACTTCAAATGTTTTCCTCCCATTGATTTGTTTCCTTACATCCTATTGGCTACCGTATAACCAGAATTTTGAGGTTAACACAAATTGAAAGCATTGAGTCAGGTTTGTTTTGTGGAAGCTAGAAAAAAAATTATCGAAATATATTATACCTGTATAGAAACAGTTTTAAACAAGGAAATATTGAATTCATGTGAAATTTATCTTGAAAAAATTAACGAAATATGAGAAAGTATAATTTAATTAAGACCGATATAATGACCGATATAATACGTTCTATGGGTCTAAATGAATATTGTACAGAATCCAGTTGTAAAACTGGGTTTTACAACTAGATTCTGTACAATAATATTCAATAAAAGGGAAAACTAGTAATTGTGTTAAAATTTGAAATCTTCAATATTTGGTTTTAGCAGTGAGAATTTGTAATTATCAATTATTCTGTGTTGAACTTAGTTCTCAGTAAACAATATGCTTTTGATAAATACCTACATAATTTAAGTTTTTCTGTCCTTTCTTATTTAAAAATTATTGAAATAGGTTTAACTTTTATCTCAGAAGTCTGTACGTTCCCTGATTCAGAAGAATATTCGTAATTTTTAGGGAACATAATTACCTGGACTAAATCAGAATACCTTGTCTAGACTATTCTACTCACGATTATATAAAGTCGAACTGAGTTTACAATAAACATTATGTATTTAGTATGCATTTATATAATTTAACTGGTGAAGTCCTTTCTAGTTAAAAAAATATTTGTATAATCTTAACTGTTGCTTTTACAAGTCTATGCTTTTGTTAATTCTGTAGATTCTTTGTTATATTTAGAGAACAGATTTGCCTAGACGGAATCCCGAAAACACTCTGCTCTACTATAGTTGTTTTAATGCCAATGAAAGTATGTATTGAGAACAATTATCAATGAAAACAAAAGTGTTAATTACACTTTTGGTTTCATTGTTCTCAACAGTATTGTTGGAAATGAAAAACAAAATTGTGTGGATAGAATTAAATCAAAAGTTATCAAATAAGTAATGTTTAAATGTAACTGAATTTTTAAACGATTTTACACTCGCTTTTGTTTTTCCAAATCTTTTGCAACACTATAATTATTCAAGACGAACATAAGAAAAATACATCGTTTCATTAGTATATTGCAAATATGTTCGATAATACATTTCCTGAATACCTACTTTCCATTGTATTTTCTTGAACACGGGTTCAATTTTATTTTCCAAATTTATTCACAACGAAATGTAAATAGCCGAAATTTTCTTTCATGTCGTACTTCACGACGACCAACTCCTTTGAAAACACCGAAGAAGATCGTTTAAAATTTTGCAAAACATCCGTTTACACATTAAACCGAAAGGAATAAATTAAGAGCTAAATCTGTTGCATTTCCATACACTTTAACAAATCTCAAGTTTAAAGAAAATAATAAAAAAAGAAGAAGAAAAAGAAGGAAAGAGAGCGGCGGTGAAATCGAGGAAAAGATAAGCTCGCTTTGATATTGCAGAAAAGAGATTTGATTGCATTCTTCCTCTGAGTTTTAATTTTTCTTTAACTCACGAAACTTGTGTTGCGCTTAGAAAGATTTGATTGCATAAAGCTTCAGAGGGAAGAAAATCAAGCTTAATAGGGTTAAAAACTCATCTCTTTAGAAAACGTGATTTTTATCTCCAAACTTAAATTTAATTCTTGTAAGTCAGCTATTAAACAAAATGTCCTACACCACGTACAAGTGTAAAAAAAAAAACTTCTAGAAAAATGGCATTTGATTAAAAAAAATATATCTCTCTCGTTCTTCTTGCACGAACAAAAAGAAATTACAGAAAGTTTTTCAATAACTTAAAGTTTATAAAGAACTGCTTATTTTAAGGCTTCAGTGTCTTTATTAAAGGAGAAAAGCAAATAGAGAAAGAAAATTATGAAAGATATAGCAGTATTTTGGAATGAATGAAAGTACTTACAAACATAAATATACTTTTATAAAAATATTGAGCTCGAACAAATGGAAATTTTAAACTTCTAAATGTTTTTCCTAGAAAAGTGAGTACTGAAATTCTAAAAAAAAAATTCAAGAATTATGCTCTTCGTAATATCCGAGTAAAAAAACTACTGAATGTCGTGCAGTCCTCGTTTATATTTGAGTATCAACCTGTGATCAAATGTATAGTGGTGATTTATTTTTAATTGCGTTGTGTTAAGTATTTTTGTACTAAATTTAACCACAGGTTCTGAGAAACTACAGACATAAAAATGAAAATAAACTAACAGCTAAATTGACAGCAACCGAGACTAGCTTAATATATAAAAAAGTAAATTTATTATAATATATATACATCTATTTACATACAAAACTGATGCTAATTTTCATAAAATAAGCTTTGTCAACATCTTCTAAATTAGTTCTGACAAATTTTTTATATACTTAAGTAATTTTATAAATAGATAAAGGACCTAATCTCAATTTCAAAAATGTATGTAAATTTGGGGTACCTTTGTGGGTCTAAAATGTTGGGCCCGGAACACTTCTGGTTGAAGGGTATCTATGGCTGATCAGAAGAGGGAATCTATATATCATCCGTTGGTCTCGTCAGGGGCTTCCTCCTGAGTCTTTGGGGTGCGGCCGTACTATTTGGTGCAGGAACACTTTCTGTCGGACTTGGCTGGACTCTCCTAGTTTGGACTATCGAGCACCTTCTTCTCTGGACTCACTAACACCTTCCGTCGGATCCGACTGGACTCCCGACTTTCAAACACCTTCTTTTGGAACCTCCGATCCTCTTCTCCAGGACCTTCGAACCATCTTCTCCTCTTTTAGATTTTTCATATTTAATTATTTCAACCTTGTCCCCTATTTCTTCTTGTCGTCCAATCGGGATAGTTGTAAAAATTTCATTGGTCTGCTTCAACTCCGCCTTGAGACCGCCAACGTGCCAAACCTTATCACTTCTAATTGGGCACTGTCTCTTGGGGACTCATAAATACTCCACAAAGGTACATTCTTATTTAATGTTAAGTATGGAGACGGGATTCTAATCTGGGACTGGGATCAGAACCCCACCCGAGACCACCGTACAAGACAATAATATCCTTTGAATAGAAATTTATGGTCCTCCATCTCTTTACAAAGATGTGATGAGGTCAGATTTAGATCCCTAACATTTTACTTCTTGTATGAATGAATCAATTATATAACAGATCTAAATCACCTCATCACACTGAATTACAATAAAATATTTCAAAACTGGTTTTGTAATATTAAAATACTATATGTATACAGTTCGTTCTCCCTCAATAATAATTTATGAACAATATATAAAACTGTAATTTTAAGTATCATTTAAACTTTAGAACTACTCTTAGCATAATTATAATTATAGCATATGTTATTTGTCCTTCTGTCCTCGGATTATTGAAGCGGTTGGACCTGGAATGGATAAAGGCATCCCCACTGGATTCTTGATGAGTTAGGGTTAGAAAAATGCAAAGCGAGTAACGTTTATCTTCTCCCAAACTATCGATCAGATTCTAAAATAAATTCGTATAAATCTGCTTCATATCCCAGCAAAAAATACTGTCTTCTTTAAAACTTTCAAAATCCACCACTACCCTCCTTTTCGAGCATTGAATTCCCTTATTTCAAGCCTTATTTTTAACGGTTAAGAGAAGGTGATTAAATTTATCAATTTATCACATAATAAATAGATAAAAACAACATTTTTTACTAGCATTATGACGTCATTCCTTTAATCATCTCATTTAATCCTTACTTATTTTAAATTATTTAAACATCGTCTGCATTATTTTCATAGGTTTCATCACTGAACTTAGATATTACAGAAATTTATTTTATATTTGGCTTAAATAATAAAGTAGGTATATATGTGATAGTTTTAAATTTAATCATCTATTATTTTTAGTTTCAATGAAATTTTTATTAGTGGCATTAACAACAAATTCTATTTACCTCTAGGGTGTAGTGGGAATGTAGTGGGAATAAGTATATTAGCATATATAGTAAGAGTTTTTTAACAAATGAGTCACTATGAAACCAATGCCAATTTTTGAGTTTTTCATACATTTGTTAAATCAAATGAAATAAAATAACATTATTTAGAGTTAATAAATGCCATATTCATTTCTCCAATATCATTATTACTTTTTGATTCCAACATGTTTGTTAAATATAATGTAATGCATCAAAATTAATTATTTTAATTGTTTACTGGATTTCATTCACTTAACTTTTAAGAGACATACATAAAAATTACGAAATAAAATTAACTCGAGATCAAAACTTGTACAAGGTGTGTTATGTATTATACATTAAATCAAATGAAATAAATAACATTATTTGGAGTTAATAAATGGCTTATTAGTTTCTCCGATAATATGTATTTCTTTTTAATTCTAACAGGATTGTTAAATATAATGTAATGCATCAAAATTAATTATTTTAATTGTTTCATGCACCTTATTAATTTAGCCTTTAAGAGACATACATAAAAAATACGAAATAAAAATAACTCGAGATCAAAACGTAAACAAGATATGCCATGTATTATATATTAAATTACATGAAGCAACATTAATAAATAAATTACATTATTTGGAGTTAATAAATGCCTTATTCGTTTCTCTAATAACATTATTGCTTTTTAATTCTAACAAGTTTGTTAAATATAATGTAAGGCATCAAAATTAATTATTTTAATTGTTTACTGGACTGAATTAATTTAGACTTTAAGACACATAAAAATGACGAAATAAAATTAACTCGAGATCAAAACTCATACAAGATGTGTTATGTATTATATATTCAATCAAATGAAATAAATAAGATTATTTCGTGTTAATAAATGGCTTATTCATTTCTCCAATACATTATTACTTTTTAATTCTAACATGTTTGTTAAATATAATATAATGCATCGTAATTAATTATTTTAATTGTTTCCTGGACTTAATTAATTTAATCTTTAAGAGACATACAAAACACTACGATATAAAAATAACTCGAGATCAAAACTTATACATGATGTGTTATGTATTATATATTAAATCAAATGAAATAAATAACAATATTTGGAGTTAATAAATTGCTTATTCGTTTTTCCAGTAATATGTATTACTTTTTAATTCTAACAGGTTTGTTAATATAATGTAACTCATCAAAATTAATTACTTTAATTGTTTATTGGACTTAATTAATTTAACCTTTAAGAGACATACATAAAAACTAAGAAATAAAATTAACTCGAGATCAAAACGTATACATGATATGCTATGTATTATATATTAAATCAAATGAAATAAATAACATTATTTGCAGTTAATATATAGTTATAATAGTTAATAATAATACATAGTTTCTCGGAAAATATGTATTACTTTTTATTTGTTAAATATAATGTAATTCCTCAAAATTAATTTTTTTAAGTGGTTACTGGACTTAATTCAGCCTTTAAGAAACATACATAAAAGATAAATAAAATTAACTCGAAATCAAACTTTAACAACATATGTTATGTATTATAAAACACGATAATGCTTCATGTGCTCTGCAATATTTTCAGTTTAAATCATTTAAAAATTCCTTCCACAGTTTTATTAGTTGTTTCCACCCAAGGGTTATTAATAAGAGTATCTATTTTATGCACGCTAACTATAAACAACATCGATCCCCAAACATATCAAATACTTATTTTGAAAAGAAACCTTAAATCTGCTCTTTCAAAATAGTTGCAGAGGATGTGACTCACAACACTAAACGAAAATAACAAACTCCAGAGAAAAGTTATTCGATTGAAAAGATTTTTTAGCTGATAGGGAAAAAAGCAATAACGGAAATCCACAAAAATATATTTTAGAGAACTCTAATTTACAGGGAAATATTGTGTTACTTATAGAATACGATAGAAGAAATATAAAAGCTGAAAGTAAAAACACATTAAAGAAAAGGAGAAGCGTTTAGAGGAAAATTAAAGAATTTCATCATGGAAGTTTTATATGAAAAATAATCCGTGTTGCGCTCTCTTTTCAAGTTGTCTACCCCAGGAGATATATCCAGGAAATAATTTAGTCTTAAAATAGGAAGTTAATAGAGATGTTGAGTATTTATTGTATAGGAGTTTGAACTTTTATTACGAAAGAAGATAGCGTATGAGTCTGCAGGCTTATAAAAATTTATTTATTTCGCATTGTAATAGATAGGAAATGTTTGGGATGTAGCGTTTACAGAAAAAAATATAAAGAATGTATTTCTCTGTGTATCTGTGTATTTGTTTATTTTGTAAATTTAGATTTATTAGACATGGGAATAGTTAATCCCACTGTCCTGTTTACAATAAAATGGATTTATGGTGTCATATTTCTTTTTATCAAGAAGAAATGCAGTGTTTTGAAAATAATATACGTTGTACGGTTTCTTAACATATTTAGAAACGTTTGAAAACTGAATTGGTATAGATAGATGTATTTAATGCAAAATAATTACCCATGAAAGAAAAGAAGAAGTGTTTAGAGGAAAATTAAAGAATTTCATCATGGAAGTTTTATATGAATGTTGTGGTCTGTTTTCAAGTTGTCTACCCCACGAGATATATTCAGGAAATAATTTAGTCTTGAAATAGAAAGTTAATACAGATATTGAGTATTTATTGTATAGGAGTTTGAACTTTTATTACGAAAGAAGATAGCATCTGAGTCTGCAGGCTTATAAAAATTTATTTATTTCGCATTGTAATAGATAGGAAATGTTTGGGATGTAGCGTTTACAGAAAAATATAAAGAATGTATTTCTTTCTCTGCGTATGTGTGTGGTTGATTACTTCTTAAATATAGATTTATTGGACATGGAAATAGTTAATCCCACTGTCCTGTTTACAATAAAATTAATTTACGATGTCATATTTTTTTATCAAGAAGAAATGCTTGTGTTTTGAAAATAATATACGTTGGAAGGTTTCTTAACATAAGGGAATAAAATATATGTACACGCTATTTACAGGTGAAATTTAAGGAATAAATCACTTCTCTAAACAGGCTAAAAAATAAAATTGTGGGTTAGTGAAGCAGGCAACAAATCAAATCTGGAACAGTTCGCAAGTGTATTGCAGGTGCGGGACACTGCAATGGTTCAACTCTTCTCGAAAGCAGGAAAAGTTGAGACTCTGAGGCTAGCATAGCGCTCAGAGAAAATAATAAATAAATGATTCGTTGAATTCTGGAGGAAGCAACAAGGTTCGGAGGCTCTTTTCCTTGAAGAGTGAGGTTACTCTTAGCACAATCGCGAAGTACAAAGCTTGAACGGGAATGATATCCCCAAATCCGGAGCGGACTTAATCAAAAGCTTATCGAAGAAAGAAGCTGCGGTCTCGAAGACAAAATAATCCCGGCTGGCTGGGAATGGTTCAGTGCCCATGCTTGGGTACACAACCAAAAAGCAAGACAAGGCAAGACGACCTTTTTCAGTAGAAGAATTTAATTGGAGCACCTGGGCCCAAGGCCGTATCTCCAATTTGGTTGGGTGAAACATTCAGGAGGGTATGCATCATAAACTGGGGTTCCCTGACATGTTAGAAAGTATTAATAATAAAATTACATTTACAGTTACATATAAGAGAAAATTTAATAACAAAACCCTGATAGCAGATAAAATCATAAGATAGGAAATAATTTAATGATAGTGCGACCTTTTTCACCCGCTTCCAACCTCTATTTATAGGGGATCTGCTAACTTCTGATGTCATCTCTTCCAGCACCTTCTAGGAAAAGGAGTGAAGTCATTCTGTGGTCACATGTGGAGGAAACCGCCGACCTCTCCAGATGACCCTCGTTCTTTTAATTTTGCCGACTGGCAAACTAGATCATAAAAATCCATTAAGTTAAAGATGATTCCTTTCGGAATGTTCCACAACTTGCAATGAACTTTTCGCTAATAATTTAGCTAAAACTTTGCAGATGCTTTTGTCCATGAAGCACTTGACTCTGTTACTGCACTACAATGCTTCTTTTAACTTCGTAACAATATTTCAGACGAGACGGCCCCTCTTTGATTAATGCCGAACGATGGCCGAGTGGTTAGGGTGATGGCCTTCGGACCTGTAGTTCGTGGGTTCGAATCCCACTACGGCATGGATGTTCGTAGCCGTTCGGAATCGGCTTTAAGCAGTAGGTCCCTGTCTCATTAGCTCTCGTGTTGCAAAAAGTAGACCGTAGCGCTCCCAAACCAAACCAAACCAAAACCTCTTTGATTGACGGGTGAGATTGCTGCACATTGGCCACACTGTAAATGAAGTGTGGAGACAACTACCATTGTCCGGTCCTCTTTCAGGGATTCTCTGTGTCAATGTAACGGTACGTTACAGTATTTACATTTTTTATAAAGGATCGTATTTATTTATACTAAGAAATGGCACCTTTGATTATGATTAATAAATAAATTACGATTATAAATCGAAATAAAGATATAGTAAGATGATATTCCCGGAGGCAAAGCAACGTGTAAACTACAATAAAAATATTCAGAAAGAGTAGAACGATATATTGAAGTAATGAAGATGAGAATTCATGAGATAAAGTGGATTGAATATAATTTTCTAATGAATTTTGTGGGATAGATTAAAACTTAAATTGTATATAGTAAATCGACTGTTTAGCTACATACAAGCTAGGCAATTCTTTGAATTTTCTTGATGCAAGGAGAGATAACAGCGATTTTAGTGTTTTAAGTCACGTAAAATCCATCCAATTGGAAAAATCTTTTCTCCCTAATTGATTCCATGAAGTAAAAAATCAATTGGGATGTGGTCTAATTTGTAATTAAATGCTGTCCTTTTAAAAAATTACATATGATTGCTATTTTGAGTGAAAGTACATAGGCATTTTATTTTTTCATAAACTAATTACTGCTATACACACTAATACGTGCTATACACACTATGGTTATAAGAAAATAATTAAAAGGCTCTTTTCTTTTTGTTTCGTAATTTCGTAAATCTCAACAGCTATATTATCTCTTTTAAATAGCATATCAAGTCAAGGTTCTATTTATGGGTGTATTCTTCTAAGGCTTTTAATGAAGTAAAGTAATCAACACACAAATGTTCAATGTTCACAAAAATGTTCAATGTTCATATATAGGAAATCAAAACCAATTAACAAATATGGTAACCTCTCTGTTAAAATCGGATAAACGATATAGATTAATTATAGATTTTGTTCCTACCTTCTTTAATCTTATTTCTATATCCTAAAAAAAAAGTTCAATAAATATAGTCAGCTATTGGACAGGACTGTGAACTGACCGAGGTAACACCCTTCGGGTTTGAAAAGTTGATGCACCAGTTTCAAACCATGAAGCATCAATTTGGTGGTGCACTGTACATTCAGATTATATACGTCGATACCAAAGAAAAGAGATACGATAGCGATAGAATGAACAGCTATTATTTATCTAATTAATTAGTCATTAGTATCAATTATTTAAAATTTTCTCCGCTATTTTTTAAAAATTAATTTTTCCCTTTACTGGGAGAAAATCAAA
>CM063508.1:105207042-105214542 GCA_032207245.1 Pardosa pseudoannulata | reverse complement strand
CAGTATCTGGAAGGTTCCGGAAAGAATCACGTCAGGGGCAACCGGGACCGCTATATAAGAAGATTGGCTGAGAGGAGGAGAGATGGATTTTTGTAGAGTTTGAGAAGAGTTCAATTGTCTTTCCGAATTGCCGGGGCATGCTTTTCTTCAGAGGCGCCAGCTTCTCTGATCTCCACTAGGAAGTCGACACTCGACTTCGGGATCTAATTCCTGCTACGTTTAATTATTTTGTACTTCGTGCTTTGAAGTAGATCTCTCAGAGTGACACTTACTCTTATTCTGGATCGTCTTACATGATTCGATTCCCAACGAACTCCAGTGAAATATGTATTTATATGCTATTATTTAGGAATTTTACACCTTAGTTCTCCTATCATAAGAATGTGTAAAAGAACACTTCAAAAATTTTGAAAATGTAATAAATTAGTTAAAGTAAATTAAGATTTTATAAAACTCTTTTATAACAAGTTCACTATATTACATCCAATCCATACTTCGATTTAATAATGTGATACAGAGCATATCTGCTGTCTTTGTAAGTAGGCATCCAATTTTCTAAATTGATGATGACTCTTTCGTGTGTCTCCCATTGGTGTTAAAAATTCAAATATTAGAAAGTAATAGTCGAATTAAATTGTAAAAATGTTTAATTACATAAGAACAAAGCCTTTTTCTATCAAAACTCTATAAAAATCGGGGTATCTATTTTGTCCTGCTCCTCCTCAATGATGTTTTTTAAAAATTCATTATTATTTTTATTTAAAATAAAGTATGTTTAGGAAAAAAATGTTAATACCAGTTGTAATATTTACTTAAAAATTTGGTAAGGAAGTGTGAGAACTGTATACCATTCATCTACGAGGCGCATCCAGAAAGTAAGTTTCCCGATAATTTCCCCTTTAAAGTAAACGTAATTAGCCGTGTCAATTGCATGTGCATAACAGATCTATGACGTATTATTCATAGGACAGCTGGAAAAATCTCGATTCATGCCAGTAGCGGGGTAGCAGTGGTCCGAAATGGAAACTCTAATTCCTTCTCCCGCCGCCTGCAAGGTTCGGACGGTGATCTTGAATGTACAAAATATTGCACCAATTGAAATTCATTGTCAGCTCTGTCAGCTTTATGAGCCAAAATTGACAATCGAACACAAAATTCAACGCTTAGGAGCAGCACTGACATTTCTGCTACGGTATCATGATGATCGAAAACGAGTTCTTCGACAGGATCGTCACGGGCAATAAGAATTGGATTTCACACTTACCCCGGAAATCAAGCAGCAGTCAATGCATTGGCATCATAGTGGATCTTAGGTCAGGACCAAATTCAAACAGACGCTGTCGGTACGGAAAGGGGTGTGCACGGTGTTCTGGGACAGGAAAACTTGTTCCATTCATAGGAAGATTTCTACGACAGAGGTATACAAAAGTTGATCCCACAATACTACAATTGTCTCAATTCTGGTGGTGGCTATGTTGAAAAATAGCTGAAAAATTGCTGTACTTCTTGTCAATAAATATGTCCTTTTAGGTGGGAGGTCTTTTTGTCATGTAAATACGGAAACTTACTTTCTGGATGCACCTCGTATTAAGCTGATTTTGGTTTTGATTTATTGTGATGATACACTCTGGGACTGACACATTTGTAGGAAATACATACTATTAAATTTCGCTCTTTAAGCACTTTCTTTAACGTGTTATCATATATTAAAATCCAAAATATTGATTATCTTAACATTAATCGAATTTTATATACTCATTGAACTAAAAGCACCACATAATTATTTAGAACATGAATCTAATTTTTTTATAGACAAATACCTTTATATACTAAACTTATTACTTTTCAAATTCTTTGTAGAATTAACAGAAAACGCATCGTAATGTACGCACTGAAAATAAATTATGTTTCTACAAAATGAAAAATTGTGATAAGGAAACCTGTCGATCATAAAGGGAAACCAAAATTTGAAGTAGTTTTCTGCTTTAATAGATATTAAACTAGTGTCTAAATAATATATTATTGGTATAATATATTATTAGTTTTGATATATATGCATTTGCACTCCAGTCATTCTTGATATTTCTGATATAGAATCAAAGATTGAAAATTAGTATATCGCATTGTACGATTTCTACTATAATAGATATCAAACTATTGTCTGAATATATTATTGGTAGTGAGTATTTTAAACATTTCTTATTAGTTTTGATAGATACTTATTGTCACTTCAATCATTCTTGATATTTCTAATATAGAATCAAAGATTGAAAATTAGCATATCGCATTGTACGATTTCTACTATTATAGATATCAAACTATTGTCTGAATATATTATTGGTAGTGAGTATTTTAAACATTTCTTATTAGTTTTGATAGATATCTATTGTCACTTCAATCATTCTTGATGTTTCTGATTTTGAATCAAAGATTATCAATTATAATATTGCATTGTACAATTTCTACTTTAATAGATATCCAACTATTGTCTGAATATATTATTGATAGAGAGTATTTTAAACATTTCTTATTAGTTTTGATAGATATCTATTGTCACTCCAGTCATTCTTCATATTTCGGATATCGAATCAAAGATTATCAATTATTATTATATTGCATTTTATATCAATTATTATATGGCATAATTAGTCCAAGAAATTAAGTTTGAAGATTGTTTCATTTTGATTATATATTACATTGAGCATTACTATTTCATTCAACATGTAAAAATCAAAGTCTTATACCTGTTTACACGTATGTACTATAAAATTTCATTAAAATTCTTCGAACAAGCTTATAATATTTTTATTAAAAATTTTAAACAACAGAAGACCGAGGGAAGATAATTTCAATAACAATTCAATTATTTTTGTCATGCATCTAAAATATTTTGTGAAACCCAAAGAGTTTTATCCAAAACTATTATACTAGAATTACCATCATTATCTAAAAATATTTTCCTTATTCCGAGGATTGTTTCATTCTTACATAAATTTGAAAATCTCAGCAAACAGTACGCAACTAAAGTACAAACATATTTCTAGAAATTCTTTACAATAAAAAGGTTTTATAGACCGAAATGTCAGCATTCTTTAAAATGAAAATTTTAATGCGGCATCAATAACGACGAAAAACGAGAAACATAACAAAAAGTGGTTTATTTTAAAAGGATTTACTATTCTTACGGTAAATCCCTTAAAAATACATTTGGTAACGTGAAATATATTGATTCTGGCTTCCTTTTCCTTTCTTGCGTAACAAAACGTTGTTAAAAGCAGCGTTGACAAAGAAAGTTTAAATTTAAAAAATAAAAAAAAGCTTTACAAACTGCAATTATTTTTGAATAAAAGATTTTAATTGAAATGAAGAATTGTTTATTTCAATATTACACTTCAAAGAGTATTCTCAATTAGAAGTGAGATCGAAAATTAAAGACTAATTTTCCCTACTAGTATTTGAAGTCTTATTGAAGTACACATATTTATTGCGAAATATTTCTATTAATAATTCTTTTGGAAAAGAATGTTTAAGTTACATACGAATAAGAATAAAGTATATATTTTTGAAAAACAATTGTCATACATCTAATTTCTTTAATTTAAATACTTGAATTATTTTGCCTATATTTTAATTGTTTGTGTTTAACTTTTATCTTATGGGTGTCTTGGTACTTTTTATAAGAATAATTTTACACTAAAATATGATTAATATTTAATATAAGATAAAAGCTTAATGTCAAACAAAAATATTGGTTATTTATCTTTCCCTTGTTAATAATTTGAATCTTAATTCTTAATATAACAGAATGACTAATGATTTTTTAAACATGAAAATTATTAATTACGACTTTTACGTTGATATTAATATAAAATGTAATGACCACTGTTAATTTATAAAAGTTTATGTCAATTTTTAATAACATGTGAAAGTGAAGTTCATCTCCAAGGAAAATTCTTCAAAAGATCCGATCGAACAATAACTTTTCCTTTTGTCCCTCTGTTGCTTTTTTCTATAGATTTGATTGCAACCTGGATTCCCTGTTTGACGACAAAAAGAGCTTTAGGTAATTTTATCACTAAATAGCTAAACTAATGATTCAAAGTTTGTAATCAGGTGTAGTTTGTTTCCAAAATTGAATTTCAGTGGCTCTTACCTTCTCGTTTTGAATATATCACCTTAAATACTTTACATTAATTAAAAAAGCAAAAACTTTGGCTTACTTTCTTCGTTGATTCGTACAAGAGAAAGAATTCATTTATGTCTATTAAAGATTGACCATCAGATGACAGTTTGACAACTACAATTTACCTCTGTTCACGGTGGCCGACAGATAACAAAGACTTGTGTGGCTGTAGATCTTTACAGATGTGACACATTGTGTACTTCCTCAGGCGAAATTGTATTTCTTATGATGTTTACAATGCATAACTAAAGCTTATCAACAACCGTTTTTCAGTACGGCATTAAAACCAACTAACACAAGGGGTATAAGTAGATAATCCGACAACTTTGGAAGACTAAAGAACAGGACTGATGATTAATATGTCATATATATATGATATATTTTAGACTTATCTGAAAACGAATAAAAGGAAATTGCTTTATTAACAGGATTCATTGAAGCTACAAGGAAATTTATGGTATAAAAAGTTTGTATTTTGGAGAATATTTGATTATGTACCTCTACAAAGTTGGGAATTAAGCAGTTTTCTGTTATATTCTCCTGTGAAAACTGAAATAGATCACATATTTAGTTTTACTATTCACATTTGCTTCAGTTTTATATTTCAACGTTTTAAAAATCTGACAAAATTATGGCTAGTTCAGCACATTTCAGATTTGGTACATTATAATTCCTTTCATCAAAACAAGTTAATTGCAGAGATAAGAGATATTTGTTAAGGAGTTTTATGTTTCACACAAACAATTCTATTGCGTAGAAACGTACAGTTCATGTCGCAACGTTTTGAATATCAGAGCATTATCATTACAGTACATATCATTAGTACATATCGGAACAGAAATTGTTATAAGCATATATATCTAACATTTTTACAAATGCGTACTCCAAACTCACCCATGTTGGTTTAGAAGAATTAAGTAAATACAGATTCTTCATAAGTTTTAGCAAGTTAAATGTATTTTTTAAATTTCACATCATTAAGGTAGTTTTCTTATAAATATAAACATTGTAAATTTAAGTACAATTTATATTCTTAAAGTTGAAAATAAAGTTACTTACTTTCTGAAAGGTGTATGCTTTTAAACATCTCTAGCATAGTAACAGAAAGCAGGAGTATTTTTATTTGCTTAAGATCATCGGAATAAATGTCAGTAGAAAATTAACCCTAAAGGGGTAATTACATAAAGAAGTAGAGAAATTGTTTAATAATTTCTTAAGTATCCATGGTATTGAAAAAAGCCTAAAGCATTTCACCTTCGTTAGACAAATGTTTTCAGCATTTTGTTTAAAAAATATGTTAATCTATTATAATATTTTGTCAAAAAAATTTGATCTTAAAATAAAACGTAGTAATTACTATAATTAAATTTTATACTATAATTAAATTTTATTTCTGTGACGTATATAAATATTTTTTTCTACATTACAAAGTAAGGGAAATAAAACAAATAGTGAAATTTCAGTATCTAGAAGAGAGCTAATACATGACGTTAGGAACTTGGGTAGCTTTTTTTACTTTTAGGCTTATGAATCATACAGAAAGTATTGAAACTCTCAAGAATTCGAGAGCCATGTTCGTGATAATTATCAATGTCTCAGATATCATTTGTTTAAAACTGATCCTATCGTATATGATTTATTTTTCTAATATTACCAAAAAACTTGCTCTTGCTGAATTTGTTATTAAAGTTTAAGGAAAAATTTCCTGCTGCTAAAAATACGAGGCTAATTTTCAATGATAGTTTAACAATTACCTAAGAGTCAGTTTTGTTTTTAAGTACTGTTTCTGAAACGTTTTATTGCAGGAAATTGGGAGGTATTACTATTAAATGTTGAATATGAGTAAACAAATATATTTTTTTTAATTTTAAAAAACTGTATACATTTGGTTCAGTATGTCGTCACCATTAATAAATGTGTTCTTCCTTATTATCTGTGAAACACAAAGAATAGAGACATTGTTCACTTTAGGTTTATTTTCTATTTTATCATAAGAGAAGACATCTATTTCTTAGAAAGCATCCCTGAATTGCCATTTATTTAAAACTGAATCATTTATAAATCCACCAGAAAACTGATGCTGTAAAATGTTTGTCAAAATATTTTGTCAAAAAAAATTTGATCTTAAAATAAAACGTAGTAATTATACTATAATTAAATTTTATTTCTCTGACGTATATAAATATTCTTTCCAACACTACAAAGTAAGGTAAATAAAAAATAGTCAAATTTTAGTATCTAGAAGAAAGCTAATGCATGTCGTTAGGAACTGTGGTGGCTTTTTTTTACTTTTAGGATTATGAATCATAAAGAAACTATTGAAACTCTCTAGAATACGAGAGTCGTGTTCGTGATATTTATCAACTTCTCAGACATCATTTGTTTAAAATTGATCCTATTGTAGATGATTTATTTTTCTAATGTTACCAAAAAACTTGCTCTTGCTGAATTAGTTATTAATATTTAAGGAAAAATATCCTGCTGCTAAATATTTACGAGGCTAATTTTCAATGATAGTTTTTGCACGTACCTAAGAGTCAATTTTGTTTTAAGTACTTTTTCTGTAAATTTTTATTGCAGGAAATTGTTAGGTACACTATTTAATGTTGAGAATAAGTAAAAAAAACAAATATTTTTTAAGTTCAAAAATTCTATCCATTTGGTTTCGATATGTCGTCAACCTTAATAAAATTCTTTATCCTCCTTATCTGTGGAACACAAAGATTAGAGACATTATTCGCTTTAGGTTTGTTTTCTATTTTATCACCAGAGAAGACCCCTCTTTCTTAGAAAGCAATCATGAATTGTCATTTATTTACAGCTGAATCATTTATAAATCCACCAGAAAACTGATGCTGTAAAATGTTTGTCAAAATACTTTGTACATTTGATCTTAAAATAAAACGTAGTAATTACACTATAATTAAATTTTATTTCTCTGACGTATATAAATATTCTTTCCAACACTACAAAGTAAGGTAAATAAAAAATAGTCAAATTTTAGTATCTAGAAGAAAGCTAATGCATGTCGTTAGGAACTGTGGTGGCTTTTTTTTACTTTTAGGCTTATGAATCATACAGAAAGTATTGAAACTCTCAAGAATTCGAGAGTCGTGTTCGTGATAATTATTAACGTCTCAGACACCATTTGTTTAAAATTGATCCTATCGTAGATGATTTATTTTTCTAATGTTACCAAAAAACTTGCTGTTGCTGAATTAGTTATTAAAATTTAAGGAAACATTTCCTGCTGCTAAAAATTTACGAGGCTAATTTTCAATGATAGTTTTGCAATTACCTTAGAGTCAATTTTGTTT
>CM063508.1:105169542-105202042 GCA_032207245.1 Pardosa pseudoannulata | reverse complement strand
CTAAGAGTTTAAATTTCCTTTCATGAAACAGAAGAAGGGAATATTCTGGAAGGGGAGCTGTACAAGATTGTAACGTATTCGGTCTCTTTTTCAGGTGACACTATGAAGAAGCAGGTGTTCCTTGATTAAATGATTTATTTACACTTAGCAGTTTAAGCCGTACGTGCCTCCTGGGTATTGCTAAATGAGGGACAACCTCAGGGGTGTACCTCCTTTAGGTATACACCGGTGTCACGAGCCCGGGGTTCACCTGAGTGATCTTTATTCTTCGTCTTCCCTGGTAGTCCCGAACTTGCCTCTGTAGAGCTTGTTCCTTACTGGGGTCGACCACATTAATTCTCGAGCCAAGACGGAACCTCGCGTAGGTCAGCAGCAGCTCTGTAGCTGTTGTGGTTGCGGTCGTGGCGACTGGTTTTCAGTAATAGCTGCTGTATGGGCGAAAAACCTGGGTCAGTTGAGGAATTACCTTACACCTAGCAGCTATATACACTTTTCTATATACACGCAATACAATTGCGCTTCACAAGTATGTGATACAATAGACTTAGGCCTGAGTCGAGACGTACACTTAAATACACTGCTGAAAGGTTTGATAACCAACGGAAGAAAACAATTCGGTAGATTCGTGGAATAGTTCTCGGAAGTAATTATGTAGACAATACACTCAATTAGACGAGAGTGTTTGAAGTAGCAATTGGTATATTCGAAGAAGATAAAAACAAAGTCAGAATTCCTAGGAGGAATATACAATCAATCCTGAAGAGGATAGAATTAAAAGTAAACCCAAGGCACATGGTATAGTTAAGAATCTTCGAAAGAGATTTATCCCAATGTGGGATTTTCACTAAGAAAACTCTCCGATAGACTGGTCAAGACGACTTCCAAATTAGCTGGTTGCTAGCTAACAAACTACTTCTTAAAGAATCTCATCTCGTCTCTTTTTTAGGGGAGGGGGCTCTAAGAGAGAGGGCTTCACCCACGATATCATCATTGGATCATCTGGCTATGATCTCATCTTCAATCAACTGGACTCGTCGGGGCTAGACAATCACCGGCCGCGGACAGGGGAGTCTCCGGAATTTTGTGTCGGCGAAAGGTCCAATATTGCGACATTCCTTTGGAAGCTTATGGTATCGGCAAACATCTTTCTGGCTATCAGTCTGGGCACCCTGTTGTCTATCTTGTTGTTTCGCTACTGTAGGACACAAAAGTCTAGACATCGTTGTGCCGGGGAAAAAAACACCTTTGTCTTCACATAAACTAAGTCCATTTCTCAAACCCTTTTAAGAAGCAGAGTTTTTAGTGAGGGAATCTTACCTTTAAGGCACGCCGTTACAAGATGCACGCCACGTGGACGGCCAAAATTTAGATCGTTCAAACTTTTCTCTACCCCCTAGGCAAATTAAAGAAGGTTTGTAAATAAGGGATCCTAATATAAATATGTATGTGTGCAGCTGAAGTTCTAAGATAAGAGTTATTATCGAGGATTTCTAACTCTACCGACGTATGTCTGCTGTATAGGATGCAGATCGCATACAATTGCTTTTACAAGCGTACCTTATATTTAAATAAAAACACGTTTGAAAAACTATGATAAATTTTTACTTATTCATACATGGTTGTGTTTATTTACATTGTATTACCTTCTGGTTTAGCACTTTATTATTACAAGAAAAGATACATTTTTGTAATTGGCAAACCACCTGTAATTGGTCCCATTTAATAAGATGTAATCAGGGTAGGCCTAAAATAGAATATATGAAGTAATATAAATCGACATAAATCATAAAAAACAAAAAAGGATCTGTGAGCTCAAGTGTGTCCAATGGAGTGTTAAAAAAAAGGCAGATTTTAAATATTTTATAAATACCCTGCAGGTTTTTCTGTTGAAATATACCCTTTATTGAACTAAAATAGAATGATGCATAAAAATAACTTTATTATTCCTTTCTAACTAAAATTTATGCTTTCTAGATCCTTAGTCACTAATAAAAAAGAGAAAAATTAACAATGGTTTCCAATTAGTCACTGAATAACAAACTGAACTCGGATCATATTTCAAGTGGTATAATACACTGTCATTACCCTGTCAAACATTCCTTCACTTTTAAAGTTGAATTAAACAAACTATGTTCGATGGTATAGGGAGTTAATTATTTCGTATATTACTTTTGGCTTAGGCTTTTGCATTTGTTCGTAATATGGCTTTAAGCAGTAGGTCCTGGTTTAATTAGCCGTAGCGATTGAAAACATTGACCACAATTGTTTAAACAAAAACAAGTTTGTAAGAATGAAAACATCCAGAAGTTTAAAAATATTTCAAAAACACCTTACATGTTTTTCTGCTTGAATATTTATTCTACAAAACATATGTAGAAACAAATTATAGAAAATAATTTCAAAATATGCTTTTCGAATGATATTTCTGTTTTCAAGATTCCTAGTCACTTATAAACAAGAAAAATAATTTTGACAGAGTGGGAGAAGGAATTTGATGGCATATAGTGGAATAGCTTACGTCTTAAAAATATTGAAACCCATGCGTAGAAAAAAATTACTCTTCAGATATGTTAGTAATTTAGTCGCTTTAAAAGTCCAAGAATATTTTTATAAGAAGATAAATTCCCTCTAGAATTCTAAAATCTTCTTATAAGTAGCTGTAACTGAATATAGTTCACTTAAAATGTAAATAATCAGACAAATTGGGCACTGAAAAAGTTTAAATTGAAATTTTGAGCCAATATTCAAGAAAGTGGATCTTGAAACATTTGCAGTTTATTTATGATGAGTTCATTTCGAACCAAACAAAAATTTTGTATGGGGATATTTTTGGAGTTTATATAAATCACAAAATTTATTTTTATGTTAAGAAATGTTGATATTTTATTAAACTAAATTTTGACTTTAGACATATATAATTATATTATTTTTGAAATATGTATTAAATGAAGTAACTTTTATATCATTAATCCTTGTGTGCAAAAGATCAGGTCGTTGTGATCAAAACATAACTAAGCAATTTTCTTATATTTTTTTCTCAAAATAAATCTAAAAGTTCCCAAAATAATTATAAAGATTTTTTTAACCTTAAAATATTCTACACTCAAAGAATAGAATATTTATTAATTTAGTTTATTAAGGTTATTGGTTGTAACTAATAACTGTGGTATGAGTATAAATTTTAATGCATCAATATGTTTCCTTTTGTTTTCTATAAGTTTCATTAAAATCTATACCGAGTATTTTCTAAGAATTGTATAAAAAAAAAGCTTATGTAAGGATAATTTTAATCTTTGATATTCATTTTAAAATTAATTTTAAAAAGTATTTATCTTTATAGAAAGTTAGGTTGATATTTTGCATTATCTTATATAATTTAGATTTTTAATAATATATAAGTATTTAGTTTAATCATTTTATATCATGCTAAGTAATATTTTTACTGTATAATCACATCCTTTCTCGATAAAATATTAAAGTTATTTTAATTAAAGGTCAAATTTTATTCAAGAAATTAAATATTGATTTATTTTAATGAATGAAACAGCTGTTTAGACAATAAAAATTAACTTTATTAATTTGCTAAATTTTTATAAATATATTTCTTGGTTTATCTCAACTTTTTTATTGTTAGTTAAATCTTAAATCTATAAAGCTGAATAAATTTAATATCTTTTATTACACACAGTGTGACTTAGTACTTAGTTGTAAGTTAATTTCTCAAGAAGACATAACTTATTAAATGGATTTTATATATTTTTTAAAATTTTGTCGTTAAACCAAATTTTAAGATTTTCACAGCATTTGCCTTTTTTAACAGTGGTAAAATGTCAAATTTGTTTGTAATATATTTAGTTAACAGTCAATCGCACTTTCCTGTCAAGAAATATGCGAAAAGGTCAGTCTTATAAGATGCCAGCTTTATGAAGGGTTACAGAAGTTGATTGTAAGTGCTGAAAGAAGGTGTTTAAAACTTTCGTACAATTTGTTTTCAAGACATATGTGTTTCTATGACTTCCAGAAGACGAATTGAAGATTCTGATAGCTAGCGTCCTCTGGGGCGCATTGAAGCAAGACAGTCGATCATAGATGATGCTCTTTTCTTCTGTGTTCACTATTCTATAATTTCCCGCTTATGGAAACAATTCCAAACCACACTGACAATTGTTCGACTGCCTATAGCCGGTCTTCAAAGGGTCACAACCCCCACGGAAGATAGATATATTGCTATTTTAGCCAAGGGGAATCGCAGAGCGACATCCACACGTGTGACATTTATGGTTACAGCTTCCAGTGGTAAGGCGATATCTGCAGCTACTGTAAGCCGAATATTACACATAAATGGACTGTAAGCCCGGGTACCTCGAGTTTGTGTTTTTCTTTGAACCCAATCAAGAGGGGCACGGTTAAAGTTGTGCCGTTAACATGTCAATTGGACTGTGTCTGAGTGGGGCAATACCATGTTTACTGATGAGTCAAGATATGCTCTGGAGCTAGATGACAAGCGTATAAACACATGGCGTGAAACAGGAACACGCAATCAACCTCAAAGCATCACCAAACATCACGCATTTCGAAGCGGAAACATTATGGTGTGGGCAGAGATTTCATTAGAATACCGCACCGACCTGCACATCTTTAAACTGGATTCTGTGAAGGTTGTCCAGTATTGAGGTGAAGTTCTAGAACCCATTGTGAGATTTTACACTGCAGATGTTGGTCCTAATTTTGTTTTAATGGATGATAACGCACGTCCCCATAGAGCTGACATTGTCGATGACTACCTGGAGAGTGAAGGGATTCTGTGTATGGAATGACCAGCATATTCGCCCGAAATGCTGTATATTCACGTTTCCCACCTCCATCCAGTCTTATTGAGCTGCAAACTGCTCTACAAGTAGAATGGCGACTGCTTAGTTCTGCGGTGGTTGACCACCTAATTGAAAGTATGGTCACAAAGTTTTAACTTTTTATAAAGATGAGGGGGGATCACATACCCTATTAATGTCCCTTTTTTCATTTTATGCTGTTTATTTTCACTTTATACATAATTCTGTTTAATTCTCCGGTATGTCATAATCTGATAACTTACAAAAATTTAATATCGTTTTCATTTCTGTGTATAATTATTGATTTTGTTTTATACATAAATATATATGCTATTTCCTGCTGAATTTTGTGTAAATCAAAGCAGTATTTGTTGATTTTTTTTTGCATTTTACATCTTCGTGCTTAACCTTTGGAAGTGAGTGTATAAAGCTGAATAAATTTAATATCTTTCATTATTCTCAGTGTGACTGAGTACTTAGTCGTAAGTTAATTTCTCAAGAAGACAAACATATCTTACATCCAAATAGATATTTTAACAACATTAAGATAACTTAGATAATTATTTTATGTATACAAGAAATTATATCGAAAATATTTGGTCAAATGGATTTTATATTTCTTTAACATTTTGTTGTTAAACGAAATTAAGATTTTCGCATTATTTGCCTTCTTTTAACAGAGGCAAACTGTGATAAAAAAAGCTGCTAACATTGTATGACTATTTTATGCTGTTTTATACTACGAAAACCTGCATTTTCAAGAAGACTAAATATTTCACTGAGAATTGCAGACTGAAAGTGATAAATAAACTATTATTTCTATAGTTTATTCAAAATTTTAAAGACTTTTAATGTATATGTAATATGATGGTAATTGATTCTGGCTATCCTACGCACTGCCTTTTTAACATCGTGATACGGAGGCGTTTGCTTTTCTCCTGTCAAATCCTATTGCAAAAATCGTCGAATATATGACATGCAGTATATAGTATTTCCCTTTGATGTACTTGATCTCTAAAATTCCGTTCATTACTCCGGAATGTAGTTGTCCGTTTGCATAACAGAATACCGTGTCTTATACAGATTTTGACTAAACTATTAGTATATGAGTGCTAGTTTGCTGATACGATGGTTCAGTTGTTTTAGTCAATTTTTCGCTCTTTATTAGCGATGAAAGGAAAGTAAATGTTTTGTGAGGAATTCTAGTTTAGTTTATTCTTGTTAATTTTTCGTTATCTCTAAATACTCCTCATGTTCGTAAAAAATAAAAGTCAATTTTCTTCGTACAGAAACTGTTTCTTCATTTAGAGTTCCAAATGTACTGTGTGTCCAGTCATATAAAATACTTAGGAAGAAAGAAATACTTGCATATTAGCCTATTGATATAGAGTAAAGCACAGTAGTACATCCAAATACAGACGCATAAATATGTACTTAAAGTTCTATTCTGTTGCCAACGTGATGATAGATGAAGCATTTTGTTGATATTTTTTCTAAATTATTCTTTGAAGTGACAATTTTACAGTTTTTCTAATAACAACATAATTTGAAATTTTATAATGTTACGAAATTAACAGATTTATTATGATGTTTTTCTACATCTTTAAATATTATATAAAAACATATTTAGACATTTTAAACCTAACACAGACACACACACATACACCTAAACATACATAATTCATCACAGTTATTTTATGTAGCGTTATTGCGTACATTTCAGTATAATTTGCTTTATTTTTATAGAATTAACATTAATAAATAAGCATCAGTTATCACACCAAAAGTATAGAAATTCCACAAAAGAGACATAATTACAATCTATCTATTGAATAATTAATTAAAGTTATTAATTAATAAGAAAATATACTAATTTATATAAGAAGAAAATTAAAATATCTTAAATATCTAACAAAAGATATTCAATATATATATATATATATATATATATATATATATATATATATATATATATATATATATATATATATATATATATATATATATATATATATATATATATATATATATATATATATATATATATATATATATATATATATATATATATATATATATATATATATATATATATATATATATATATATATATATATATATATATATATATATATATAAATATATATATATATATATATATATATATATATATATATATATATATATATATATATATAAATATATATATATATATATATATATATATATATATATATATATATATATATATATATATATATATATATATATATATATATATATATATATATATATATATAAATATATATATATATATATATATATATATATATATATATATATAATATATATATATATATATATATATATAATATATATATATATATATATATATATATATATATATATATATATATATATATATATAAATATATATATATATATATATATATATATATATATATAATATATATATATATATATATATATATATATATATATATATATATATATATAAATATATATATATATATATATATATATATATATATATATATATATATATATATATATATATATATATATATATAATATATATATATATATATATATATATATATATATATATATATATATATATATATTATATATATATATATATATATATATATATATATATATATATATATTATATATATAATATATATATATATATATATATATAATAGATATAAATATATAAATATATATATATATATATATATATATATATAAATATATATATAAAAATATATATATATAAAATAAAATATAATATTGTATATATATAATATAAAAATATATCTATATACAATAATATATATATATAAATATAAATATATATATATATATATATATATATATATTAAATATATATATATATATATATATATATATGATATATATATATAATATATATATATATATATATATATATATATATATATATATAATATATAAATATACATAATATCTTATAAAAATTTCTTTATGTATTTCAAATATATATTTCCAACCACAAAATATTGTAATTAAATTAGTGTCCTTGATTTAAAAAAAACAAATTAATAATTAATATTTAATTAAAGTTATTAATTAATAAGAAAATATATTAATTTATACAAGAAGAAAACTAAAATACCGGAAATATCTAACCAAAGATTTCACTCTTGAAATTTACCAAATTAATTCACATTAAGGTGCATATATAATATATATATATATATATATATATATATATATAATATATATATATATATATATATATAATATATATATTATATATATATTTTATATATATATATATATATATATACAGGGTGTAGCAAAATGACCGCGTAAACTTTGTACATCTAGATTCCTGGTTAGGAGTACATAAATCTGACCAAAGATTCCTGTTCTATAGTTTACTAGAAAAATATGAAAAACAAAGTATGAAGTCACTGCTGGTGTAAGAAAAAAACATTTTATCAGGCATATCAACAACAGTATTTGCATATCTTTAAAGACAATTATGTTTAAAACGCTCGACGCGCATATCGCGTCATGCAGGCTCGCACGCCATTGAATGGCGTTAAGCCGCCGTTGAACTGGTATTTAAAAGGCTGCCTCTTGCAGCTACTTGTAGTTTTCGTATTGTGGCCATGTATTCCTGTCGTGACTATTGCTACATGTATCTCATGTATGGCCGATGTATTGGAAATGCTTTACGAACTGTTAGGGAGCATGTCCTTGCTATGTTGATATGTTTAATAAAGCGTTTTTTCTTGCACCAAGAGTGACGAAATGCGTCATTTTTCGTAAACTATGGATCGTACTGGTACGCTTTTTTGGACAGTTTTTATGCACTCCCAAAGAGAAATTTAGCTGTGCAGAGTTTATGCAGTTGTGTAGGGACACTCTTTATACGTCTAAAGGAAATTAGTATTTCATCACCAAACAGACATAATAAAAATATTATTACCTTTGATTTTATTTTGTATGGTGTCATATGTTACATTATAAGGTAATTGATCTGTATTCTTTTATTTTTAGACTTGGAGTCTACAAATAAGTCTCCTTGTCTTAGGTCAATCATACACATCGGAAAATCAGTTTTTAACCTCTGAGGATTTCTCTTAATTTATTTATATCAGACTATTACTTAACTGGAAGAAGAAGCTTTTATCCATTTTTTTGTATCAATAGTTTAATAGAGACGGCAAAATAAATTCTATCATGGATTACTTGTTGATAAAGGTTTTATTTTATTTAGAAATAACTTTTATTTCATTACTTTCTATCATTTAAGCAAGTGAAGATTTGAGAATTATTTGAGAAATATAAATAAATTAACTCAATACGTACCAATCAATTATCAAATCAGTTTTTTGAGCATGTTTATATAGTTTAAATGCTATTTAAATGATATAAACATGTTCTAACATGGATTTGATGACATAAAATTATATATGAATTAAAAATAAACATTCCTAAAGTAAAAAACATTACTTTATGAATCCTTGTACTGCTTTTAGACTTAAACATCACTGGCAGTTTCACTGTTACCGTCATTTGGATTTTTTAGTTTAAAGCATGAAGAAGTTTTTTATAGTTGTTTTGTACATGAATGATCACAAATAAAGCTAAACCCATTAACACTAGATAGCAGAAGATAGTCATTTTTTTGCTTTTTAATATCAATGATATAAACAATTATGTATATAATGACACAATTTCTTAGAATTTTGTAACTTTTTGTACAACTTATAAATAAACGCATTTATATGTTATACAAAAAGTCACAAAATTCTAAGAAGTTGTGTTATTATGCGAATAATTGTTTTACTAATTGAAATTAAAAGTAGTCAAAATGACTTCCTTGGGCAACCTAGTGTTAAAATCAGTCATAAATAAACTTTTCTGAAAAAAATATCTAATAGTGGTTTTGTATTATTGTTAATAAATGCATTATACCCAGTTTATTATAAACTAGCATGTAGCCTCCTTGAGCAATCTAGCTGTCCTTGAGCAATCTAGTGTTAACCCTCTAAGCGGTTCGCACGTACAATTCCACCAAACCGATGATGTCTTCAAAGCGGTTGTCACGTACAATTTTCGACCCCCAAAACGTTCCGAAATTGGATGTAATGTATATTTCTGCCACTGTTTACCCCTACGGAGTTTTGATGTAGTAGGGTCAGGTCGATTGTTTAGGAACTGCACACCTACTCCCTGAGGCACAAGGACGCTGATAGCTTTTCATAGCTTTGTAAATCTCTATTTCGAAGTATTTCGTTTGCGGTAACAAATGTACCTCTAAATGCACCACTTAAATAGCTTTGATGACTTTGGTAAAAAAGATATAAATCATTCTCTTAAAGAATATTTTTATTTGTACTTTTAGAACCTATTATTTCTTATGGGATGACCTTCGAGACTTGACACGCTTTATGTGTATTAAAAATTAACAATCTATAATACCTATTTATATATCTATTTATAACCGGAAGTAAAGGGACAGTAACGAGGGTGGATTTCCCGTATTCCATTCTAGTCGACAAAGGGTGAAGTAAAAAATCATAGAACACTTTGCTCACTGACACAATGAAACATTAGCGTATTTTTGGAGACTTTTTTTTAATCGGTGTGTTCCACTCGGAGGGTTAAGATTGGTCTTAAATAATTTTTTCTGAAAGAAATGTCTACTAGTGGTTTTTATTGTTCTTAATAAATGCATTGTACCCAGTTTATTATAAACTAGCATGTAGCCTCCTTGAGCAATCTAGCTGTCCTTGGGCAATATAGTGTTAAGATTGGCCATAAATAATTTTTACTGAAAGAAATTACTACTAGTGGTTTTTATTGTTCTTAATAAATGCATTGTACCCAGTTTATTATAAACTAGCGCGTAGCACATTATAAAGCATCATTAGTACATTTTTTAATTTTAATTTTAGTTATGAGGCAGAAAATTTTTTTTTTTTGTCTGAGAGTTATCTGTAAACTCCCAATATTTTTTTTTATAATACTCCTGTAAAGTCTCCCGATACTGTAAATAAAGTTTAGAATCACACTGAATTCATTTAGTAAAACCATGTGGCTATGTATAAGAAACAAACACACAAACGAACAAACATCTTAATTTTCGAAGATATATAATTTAAACGCTAGATATTTATTAGTCTGTTGAATAGACTCCTAGATTTTTATGAAAATAATTTGTTGTTAATACCGGTAATAAAATTTCATTGCAACAAAAAATAATCAATGAATAAATTTAAAATAATCACATATGTACCTAATATATTATTTAACCCGAATACTAAACAAAATTATTTATGTAATATAAATTCAGTGATAAAATGTATGAAAATAATGCAGACGATATTTAAATAATTTAAAATAAGAAATGACTAAATGAAGTGGTTAAAGGCATAACGTCATAAGGCTAGAAAAAAAGTTATATTTACCTACTCATTATGTGATAAATTGATAAATGTAATCAACTCTCTTACCAGGAGAAAAAAGGGTTTGAAATAATGACATTAAACACTCGAAAAGGGGAGAAGGTGTGGATTTCTAATGTTTTAAAGACGACGGTATTTTTCGTTATGATATGAAGCATATTTATACCAATTTATTTTAGTATCGGATCGATAGTTTAGGAGAAGATAAACTTTAATCTCTTTGAATTTTGCTAAACCTAACTCATCAATAATCCATTATGGATGTCTCTATCTATTTCAGATCCAACCGCTTGATAAATTCGACGACAGACGGAGAAATAACTTTCTGCTAACTAGGCTATTATTATACAGGGGATAATAGATGTACAAAACCTGACTGAAAAATTCTTAAATTGTGAAATATAGATATCCGAATTAGTTTATTTGCAATTTCCAGCTTTATTTGTTTGAGTTCTCAGCTTATTTTATAATTAAAGTTTATTCAGTTAATTGTTAAATAACATAAAAATATTTTGTACTTAATCAGGGATCAGCTGTAATGAATAACGGCGAAAAAGGAAAATATACTTTGCACAGAATATTGTTTATAAAATTAAATTTGCTGAGTTTTATAATTATGCCATTGACAGAAACGCTCACAGATAACGCTAGACTCATTACGATCGGCAGATAATAAATAACAAGTTAGTTTGACAGCAATTTTGATCAGCAGGTCATATTTATTATTAATAAATGTAATATTCTGGTTTTTAATAAATGACATTATAATATAAAAGATAATGTTCCCAAAAGTAAGCATGATAAACTATATTTTGGCTATACATGAAGAATGAATATAAAAAGAAAATAATGGAGGAAAATATTAAGGATTTTTAATAAGGTTTCTTTACAACGAAAAATAGAAATCTTAGCTGATAATTAAGAGATTTTAAAGTTATTTCTTTTCGTTTTGTTGTCTTTTTCGTTTTAAATTTATACCCTTGACAGAAATACCTGCAGACAACACTAGACTCAATACGATCGGCAGATAATAAATAACAATTTAATTTAACAGAAATTTCGATTAGCGGATCATATTTATTGTTAATAAATATAGTTTTCCCAGTTTTTAATAAATGACATTCCCTATGTAAAAGATAATGTTCACAAAATTAAACATAGTAAAATATATTTTGTCTATATATGAAGAATGAATATAAAAAGAAAATAATAAAGGAAAGTCTTACGGATTTTTAATAAGGTTACTTTACAATAAAAAAATAGAAATCTTAGTTAATAATTCCGAGATTTTGAAATTACTTTCTTTTCGTTTTGTTGTCTTTTTCGTTTCATAATTATTTCCTTGACAGACACGCTCACAGATATAGCTAGACTCATTACGATCGGCTGATAATAAATAACAAGTTAATTTGACAGAAATTTTGACAAGCGAGTCATATTTATTGATAATAAATGTAGTTTCCTCTGTTTTTAATAAATGACATTCCCAATATAACAGATAATGTTGACAGAAGTAAGCATAATAAAATATATTTTGTCGACATATGAAAAATAAATATAAAAAGAAAATAATGGAGGAAAATATTACGGATTTATAATAAGGTCTCTTTACAACAAAAAATAGAAATCTTAGCTAATAATTAAGAGATTTTAAAGTTATTTCTTTTCGTTTTGTTGTCTTTTTTGTTTTATAATTATGCCCTTGACAGACACGCTCATAGATAACGATAGACTCATTACCATCGGTAGATAATAAATAACAAGTTAAATTGACTGAAATTTCGACAAGCGGGTCATATTTATTGTTAATAAATGTAGTTTTCCGGTTTTTAATAAATGACATTTCCAATATAAAAGATAATGTTCACAAAAGTTAGCACAATAAAATATATTTTGTCGACATATGAAAAATAAATATAAAAAGAAAATAATGGAATAAAATATTATGGATTTTTAAAAGTTACTTTACAACAAAAAATAGAAATCTTAGCTAATAAGTAAGAGATTTTGATATTATTTTCTTTTCGTTTTATAAATATGCCCTTGATAGACACACTCACAGATAACGCTAGACTCATTGCGATCGGCAGACAATAATTAACAAGTTAATGTGAGAGAAACTTCGACTACCGGGTCATATTTATTGATGTAGTTTAATTCATATTAATCGGGGGTCATATTATAAATGTAGTTTTCTCTGTTTGTTATAAATGACATTCCCAATATAATAGATGATGTTCACAAAAGTAAGCATAATAAAATGTATTTTGTATAATATGAAGAATGAATATAAAGAGAAAATAATGGAGGAAAAAAATACGGAATATTAATAAGGTCACTTTAATATAAAAAATAGAAATATTAGCTAATAATTAAGAGATTTTGAAATTATTTTCTTTTCGTTTTGTTGTCTTTATCGTTTTATAATTATGCCTTTGATAGACACACTCACAGATAACGCTAGACTCATTACGATCCGCAGATAATAAATAACAAGTTAATTTGACAGAAATTTCGACTAGCGGGTGATATTTATTATTAATATATGTAGTTTTCTCGGGTTTTAATAAATGGCATCCCCAATAAAAAACATAATGTTCACAAAAGTAAGCATAATAAAATATATTTTGTTGACATATGAAAAATAAATATAAAAAGAAAATAATGGATTAAAATATTACGGATTTATAATAAGGTCTCTTTACAACCAAAAAAAATCTTACCTAATAATTAAGAGATTTTAAGTTATTTTCTTTTCTTTTTGTTGTCTTTTTCGTTTTATAATTATGCCCTTGATAGATAAGCTCACAGATAACGCTAGACTCATTACGATCGGCAGATAATAAATAACAAGTTAATTTGACAGAAATTTCGACAAGCGGGTCATATTTATTGTTAATATTTGTTGTTTTCCCTGTTTTTAATAAATGACATTCCCAATATAAAAGATAATGTTCACAAAAGTAAGCATAATAAAATATATTTTGTAAACATATGAAAAATAAATATAAAAAGAAAATAATGGATTCAAATATTACGGATTTATAATAAGGTCTCTTTAAAACAAAAAATAGAAATCTTACCTAAAAATTAAGAGATTTTAAGTTATTTTCTTTTCGTTTTGCTGTCTTTTTCGTTTTATAATTATGCCCTTGCTAGACAAGCTCACAGATAACGCTAGACTAATTACGATCGGCAGATAATAAATAACAATTTAATTTGACGTAAATTTCGAATACTCGGTCATATTTATTGTTAATAAATGTAATTTTCCTTGGTTTTTAATAAATGACATTCCCAATATAAAAGATAATGTTCACAAAAGTAAGCATAATAAAATATATTTTGTAAACATATGAAAAATAAATATGAAAAGAAAATAATGGAAGGAAATGTTACGAATTTTTAATAAGGTTACTTTACAACAAAAAATAGAAATTTTAGATTATAATTAATAGATCGTGAAATTATTTACTTTTCGTTTTGTTGTCTTTTTTGTTTTATAATTATGTCCTTGACAAACACGTTCACAGATAACGCTAGACACATTACGATCGGCTGATAATAAATAACAAGTTAATTTGACATAAATTTCGAATACTCGGTCATATTTATTGTTAATAAATGTAATTTTCCTTGGTTTTTAATAAATGACATTCTTAATGTAAAAGATAATATTCACAAAAGTAAATATAATAAAATATATTTTGTAAACATATGAAGAATGGATATAGAAAGAAAATAATGGAGGAAAATATTACAGATTTTTAATAAGGTTACTTTATAACAAAAAATAGAAATCGTAGTTAATAATTAAGAGATTATGAAGTTATTTTCTTTTCGTTTTGTTGTCTTTTTCGTTTTATAATTATGCCCTTGACAGAAATACCCACAGATAACGCTAGACTCATTACGATCGGTAGATAAATGACAAGTTAATTTGACAGAAATGTCGACTAGCATTTCATATTTTTTGTTAATAAATGTAGTTTTCCCAGTTTTTAATAAATGACATTAACAATATAACAGATAATGTTTACAAAAGTAGACAATAAATTATATTTTGTCTATATATGATTAATGAATATAAAAAGAAAATAATGGAGGAAAATATTATGGGTTTTTAATAAAGTTACTTTACAATAAAAAATAGAAATTATAGATTATAATTAAGAGATTTTGAAGTTCTTTTCTTTTCTTTTTGTTTTCTTTTTCGTTTTACAATTATGCTTTTTAAAGACATGCTCACAGATAAAGCCTGACTCATTGCGATCGGCAAATAATAAATAACAAGTTAATTCGACAGAAAGTTCGACTACCGGTTCATATTTATTTTTCATAAATGTAATTTTCTTGGTTTTTAATAAATGACATTCCCAATATAAAAGATAATTTTCACAAAAGTAAGCTTAATAAAATATATTTTGTTTATATATGAAGAATGAATATAAAAAGAAAATAATGGAGGAAAATATTACGGATTTTTAATAAGGTTTCTTTACAACAAAAAATAGAAATATTAGTTCTTTATTAAGATATTTTGAAGTTATTTAGAAATTATTTAGTATTAAAAAATGCATTAATTTTCCGTTAGAAAGTAAGCATTAACTCTCCTTTAGAAAGTAAGTAAAGTTGACAAGCTTAATGCTTTGATTATAATATCAAGTAATTCAAATATAATTTAAGAATATCACATCTTAATATTCTTTTAATTATTGAAATAACCCTTTTGGTTTAATCACATCAACAACTGGAAAAAAGCATTATTTAATAAACGCACGATTCTAGGAAAAAAACGCATTAAAATTCCTCTTTAGTTTAAATAAATAATCTTTTAGAAATAAAAAAATGTATTGTTATTCAAAGCGTACAAAAAAAGTAGAAAAAGAGAAATAATTATTTGCCAATATTCTTGATTTACAAACATATATATGTAACAGATGTTAACGTTGGAAAGTGTTCAATAAAAATTCCCATTTAGATTCAGTTTATTCTCAATGCCTTTTAACAGAAATAAAGTGGGTTTTAAAAAAAGAATATGCGTTCCCTTATTTGGAAAATTTTATGGACGTAATAAAAAGAGATCATTACCATTGGAGTCAGAACATAAAAATACGATGATACCCACAGAGTTGAATTCCTGATGGTCTTAAAGTATTTATATCAATTTGTATGGCTATTATAATAAGAAGTGCAATTCACTTTTAAGGAAAGCTATCTTTAACGTTGAATTGATACTTTACCGTCTTGTTTTATGCCGATCTACATAGTAGTAAAAACGCACTCTTTATATTTAATTCTAGGTTTGTATCATAGATCTGGTAACATCGCAAAGTGCGTATTTATAATTAGTAGATAAATGCATTAAGAAATTGTGCTTGATATAAATTAACTAGTTACTTCGGTCGAAGTCTTTAGTCAGGATAATTACTCTTAAATTAGGGTAAAATAACAAAAAGCTCAATTTAGTTTTTAGTTTACACTAATACATGTAACTGATTCTTCACCATGTTGTTTCATGCCGTTCTAATAATTAGTTAAAGATATTGTAACACAACATTGTTAATTTTTCTAAAAAGCCGATAGATGGATTAAGATGCTGTGCGTGATATAAAGTAACTAGTCTCTTCGGCCCCAGAATTTCGTCATGGTAATTAAGCATAAATGATGGTGAAATAATAAACTTAATATATTTTTAATAGTTGATTGCATTAATAATAATTAACGTATACACTAACATATTAAATGATTTTTCACAATCTTGTTTTATGCCAATCTACTAAACAGTTAAAATTCACTCTATCTTTTAATTTCATGTATATTGTAATAACAAGTGCGATTCATTTTTATGAAAATCTATCTTTCATGTTGAATTGATACTTTACCGTCTTGTTTTATGCCCATCTACATAGTAGTAAAAACGTACTCTTTATATTTAATTCTACTTATGTATGATAGATCTGGTAACATCGCAATGTGCGTATTTCTAATTAGTAGATAAATGCATTAACAAGTTGTGCTTGATATAAACTAACTAGTTGCTACAGTCCCAGACTTTAGTCAGAGTAATTAAACTTAAATGAGAGTTAAATGATAAAACGTTCAAATTAATTTTTAGACTAGATGACTAGACACTAAAGATATTTAACGAATACACTAACGCCTTAAACTGATACTTCACCGTCTCGTTTTATGCCGATATACTAAATAGTTTAAAAAAATACTTTATATTTTAAATCCAAATTCATATTATAGATCTGGTAACTTCAAAATATAAATTTCTTTAATTAGCATATAAACGGATTAAGAAGTTGTGTTTGATTTAAACTAACTAGCATCTAGCGATCTTCACATAGGCTTGTTTCATATGTCTGGCTTAGTTGCTTTTAAACGGAAAGTGTAATAAGAAATCCTTCTCACTATTCATTATTTAGAGTAAATCAGAATAAGATTCTTCCTTAATTCGAATTTAAAATCATAATCAATAGGTTAATCTACTATTAGTAAATTGAATTCATATTCTAAAATTAATTAACCATGTTTATAATTTATATTTTTAACATTTGAAGTAATATTTTAATGTTTTTGGAGCATTCAAAAATTAAGCTTTTCCAAAGGTGCACCGACTGAACTCACGATGAATACTATATCTGCTACAAAACTTCGCTTTGGCCACTTTAAAGTACTGTATCTGTATAATATAGCTAAACAAAAAAATTATTACAAAGTCACAGATTTTTTTTAAAGTGCATCCTCTGATATTTATAAAGGAAGCTGATCATTAGTGAGTACTTTCTGTAATATACAAGGTTGTTTAAATTTCATACCTGCTTTACTCTTAAAAGCCCATATATTTACTTGAGAGTTTTAATAATTTATTGAACCCATAATAATTTGAAGCATTTATCAATATGTATTCGGCAAAAGTATATTGGGCATTGATGGATTCACAGTTTTCTAGTCCAGGAAGCAAAGCATAGAGATATGCAATAATAATTTGCAGTCATTAACCCTCTGACTGCTTAATTTGTAAACCGAAATTTCTTTAAAAATTGCGTATTTTTTGTCGCATATTTTAAGTTATATATATATAAATTGGAGAACTGAAATACTAATTTTTTTTCTAGATAAAATTTTTTATATTGACTTTTATCATGAGAAACTAAGCTTTCAGTTACACTAATTTTAGATGTTATCACATAAAAATTATTTTTTAATAAATTTCAATTGAAATACAGTGAATTTCTATTTACAACATACTATCTATAATTTTATTATATAATATAACTATAGTTCTAGTTATATAATTCTATTTATTACCTAATTAATTGTCTAATACTGTATATAATTTATTCCACTAATTATCTGTGAAAATGCGGAATGTGCTTTTTAATAAAGGGAGAAGAATACCTGCTCATGAAAATCGAGGGATGAGCAAATTTTGCTACATTTGAATGATGAGCAGTCAAAGGGTAAGTGATTGAGGTGTTTCAAGATTTTTTTATGAGATAATTATAATAATAACTAAAAGTTTTAGTATGTATGGATATTAAGATTAGAAGAACGATTTACTTTTATGAAAATCTATTTATAATGGTTAAATTGCTATTTAACCATTTTGTTTATTCCATGCATACTAACTGGTAAAAATAATTATATTAAGGGCCACTCTCACCATAGCCATTTAACGGCTAACCGTGATTAATATCTGTTTAAAGGGAAAATTGTGTCCCACTATTGTTTGGCTCCATGTTTTAATCGCGGTTGCATTTAAACGACTTTTGAGAGATAGTCTCTTATTATGCGTGCATAAAGTATATATTACTCTACAGTATGTGCCTCTAAAGTAGTCTTTCTCTGAAGTATGTATTACTCTAAAGTATGCATCTGTAAAAAATAATAATGTTACGTTAGCCTAGTGTTTGAGAAAGAAATTAAACCTCATTAAGAAAGACATGGAAAATAGGTCTTGATTAAATGATTTTATACAATTAAATAAATGCCTAAGGAATACAAATAGTTGAATCAACTTATAACTTGTAGATCGAAGACTGCTCTCGAGTCGGCGTCGATCCTAAGAAAAATGGTTATTTTTTTTGAAGGGGGTCATTCACAAGACACAGATGCCAGCGGTTCACTTTCGCTTCTTCTGGTAACAGCCTTGTCCCCTCAAAAAAATTTTCCACTCGCCGCGGAGACAAAAAAAAATCCACTGCAGAACGGCGGGGGGAGTCAAAATTCCCCAAACGAACGGACACCTCTATTTTCTGGGGGAAGTCCGAAGTCGCTCTGCATTCAAACCGGTCCTGCCCCGGCATGTCCCCGAAGACTCACGGGGTGAACCGAATGTAACTTATTGTTACAGTATCAAGTACAAATCAGTAAATATGATATATTACATAACTGATAATTATAATTTTAAATATAATGCAATGTTTTATGCTCATTCAATGAAACATTTTTCATGTCTAGGATGCAAGGCGTTGTTATTATTACTGTTATTAAAACTAGATCTATTTTTAAGATATGTGGTAGCACAGACTCAATGATTTATTTTTAGTTTAAAAATCGTTTGCAGTTTTTTTTAAAGTTTTGGTTTTGCTATAATGTTTATATAAAAATATATATGAAAATAAAAGTTGCTGTTTTAAGAAGATTGGAAAATGTTTCGCTCCTTTTAATTGGATTATATGCCTGATTAAGGGATAAGAAAATAAATATAGCTCAAACTAAGTGTATAATTAATTTAATATCGTAGTAATACACGATATGTGTTTCAGCCACAAGGCGTTTAGATGAAGCATAATAAATTGTATAGATAGAGCTATTAGGATATTTAAAGTTTTATGAGATAACAATAAGTATTATTAAGAAAAGTTACAGATTGTATAAGTATTGTAATTAGAAGTGCAATTCTCCTTTACATATTATCAATTTTCTTTTACATCTTTAACATTAAATTAATACTTTACGTTTTTTATGCCTGCAAACTAAATAAGAAAAGCATTCTATATATTTAATTACTCTTTAATTTAATAGAGATTCAACCATTTTAATGTACGTAATTATAACTAACAGCCAAATGGTTTGAGAACTTGTATTTGGTATGAACTAATAATGCAGTACTAATCACAATTACATTAGATTATACATCATATATAACGTAAGTGATAATTAAACGCTCAAAACTAATGCCAGAGACTACGTTCACCTAGTTAAATATTTGAACTGTATAGATAGCAAGGCGTTTATATATTGCAGCAATTACATTTACTGATTGATTTGAATATTTAGATGTTTATTTATTAATTATTAATTATAATTAAAGAAAAATATATTTGAGTTTGTAAGTTTATTATAATGATATGTGAAATTTATTTAAAAAAAAATTGTTTTTTGAATTACATTTGCAGGTATCTATCTGTAAAGACGAACTTTAATGTTTCTTGAAACTTACATTAAGTTGTTTATTTTTAGTTTAATTTTGTATTTTGTTTAACTGATATTTTTCTAGTTTGCTTTATGTTTATCTACTTTACTGGTATTGAGAAAGTCATAGGGCGATTTCATGCAGTATGAGAATCTAAACTAATGCATGACTCTAGTTTGAAGCATAATATTGGTTACCTATTGGCTATTATAAACAGATAAATGAACAGGGAAGGCCATTAGCTTTCTTAGTGACACTGCGTGAAATTGCCTTATTAGTTATGTTTTATTTTTAAACGGTTGATATGAGGCAATGTAATCTACATTCCTCTAATCAAGAACTAAGTGCTTTTATGTCGATATACTAAGTAGTACAATAATCCCATTTTGTTATTTTAATTTCACATTTATGTCATGGATATGGGACCATTGTTATGCAATTATTATTATCAGTATCCAAATGGATTAACAACATAAGAACTAATAATGCAATACTAGTCACAACTATAGTAGAACCTGCATAATATATAACACGAACGATAATTAAATGCTCAAATATAATGCCAGGAAATATGCTGACTTATTTAAACATTTGAAAACTGTTGATAAAATGACGTTGTTATATGACGCTAATTATATTTTTTTGTCCGATTTCAGTGTTTGAAACTTTAAATAATCAGATAACAGTATTATAATTTAAAAATAACTTTAGTTTGTATAGTATATTACATAACCGGATGAATTCTGCACATCCAGATTCATTGTTTCGAGATGCATAAAAAGTACCCGAAGAACTGCATCTCAATAATCCATAGTTTTCGAGGAAGAGAAGAGAGAAAATGTATGACGTCATGCCAGGTTTATGAACAGAAACCACCACTAGAGTTATGATGTTCATGTTCCGAATAGAAGTGTGTTCTTAAACCGGATATAACAACACGCATTTTCTCTCGCAGTTTTCTCGATATCTATGGGTTTGAGTTGCAGTTCTCCAGATAATTTTTTTATATATTCAAAATAATTAAAGTAGCTGTGCAAAGTTTATCTCGTCTTAATAGGACATTCTGTATGTTTTAATGACAGGTTCAAATTACATTTAAGAAACACACCCTTTAATGTCGAATTTGTGAGATATTTTTTAAACATAGCTAGGATAACAATCAAAACAGCAACAGGTGTTGATCACATAGACGGTGACTCCTGTAAGAAAGTTTCCTTGCCAAACAGCCTGAGATAAGAAGCTTGAAGGATTGCTGAAACTTAATGTTAAATATTTTATTTTTAGTTTGAATTTGTATTGTGTTTCATTGATATTTTACTATCTTCATTTATGCTGATTTACTAAATGTTAAAAATCATTCCGTTTACTTTAATTTCCCATTTGCAAGAGAGATATAGAGAATTTAATGTGAATTTGATAATTTTATTTTTGAGCAGTGCAAATTACAATTAGATCATACATCATATATTACACATGTGATATTTAATAACTTAGGTATAATGCAACGAATATACACACTTAGATAAAGCTTTTCAAAAACATTTGTAGACAGTAGGTAACAACAATGTTAGGTATGACATTAATAAAATTAGTGTTCTTGTTTTACATCTTTTATAAAGCGTTTTGCCATATTTTACTTAAGAGCTGATTCGTACTTTTGTTCTCCGAATGCATTAATTTGCACCCTGCATATATAAAAATATTTTCTTTTTTGATATGGAGGAACACGTGGGTACTTGGAAACCTGATTTTTATTTAAGCTATTTTATGTGAAACGTTTAAAGACTTAGCATAATCCATTTTTACCCATAATATATACTTCGGTGAAAAAGTATTTTCAATATAAAGAACAGAAAATGCTCTTTCCCTCAATAAAAAGAGCCATTTCACTTGACTGAAACTGCCATTTTTAATAAATACACTATGTGTCGTTATAAAATATATGGCGATACTAAATAAATTATCTGTACTTAATAATGGGGTTATTTCAAGTTATTTTTTATCGTATAAAAATATATAATTAAATAAATATTTTTATGATTATTAAAAAACTGTTCAATTCTCTTTTAAAGGGAGATAATACCTTTCGAGGTATAAAGTAGTCACTATAAAGTCTAGTATTTACTTTATGTAAAATAAAATATTTTACTTTATTCTTTTAAAAAAACTTTTTGATAGGTGAATAAGAACGTAAAATATTTATTATTACACAATATTAATTAAGGAGATACACACAGTATTAATTAAATTTTACTTAATCACATATCAGTAAATATAATCAAACAATAGTTTTATTTTTAAATACATTAGGTATTTTTAAGGTAATGCATCGTTTATATGGCAGATATTAAATCTTAATGTACGCTTCTCTAATTGCTAAATTGATGAATCGCTAATCTAATAAACTGCCAATTGAGTACTTGTGTTTGATATGGACTAATATTGTTCTAAGTATCATAATTAGAGTACGCACCATATATTACGTAAGTTATAACTAAAGGCTTAAATATAGTACAAGAGGTTATGCTTAGTTAGTTCAATATTTGAACACTGCAGGTATCAAGGTGTTTAAATATTACACTTATAAATTACATATATCTCAGTATTTGAATAGTGCAAGTTTAATTAACTGCTAAATTCATCGAGAACTTCTGTTTGACATGAACTAATAGTGCTTTACGGATCATAATTATATTAGAGTATGCACCATATATTATATAAGGTATGATATTAAGGACTGAATTAATGACTGAAATTCATTAAGGACTGAAATGTAATGCAAGAGGTTATGCTCAAGTAGTTCAATATTTGAACACTGTAGATATGAATGTGTTTAAGTAATACATTTATAAATTACATTTATCACAGTATTTGATTACTACAAGTTTCATTAACTGCTAAATGGATTGAGAATTTGTGTTTAATATGAACCTATATTGCTCTAAGTATCATAATTAGAGTATGCACCATATATTACGTAAGTTATAACTAAAGGCTTAAATATGATGCAAGAGGTTATGCTTAAGTAGTTCAATATTTAAACACTGCAGGTATCAAAATGTTTAAATATTACACTTATAAATTACACATATCACAGTATTTGAATACTGCAAGTTTAATTAACTGCTAAATTAATCGAGAACTTCTGTTTGACATGAACTAATAGTGCTTTACGGAACATAATTATATTAAGGTATTCACCATATATTATAAAAGGTATGATATTAAGGACTGAATTAATGACTGAAATGTAATGCAAGAGGTTATGCTCAAGTAGTTCAAAATTTGAACACTGTAATTTTCAATGCGTTTAAGTATTACATTTATAAATTACATTTATCACAGTATTTGATTACTGCAAGTTTCATTAACTGCTAAATGGATTGAGAATTTTTGTTTTATATGAACCAATATTGCTCTAGGTATCATAATTAGAGTATGCACTATATATTACGTAAGTTATAACTAAAGGCTTAAATATGATGCAAGAGGTTATGCTTAGGTAGTTCAATATTTGAACACTGCAGGTATCAAGATGTTTAAATATTACACTTATAAATTACATATATCACAGTATTTGAATACTGCAAGTTTAATTAACTGCTAAATTGATCGAGAACTTCTGTTTGACATGAACTAATAGTGCTTTACGGATCATAATTATATTAGAGTATGCACCATATATTATATAAGGTATGATATTAAGGACTGAATTAATGACTGAAAGTCATTAAGGACTGAAATGTAATGAAAGAGGTTATGCTCAAGTAGTTCAAAATTTGAACACTCTAGATATCAATGTGTTTAAGTAATACATTTATAAATTACATTTATCACAGTATTTTATTACTACAAGTTTCATTAACTGCTAAATGGATTGAGAATTTGTGTTTTATATGAACTAATAGTGCTCCAAGGTCCTAATTATATTCGAATATGCACCATATATTGCATGTTATAATTAAGGTCTTAAATGTAATGCAAAAGGTTATGCTGAAGTAATTCAAAATTTGAACACTGCAGGTATCAAGGTGTTTAAATATTACACTTATAAATTACATATATCACAGTTTTTGAATACTGCAAGTTTAATTAACTGCTAAATTGATCGAGAACTTCTGTTTGACATGAACTACTAGTGCTTTACGGAAAATAATTATATTAAGGTATTCACCATATATTATAAAAGGTATGATATTAAGGACTGAATTAATGACTGAAAGTCATTAAGGACTGAAATGTAATGCAAGAGGTTATGCTCAAGTAGTTCAAAATTTGAACACTGTAGATATCAATGTGGTTAAGTATTACATTTATAAATTACATTTCTCACAGTATTTGATTACTGCAAGTTTCATTAACTGCTAAATGGATTGAGAATTTGTGTTTTATATGAACTAATAGTGCTCCAAGATCCTAATTATATTAGAGTATGCACCATATATTGCATGTTATAATTAAGGTCTTAAATGTAATGCAAAATGTTATGCTCAAGTAGTTCAATATTTGAACACTGTACGTATCAAGCTATTTAAATATTACACTTATAAATTACATATATCACAGTATTTGATTACTCCAAGTTTAATTAACTGCTAAATTAATCGAGAACTTCTGTTTGATATGAACTAATAGTGCTTTACGGATCTTAATTATATTAGAGTATGCACCATATATTACATAAGTTATAATGATGGTCTTAAATGTAATGCAAGAGGTTATGCCCAAGTAGTTCATTATTTGAACACTGTAGATATCAAGAAGTATAAGTATTATACTTATAAATTGCATATATCACAATATTTGATTACTGTAAGTTTCATTAATTGCTAAATTGATTGAGAACTTGTGTTTGATATGAACTAATAGTGCTTCAAGATCCTAATTACATTAAAGTACGCACCATATATTACCTAACATACAATTAATGGTTTAATTGTAATGCAAGAGGTTATGCCAGGTAGTTCAATATTTTTACACTGAGGTATCAAGCTATTTAAGTATTATAAATTACATATATCACATTATTTGATTACTACAAGTTTCATTAATTGCTAAATTGATTGAGAACTTGTGTTTGATATGAACTAATACTTAATTACATTAAAGAAAAATATTATATACAATTAATGTTTAATTGTAATGCCATAAACATATATCACAGTAGTTGAATATTTCAAGTTTCACTTTATCAAACATCAATATAATAAAAATAAAAACTTTAATTTTTGGTATACAAAGTATTTTTAAGGATGAGTATCATTCTGAGAATTCGATTTAGCGCAGGAAACTATCGATTAATTTTTTTCTCAAATCATAATGCTCCGAAAAAAAATCAGATACTCAGTTTTCAATATTGGTAGTTTTTAAAGGTGTATAACATGTTTTTCACAAAGAAGAAATTATTAAAATTATCGATATGTACTTTGTATCGATTTGGTTTAACTGCATCATATGAGATAACTAAACATTCTGACAAAGAAAAGATAAAAATATTGTATAATAATAAAAAAATGTTGTAGATCAAAAAATGACGAAACGATATTTATTAAATAACGTGAATGTCACCTTTAACACATTACAAATCAAAATAACTTATATATTTGATCTTGATATAAATAATATGTAAATGATGTTATTTTTTTAAGACTAGAAAATTCATTTTCAGATATTTCAGACAAATGGAATTTAAATTTTCCAATCTTAAGAGGTGATAATGGTATAAATATGTGTAAACAACATATCTCAAAATCTCAGAAAATTTGATTTGATGTTTTGATTTGACTTGTTTTGGGACACTGCAGTCAACCATTTTGGGATATGAGAAAGGATTTAAAGAACAACATTCTTTATTAACTAGTTATGTGTTCTATTTACGAACTTTAATGTTTCTTCATTAATGAAGTATTATGTATTATAAGGTGTCTACTTTATGTAGTGTAAAAGTTTAACATAATTATTATAAATTAATTTATTATTACAGTACAATTATTCGTAATTAATAACTGTAATTAAAAAAAACTAGCTGCTTCGGACCCAGCCATTTGTCTGGATAGCGAAAATTTTCCTAATAAAAATTTAAATAAACTATTATAGATAGTAAAAATTTATAAAAATATTAAATTAACTGGTATACTGCAGATTATTGACAAATATGGTAGTTTATTAACAGAGAATACCAATTATAAATATGTACGTGCATAATAATGCACGGAAACCGCAGCGTAATAACGTTTGCTTCCACGATTTTCTGTATTACATGGGTCAATTTTTAACTTGTCATGGATATACGTGCATGTATGCCTTTATTGTGAAAATTTATTTCAAATATATTAAAAAAAAATTTTTTTTATTACATACCCAAATTAAACCTTTTTTCTTTGTATAGAATAGAGGTTCGTCTTACGGATGAAATTGTTAAGTTATATAAGTATTTTTTTATACACTGGTGTGCAAAAATTAAGTACGAAGTCGAAAAATTAGCATATCAGCTGAACGAAGAGGAAGAGCGGACAGAAAGACCAATTAGGAGATTAAGTAAGGTGATGTACGGTAGCACATGCGCAGATATGCAGGTAGACGTAATGGGGGAGTGTCTGAGTAGTATAAAGCATGTTGTCGGTGTAAGATCAGTATTTCTGGCAAAGAGATTGCATGCTTTATAGCAGTTAAAATCACACCGAGTTGCTGCGTCAGCGAGAAATGGCAAATAATCAATCTATTAGACGACATCTGGATTCTTTTACCCTAGGTCGAATCATTGGGAAGTTGGAGGAAGGCCGCAGTGTGACAACTGTGGCTGCAGAGTTCGGAATTGCTCACAGCATCGTTTCACGGCTTTGGAGACAATTTCAAACTACAGGAACAGCTATCCGGGGATTTAGTAGTGGTCCTCCACGAGGAACCACACCTGCAGATGAGCGGTATATTGCCTTACAGGCCAGAAGAAACAGGCGGGAGAAATGGAGAAACACACGACACAGGCGACTGGACGACCGATATCGCGTTTTACCGTGACCAGAAGACTGCACGGTGGTGATTTGTTTGCACGACGCCCTGGACGGTGTGTACCTCTAACGCCTGCCCATCGGAGAAGGCGTTCTCTGTGGTGCCGGGAACACTGGAATTGGAGAGACAATGAATGGGGACGAGTGCTCTTTACATATGAGAGCAGATTCAGTCGGAGTAGCGATTCACATCGCATACTTATCTGGAGAGAGTGGGAAAGCCGCAATCATCCCTCGAACATCATTGCAAGGGACAGGTATAGAGGTGGCGGTGTTCTCGTTTGGGGAGGCATCATGCTTGGTAGTCGTACAGACCTTCACATCTTCGACGCAGGTTCAGTCAACGGGACCCGTTATTGTAAAGAGATTCTTCTTCCATATGTGCGTCTTTTTAGAGGCGCTATTGGTCCGCAGTTCTTTTACACGGACGACAATGCACCATGTCATCGCACAGTAGCTGCCGAACAGCTCTTAGAGAGTGAGGATATTGAACGTATGGATTGTCCGGCACGATCTTCCGATCTCAATCCCATCGAGCATGTATGGGATTTTCTAGGTAGACGCTTGGCAGCTCGTACCTTACCACCAGTAACGATTCCGGAGCTTCGATTGGTGCTGCAAGACGAATGGGCAGCAATACCTCAACAACTCATTGACACCCTCATTCTCATCATGGTCAGACGCTGTGTAACCTGCCTAGCAGTCAGGGGAGATCATATCCCCTATTAAAGACCGGATGTTTCTTGCTGGACACCCATCACAGGGATGTTTCGGCCTTCAGTCGCATTGCGCTCCATGCTACTTTTCAATAAAGCTTCTTTTTATCCCTCTGATTTCTCTTTTAGTAAGTGTTGTATACATTACTTATGTCCTTACGTATTGGGGATTTTACGGTATTAAATGTGTTGATTTGGAAAGCTTTTGTACAAAGTTATATTGAAAAAAATCGTCTCGTCCTTAATTTTTGTATACCAGTGTATATTTATCATTTCTTTTGGGCTTATATTTTACTTTCATGAGTTGTATAAAATAAGCTAAAGTAATTTATTAAATTATTTAAATTTTTTATTAAATATTTTGTGAATATTTTATATTTTGCATTTTATAATGTTAGTTAATACTTATAATGATTTAATCTCTATTATGTATATTTGTTAATTTACTAAAAAAAATCCCTGGTAGACAAGCAATCAAATTTCAATTTACAAAAATTATATCTAAATAAAAAAGACATAGTAAATTTAGAATTCCTGAAATAATCATGTTAAATATCAAATCATATAGTCATACTCGTTTTAAAGTGTTTGAAAATTGAGACTATAATTAAAGCCCTTCTCTATATAATAAATTTCTTAATGCAATTTATTGGTCTGATAAATTAATGAACTATTTTTGTCTGGTCTTTTCCTAAATAAAACTGTAAAAAATATTTCTGTTGTTTCGAAACACATTTGAATTGGATATACTTGGACATTTTTAACATCAAGATTTTCTTTTCTTTAAATTCGTCTTCTATATGTCTTATATTTATTAGAGTTTTTATTTTCGATTTCAACTAGACGATAGATTTCACTAAAAGATATATTTCGTTTCCAATAGCTGGTAATTTACAGAAGTCTTAGTTACAGATTCTGAAATGTATTTAATTGTCATAAATTTAAAGAAGTAGATTACTGTAATTAAATTACTCATCGCTTCTATCATCTTGAGAGCCTTTCATAAAATTTTATAATCATTTGTGGTGCGGATAAGCAATATATACTTGCTAGAATATATTTTTCAGTAAAAGACTGAATGATTAATACTTTGTGAAACGCTATTTCGGTCAAATTTCGAATGCATTCTAACGATATTAAATAGTTTATATCATCCGCGGATAGTAATTAACGATACACTAAGGAATATAATGAGGCTGTTTAAAAGTCTGTAATAATATTAAAATGAAAATTAATTTCCAACTGCAATAAATCAACAGTTTACTTAAATATATAAAATTCTATGCTAAACCAAAGTATTGATAATAATTTCGGATATATTTCTCGCTGTATGAAATATAATTGAAATTCTTTTAGTGCAAGAATTGGATTTATTTGGGAACTTTTAATATCAAGATTTTCTTTTCCTTAAATTCGTCTTCTATATTTCTTATATTTGAGTTTTTATTTTCAATTTACTGAAACTAGACGTACAATAAAAGATTTATTCTGTTTCCAATAGCTGGTAATTTGCAGAAGTCTTCAAGGATTCGTAAATGTATATAATTGCCATAAATTTAAAGAAGTAGATTACTGCAATCAAATTACTCATTGCTTCTCTCATCTTGAGAGCCTTTCATAAAATTTTATGATCATTTGTGGTGCGGATAAGCAATATATACTTGCTAGAATATATTTTTCAGTAAAAGACTGAATGATTAATACTTTGTGAAATGCTATTTCGGTCAAATTTCGAATGAATTCTAACGATATTGAATAGTTTATATCATCCGCGGATAGTAATTAACGATACACTAAGGAATATAATGAAGCTGTTTAAAAGTCTGTAATAATATTCAAATGAAAATTAATTTCCAACTGCAATAAATCAACAGTTTACTTAAATATATAAAATTCTATGCTAAACCAAAGTATTGATATTAATTTCGGATATATTTCTCGCTGTATGAAATATAATTGAAATTATTTTAGTGCAAGAATTGGATTTACTTGGGAATTTTTAACATCAAGATTTTCTTTTTCTAAAATTCGTCTTCTATATTTTTTATATTTGAGTTTTTATTTTCAATTTACTGAAACTAGACGTACAATAAAATATTTATTCTGTTTCCAATAGCTGGTAATTTACAGAAGTCTTCAAAATTTTGGAAATGTATTTAATTGCCATAAATTTAAATAATAAATTGTTGTAATCTCATTTTGAACGTGCCCGACTGATTATAAAATTTTATGATCATTTGTGTTGCGGGTACGCAATATATACTTGCTAGAATATATTTTTCAGTGAAAGACTGAATGATTAATACTTTGTGAAACGTTATTTAGATCAAATTCGAATGCATTCTAAAGATATTAAATATTTTATATCATCCACGGATAGTAATTAACGATACACTAAGGAATATAATGAGACTGTTTAAAAGTCTGTAATAATATTAAAATGAATATTAATCTTCAACTGCAATAAACCAGCAGTTTGCTTGAATATAAAATTCTACACAAAACTGAAGTATTGATATTAATTTCAGATATATTTTTCGCTTAATGAAATATAATTGAAATTCTTTTAGTTCAACACTCTAGTACTATGGCCATTTTAGTATAGAGCTACCGAGATATGTATAACCTCGTATAACCTCGATTGCTTTCAGCAAATGTTTATCAAAAGAAAGAAATATGAGGGGTTTTATAATACATCACGAGAAGTTTTCTTGTAGGTTCATATACCTCCGATATTTTGAAGGTTAAAACCTAAATCTAAGCATATAAAAAGACAATACTCTCAGGTGCGTATTTAGACATAAAAAGAAGGAATTATTTATAGATAAATATATACTAAACTGTAAGAAACTTTTTCACCCACAGATGTATTAACACTTTGTGTGCGGGTTCTTTTAGTTCAACTCTCTAGTACTCTGAACATTTTAGTATAGAGCTACCGAGATATGTATAACCTCGTATAACCCCGATTGTGAAACATCAGAATACATTTACAAAGGGGGTATTAGTTGTAGAAAGTAAAAAAAAAATTGCATTTAACTCTGTTATGACGTCTTGTATGTTAGTTCTGTACCTTATATTTTGATTTCTATTTGTGTTCAATGTAAAGAAAAAGGTGTGTATTTAGACATAAAATGAAGAAAGTATTTATAGGTAAAAAATTTACTAATCTGTAAGAAACTTTTTTCACCTATAGTAATCATGATGGATTTCAGTGAGCATATTTCAACAGGCAAAAAATTTATTTTGAAAATGCATGACTGAATTTGTATAAAATGTCTGTATGTGCGCATGCATTTCAATTAATTTAAAAATGGTTATTGAAAGAATGTCAAAATATTTTACATTTAGTTTTGTTTTAACGTCTAGTTGTGTACCTTTTATTTTGATTTCAATCTGCGCTCTATATATAGAAAAATTGAAATAAAGGAAGCATTTTAATCTTCATAGACTGCAGTGTTCATATTTCATAAGAAAAATTCATTTTGAGAATGCCTGACTGAATTTTTACCAGTTGCAGTAAAATGTCTAATTACATTTACAACAAAATTTAATATTTATGCTTTAATTTAGGCCATTTTTTAAAGGTTATGACTGATTAATACTTGCTGCCTGTAAGCATATATCTCCCACAATTTAATAACGATTAGCCGTAGAAAGTCAAAATTAAGCATGCAGTTCTTTTTTAACGTCTAGTTGTGTAACTTTCATTTTGATTGCAATCAGTGTTCTATAAAATGAACAGTTTAAGTAAAGAAAACGTTGTAATCGCGATAAACTTTATGATTCAGTTTTGAGAGGAAATATTTTTTTGACTATACCTGACTGAATTTATATCAATTTCAGTGAACCATCGTAATACATTCACAAGAAAATTTTAATTTTTATAATTTAATTTTGGCCAATCCAAAACTGGTTATGACTAGTTTATTCTAGAGGTCTGTATGTATATTCAACTATCATAATTTCAAAAATGATAAGCATTAGGAAGTCAAAATTTTGCATTTAGAATTGTTTGAACGTCTAGTTG
>CM063508.1:105149542-105152042 GCA_032207245.1 Pardosa pseudoannulata | reverse complement strand
GGAGAATACTGTGAATAATGTAAACAAGTAGTGTCCGCGTTAGATATTTTTCATGTATAATAGGGCTAAAATGTGTTACTTAATGAGTTATATAAGCTGAAGACACATGTTATGTAAGAAAGAGATTATTAAATAGAGGAATAAAAGAAACAAATATGAGATGACGTAAAAGTAAAATAAAATCTTGATCAGAAAATTTTTAACAATATTTCAACACATTTAATCCGATTTATTGGGATTTACTTTTTAAGATAATCCCTATATATAGAAGTGAGTTATTGTTTAAATAGATTTTTAATTAAAGAAACGCATTTACTTTTAGACGAACCTATACAAAATTATACTAGGATAATAACTGAAAAGAATTTTAAATTTAATATTGTACTAATAAATTTTATATAGATAATTTTAAGACAAAAATATATTTAAATAAATTTAGTACAACATTAACGTCCTAGATGTCAAAACAAAAAAATAAAAAATTATAATAGTTATTATTTTTTAAATAAATTTTTAATAAAAGGAATGCATTTACTTTCAGACAAACGTATACAAAATTATACTAGGATAATAACTGAAAAGTGTTTTTAACTTTAATATTATAATAATAAATTTTATATAGATAATTTAAAGTCAAAAATAATTTTAAATAAATGTAGAACAACATTAAAGTTCTAGATGTCGAAAACATAACAACAAAAAAATTATAAATAATTTTAAATCAAAAATATTTTAAAATAAATATAGTACAACATTAAAGTCCTAGATGTCAAAAACATAACAATAAAAAATTTTATATAGATAATTTTAAGTCAGAAATATTTTTAAATAAATGTAGTACAACATTAAAGTCCTAAATGTCAAAAACATAACAAGAAAAAAATGTATATAGATAATTTTAAGTCAAAATATTTTTAAATAAATGTAGTACAACATTAAAGTCCTAGATGTCAAAAACATAACAATAATAAATTTTATATAGATAATTTTAAATCAAAAATATTTTTAAATAAATGTAGTATAGCATTAAACTCCTACCTCTCCAAAACATAACAATAAAAAATAAGAGAAAAAAGATAAAATGACAAAAATTATCATCATAAAGAAACTAAATTATGCATCAATTTTTAGTCTGGAAATAAAAAAAGTACAGATTAGATATGCAATCTTATAATATAAATATGTCTAAGATGAAATTGTTTAATTTTGGGATTATTACGCTGACAGTCTACTGTATTGAATAAAACAGAAATTAAAAAAAAATTCTTGTCTTTCAAGCGAGGATAATTTAGACAAGATGCCTTTTTTTCTTAAGCAAACTCATTAATAAAATGTATTTACGTAACTCTCAAAATTTAAACCTTTCAACACGTTTCACATTTAAACAGGGGAAGATTAAATCTACATTTATGGATTTTACACTTTTAAGAATCTCGTTGAAAAATTCTTTAGGCGAAATGGCTTTGCAATTTCCTGTTTCAAATCTGATATAAAATTTTGAAACATATTAGATAATTTAGATTAGATAAAATAAAGACATAAGAGCTGTTATTTAAATCAAGATTGATGAATTAGAAGGACAGGGTATCGTTGCAAATTTTTTTTAATATTAGTTTTTTTTTCTAATAAGTAGGATAATACGTTTCTGTTTTATAACACAATACAATACATATTCAAGATAATTTAGTATATTTAAACCTACTATTTATTTAAAACTGAAATTTTAAGTTTTTTTAAATGTTTTAAATTTTTTATACATTTTTTAAATTAGCAACACTTTACAGTACTTTTTTTTATATTTATCAAAGCCTTTCTGCCCGAGAATAGATTTTTTGATACCATTAAGATAAATATTATAAAATATCTGACATTTTCTAACATACAATAATGATATTTGGCATTTTCTGCAATGTATTTGTATACAACTAAGAGAGATAAGCAAATAATTACTTATTCAATGTACAGAATTATTCTATACTCTATAAAATGCTGTATAATTATTTAACTCTAGCATTATAATAATAAAAAAATTAAAAAATATATAACTTATCTTATCTAACAATAAATTAATAATCATAAAAATTAAAAGATTTAGCATTTTCAAATCATAGAATTCGAATATATATTAATATAGATTATTTATACATAGAATTATATATATATATATATATATATATATATATATATATATATATATATATATATATATATATATATATATATATATATATATATATATACACTCAATATCCAAAATATTATGTCCACCTGTCAGTAGCGAGTTGGCCCACCTTTGGAGTGCATCACAGCTTCAACCCGCTTTGGCTTGGATGCCACAAGTCCGTGGTAGATGCCCGAAGACAGAATGAACCTGATGTTTAAGCAAGGTTAAGCAAATCCGAGATATTCCGAATTGGTGGTCTTTGAACTCTGAGCTGTCATCCTATGACATCCCAAACAGATTCTAACGGATTGAGATCCTGTGAGGTAGGTAGCCAGG
>CM063508.1:105122042-105144542 GCA_032207245.1 Pardosa pseudoannulata | reverse complement strand
ATCATCTTTCCCATATCATTTGCCATGGAAATTATTCAATCTGAATAATCTCCATGGCAAATGATATTCACCATCTGGAACTATCTGGTTCCAGATGGATCCAAATTTACCATCTGGAACGCCATTTGTAGCCTTTTATAGCTTCATTAAACCCACGTCTTTTCAAGCACGAGCCTCACTTTTTAACGAATTCGGTGAAATATCAAATCTTTAAATATTACTGTTTAGGTTCACGTATTTTGTGTTTTGTATATATGTCTTAACTCCAAAACTTGTAATGGATCTGATTTAGTTAGTTTTAATTTTTTTGAAAAATGTCAAATATTCAGTATTACAAATTCTAATAAATATATCACTATTTAGAAATTTCACATGCTCAAAAATAATTCTTTGAGCAAAGTAATTTTTAAGAAATATATTAAGTCCTGTTATACATTAACTATAAACTAAGAATTTGGTTATACAAAATTTTCATTTCATGTGCAGAAAACAAAATTTCAAGAACATTTGCCAACTTTCATTACACACAGTGCAACAACCAACGTTGAATTTAAATCCATCCATAGCTTTAACATTTAGTTTCATTTAAAGCAAAAGTTTCACTCCAGTACTTGAACGGGGAAAAAGAAATCTCTCGACTGCAACGGCTGAATTCTCAAGTGGAATCATTACAGCACTCTCTCTAAAACCAATGCAATTTTATGCGAGAGGCATTATTTTTCTAAATGATTATTTATCGCATTTCCGAATCCAAATTACAATCGAGGGTTTATTGAAATGATATCGACTGTTCCGATAAAAGAAAACTAATCGCTGATATTTTGTCGCATTTAAGTTTCAGTCCTTCAATTAGCTAAAAATGTGGCAGTTAACGTTAGAACTCTCTCAACGAAAAATATGCAATGCAAGCAAAAGAATATTCGAATTTTAAGGGTTATAGGAGAAATTTTCGCAACCATGGGTAAAAGTATATTGAGCTAAAATGTTTTGAGAATGCGATTTTAGACACTATTTGAGTTGAATGCTCTAATAAGGGTAAAGAGGACTGTGGAATCTTCTCTTACTAATTAAAAACCATCTAGAGAGTCTCCATTAGGTTAAGTCATAAGGACTAATTTGAAGAAGAAATGCAGATAATTCTAAGCAGTTTGAAATGCCAATATGTATCAATGAGAAATCATTTAAAAAAAATCTTATGTGGATATCATATAAAACCCTTATATTTTTATTAAATTATAATGATTTTCTTGATATGCTTCAATTATTGTTTTATTGAATGTGTGAAACTAGCCCTTTATTTTTTTATTATAAAGCAAAATTACACAACTGCTAAAATTATATTTTGATAACATAAAATAAAGAATATTAAATGCAATATAGAATATTAATTCTATTTTCAGAAGGTCGAACGATGTCGCACTGCTGTTTGGTTCCGTATTCCACGGTTTCGAAGCCCATTCTATCATTGTTGACAACCGTTGAGAATGGCTTTGAACAATATGTCCTGGTGTCGATAATTCCCCGTAAGCGAAATTCAGATTGAACCTGACAGAAGGATTGCTTCAGATCAAACTAAAGTCATATTCAGAAGAATTCCATTAAAAATAAGTAGTATATATTAATTCAAATATGAATAAACCTAACATACTGCAATGCGATTGCAAACGAAAGTCCCCGTTTTAATGTTTTGTTATATACAGTGCAGGTCACAATCAAAAAAGGAGGTACATTACTAGACTTAGAATAGTACTAAATTAAAAATTTTATCATTCTACGACTATTCATTTCTGGGGAATGTGAAGTACTAAATACTTATCTATAGAATTTAAGGGGAACCTTATCAAAGGACTTGCAGATATGGTCAATATGAAAGTTTCACAGTTAAAGTTTTCTTGTACATACGTAAGGTCTTAATTGTCAAACACAACAAAATTGATCCAGGGCTGAACAAAATGTGTATTACTGTTCAAGTCGGAACACCAAATGTATTCAGAATTACAAAAGGTACTATAATTTCTATACAAAAGTGTAAATAATGTTATCGCTCAGATACGATAAACATTACAAAACATAATCTACATTGTTAAAATATATTTTTATATTTGATTTTAATATAATCAATATTATTAATACACCTTAATTAAAATATATTTTGTAAAAGAAAAGGTCACAAAATATACTGTATCATAACTTGTGACGCCTAATATGTTCTTAAATTCTTACAATGTAGACGCATTACCTCTTTTAAATATAAATATTTAAATAATTTATAACTTTGAAATACGTATTTAAAAAAATATGTACTTTAAAATATAAATATTGAAATTTAACTCAGCAATCAAAATGCAAGATCGACCTAATCCACATTAGGGGAATTCCATTAAAATTGAGTAGAATATATTGATTCAAAATATGAATAAATCTAACATACTGCCATGAGACTGTAAACGATAGCCCCCGATTTAATGTTTTGTTATATACAGTGCAGGTCACAATCAAAAGAGCATGTGCATTTCTAGACGTTACAATAGCTCTAAATTAAAAATGTTATCACTCTACGGCTATTAATTTTTGAAGTATGTGAGGTACGTAATTATCTATGTGCAGAATTTAAGGGGAAACTTATCAAAAGGCTTGCAGATATGGTCAATATGAAAATTTCCCAATTAAAGTTTTTTTAACATACGTACGAGCGTAATTGTCAAACACAACAAAATTGATTCAGGACTGGATAAAATGTGTATTATAGTTCAAGCCTGAACACGGAATATATTCGGAACTATAAAAATTCTATAAAAAATTATAATTTTTTTTCACTCAGATACTCCAAACATAATCTACATTGTTAAAATATATTTCTATATTTGATTTTAATCTAATCAATGTGAATAAATTACCTAACTCGAAATATATTTTGTAAAGAAAAAGGTCTAAAATTATACAATATAATAACTTGTAACTCCTAATATCTTGTTAAATGCGTACAATCTGGAGCCATTACCTCACTTAAACATAAATAGTTAAATAATTTATAACTTTGTAATATATATTTCAAGAAACAATTTGTACTTTATAGTATAAATATTGAAAGTTATCTAAGCAATCAAATTTAATTTCGATTTTAAAACTAACACCAAACCGAATCCACATTTAGAAGAATTGCCTTAATATGAATAGTATATATTGATTCAAAATACGAATAAATCTAACATACTACCATGTGACTGTAAACAACAGTCACCGATTTAATGTTTTGTTAGATACAGTGCAAGCGACAATCAAAAGAGCATGTGCATTACAAAAACACTAAATTAAAACTTTTATCATTCTATGTTTATTCATTTTTGAGGTATGTCAGGTACGTAAATATCTATTTACAGAATTTAAGGGAAAACTTATCAAAATACTTGCAGATATGGTCAATATGAAAGTTTCACTGTTAAAGTTTTCTTGTAGATACGTAAGGTCGTAATTGTCAAACGCAGCAGCACTTATTCAGGCCTGGACAAAATGCGTATTAGTGTTCAAGTCTAAACTCCAAATGTATTCGGAATTACAAAACTTACTCTAATATCTAAAAAAGTATATACTTTTTTCACACAGATGCGCTAAATATAATCTACATTGTTAAAATATATTTTTACATTTGATTTTAATCTAATCAATATGAATAAATTATCTTACTCGAAATATATTTTGTAAAGGAAAATGACAGGAAATATACAGTATAATATATAACTTGTGACTCCTAATATCTTGTTAAATGCTTACAATGTGGAGATATTACCTCTTTTAAATATAAATATTTAAATAATTTAAAACTTTTTAATATGTATTTCAAGAAATAATTTGTATTTTAAAATATAAATATTGAAGCTTAACTAAGCAATCAAAATTAATTTAGATTTAAAATTTAAGATCAAAGATAGAGTTTATTCTTTGTGTTGTTGAAAGCATATACTTTTCATATTGTTTGTATATATGTACATTGGATGTATAGGGCACTTTGTCTCAATTTCAGTTTTTTTAGGAGACCAGAAAAGGGTGTTGTACATAGTTTTTTGGGTTATTACTTATTAGTGAACAGCTATAAAAACTTCTTTGAGAAAATAGGAAGAGATAATTACGAAACAATATGAAACAAGTAAGTTTATGTCCAAATGAGGGTCTATACCACGACAATGTGTTAGTTCATAGTGCGCAACTTCTTTATTTCTCCCAATTTCAAGAAATAAAGTTAACACATGGTGTGAGGGTGCATTTCGTTGCGGAATTGTACCGGGAGCGGGCGTTTTGCTCGTAAATTTAGTTATTCAGTTAAATCTCAATACATAGAAAATTATTTAAAGTTTTAACCAACTTTTCAAATTTTATAATGAAATATATAAACAAATGTATAAATAGAGATATATAAATAAAAATATTAAGAGTTTTGTAAGCAAAAAAAATTTTTAGTGGATAAATTTATAATAGTATCGTAAATGTGAAAAATCAATTAAAAATAGTAGTATATAGTTTTAATTTTTTCGAATTATGTTATATATAACATTTTTTACATTATAATAAAATGAAAAGAGCAATCTTAAAGCTAATAATGTAAAAACTAGTTTATATTTGTCTAAATATTTCCAGAATCTATGTAGTGGACAAGAACATTCGGCTTCGTTCTCCTGGATATACCGTTATTTCTGTACCCACAAACAAACCATGTTGTTACACTATCCTGTACTAGTACATGACTCAAGCTCAAGTATCAATAGTCAGAAAACGTTCTAGGACGTGTCCCGCATACAATGTGTTAATATATGTACCATATAAATGAAGAGTAAAAGCTTACATGAATATATATATATATATATATATATATATATATATATATATATATATATATATATATATTAAGATATTCTTTGGTTATCATCTTTATTTTTATTGATAAAGGTGTTCATTGGTAATTGACATCTTGACATGTAATAAAACCATAGTGGTGATAGGTGATTTGGAAAGAAAGTGATTTGGACCGATCTTTATGTAATCGTTCTATCCTGCCGGCTACATTCTATGTGTATTTTCATATATAAAGCGTTAAATACTACGCCTATGTTCACGATATCTTGTTAATGTAAACTATACTATGATTAGTAGACAAAATAATAAATTTAGATAGACATTATATTCAATAACATTCTGAACTTTGTAACTATTTTCATCAAAGATAGTTAGAATAAAAATAAGGTTGCAGTTGCGTGAGTGAGATTTCGATGTCCACGTTCTGTATATAAAGGAAACTAAGTCTTAAAAAAATAGAATTCAATTATAAATATCAAATGGTATTTTTATCCTATCTATCTTTAACATGCATAAATTCATAACAAAGTGATTTTATTTTAATTGAATGATTATTTTACATCATTAAATCCGATTTTTTTTTGTTCCTCAAAACTAAAAAATAATATTTTTGAGTTTAAAGATTTTGGTTTCAAATTAATTACTTCACAGAATTTCAGGTAGAATTTATTTGTTTTTCTAAAAATTCGGGCTTTTATAAATAATGTGTTTTTCATAAAAGAAAAGATTTAAAATCAGTCTCATAAAAAGCAGTCTTTCATTCAGTTACAAAGGGTTTAAACGCCCAAAACAACAGCAAAATAATGAAAAATCATTTTAGAATTTTAAGTAATTTTCTTATATAATTGTGCCTGGCTTAAATTTTAATAAATACCGAATTATTTTGCGTATATATATATATATATATATATATATATATATATATACATATACATATATATATATATATATATATATTATATATATATATATAAATATATATATATATATATATATATATATATATATATATATATATATATATTCATATTTTAATTAAAGATTTATTTTACTGCCTTATATGATTTAAGCAATAGCATCGAATTTTATTATGAAAGGACTATAGTTAAATATTTAATATCCTAAAAAGTGAGATTTTAAGTTCCTTGTCATCTTTAAAGTAAAATTAATCATGAAAGGGATTATTTAAGAAAATATTACCCTCTTCTTTACACTTAGTCTTAATAATTACCATATATATTAAATATTTGTTTAATTTATTAAACTAATAGAAAATTATGTTTAAATCACTAAGTGAGCATGGCATTTATTGGATATAAAATGCTATTGTATAAAAATCTACCAAATAAAGCATATATGCGGAAAGATGGGACACTCATTATAGTCATTTTTTTATAATATAAAATTATATGTTTCCCTGATTAATAAGTATTCTTTCCCTTATAAAAGCTTAATATCGTAATAAAGCATGAAAAATAGCTCTAAAGTATATACGAAAGGACTAAGGGTTGTGAACATTTCATGCATGATACAGAATATGTTATGCATTTCTTTATGAAAACTAGAAGTCTGTCTGGGTAACTCCCAGCTGACTATTCAGAAGGGAAAAACCTAGTTTTATATTCTCTCATATGGCTAAAAAATGCTAAAAGGAGTGTAAACAACTTTGTGGTGCTTCCCAGTGTTAAAAATAAGTCACTTTACGATATTTCTTTAAAATATGACGCTGTAAATTTTTTGAAATAGTTAAGCCCTCATATCATTGAATTTTTTAGATTAAAGTTTTATATTTTCATGTTCTTCTCATAAAATGTGATATATTACAAACTATACTAAATTTATCTTTATATAGAGAAGCTGATATTTTTACTTCTTTGTATTAAGAAAATGAAGTATTGAAATCGTGATAAAATTCAGTGATCAAATTTCACCAGAATTGTTTATTTTAACAATATTCTGATTGAATTTAAATAGTTTTATTGAAACGATTATATGCAAGTGAATTTTAATTTTCATATTTTAATTTTGGCTATTGATGTACTATTCTAAGTTATTGCTAGTTTCCTCTTGATGTCGGTACGTATTGTTGTATCTCGAGGAATTTAAAAACCATTAGCCGTAGAAGGAAAAAAATTTGCATTTACCTCTGTTATAACATCTGAATACATTTACAAAGAAATTGGATATTCACGCTTTAATTTAAGGCCATTTTTGTACAAGTTATGACTGGTTAATTCTTGATGTCTCTAAGTAAGCATGTATTACATTATGATGTCTGTAAGTAAGCATGTATTACAATTTAAAAATGATTAACCATAGAATGTAAAAAAAAATTGCACTTAACTCTTATGACATCTAGCTGTACATCTTTTATTTTGATTTCAATTTGAGCACTATATAACGAAAAAATGAATTAAAGGAAGCATTGTAATCACGATAGACTTCAGTGTATATATTGTATCAGAAAAAAAAATCATTTTGAAAGTGATGACTGAGTTTTGACCTGAGTGAATATTTTATTTCCAGTGAAACATCTGAATACATTTACAAAGAAATTTAATACTCATGATTTAATTTCAGGCCATTTTTGTACAATTTATGACTGGTTAATTCTTGATGTATATAAATACGCATGTATTTCACATAATTAACTTTTAGGTTTCGGCTGGTACAGCAGTTGTACCATAAATATTTAGAAACCCCAAAGTCGGCTAGGGTACAACAGTTGTACCGTAGATATTTCTCCCCTTTTGCAGGTACGGGGTCATTACTCACTTGTCATTTGACCACTCCCTCCCTATTGTTGAAGTTTTGCTGAGTGCATCAGTACCGGGAAGGAAGAATGTGATTTTGTTTGGCGACATGTGGAACAACTGGCGTTTTTTTTTTGTCCATGTACTGCAGTTGTTTGTAAACTATTCATTCTATCTTCCGAACCAAATCCGTTTGGAAGTGAGTCAAAGTTTCTTCGTTTATTTTTTTATTTAATCTGATCATGGCTCCAAAATTTAACGGTCTTTCTCAAAATGAGATGTCAAATAACAACTTTCAGACTGGTTTTAGAGCAACCCTGCATTGTAACGTCCTCCACTCCCAGAGAGTGACAATAGGACAAAACATTTTTCCCTCTTGAGAAAGTGGAAGGAGGGGGGAGGAATTTTCGAAAATGCTGCCGATTTGTAGTCCAAATGAAAGCCAGTGGTCAGCCGAAGCTTAAAGGTTAAAAAATGATTAGCGGTAGAAAGTCAAAAAATTTTTCCTTTTAACTCTGTTATGATGTCTAGCTGTGCATCTTTTATTTTGATTTCAATCTGAGCCCTTTATAACAAAAAATTGAATTAGAGGAAGCATTGTAATCACGATAGATTTCTGTGTGTACATTTCAACAGAAAAGAAAACTCATTTTAATAATGCTGACTGAATTTTAACATAACTGATTTTTTTTTTGTTTTCAGTGAAACATCTGAATACATTTACAAAGAAATTTAATATTCATGATTTAATTTAGGCCATTCCGGTACAAGATAAGACTGATTAAATCTTGATGTCTGGAAGCACACATGTATCTCACATAATTTATAAATGATTAGCCGTAGAAAGTCAAAAAATTGCATTTAACTCTGTTATGACGTCTAGCTGTGCATCTTTTATTTTGATTGCAATCTGAGCCTTTTAGACTGAAAAATTGAATTAAAGGAAGCATTGCAATCCCGATAGACTTCAATGTGTACATTTCAACAGAAAAAACTTATTTTAATAATGCTGACTGAATTTTAACCTGTTTGTTTTTGTTTTTAGTGAAACATCTGAATACATTTACAAAGAAATTTAATATTCATGATTTAATTTAGGCCATTCCTGTACAAGTTAAGACTGGTTAATTCTTGATGTCTGTAAGCATGCATGTATCCCACATCATTTAAAAATAATTAGCGGTAGAAAGTCAAAAAATTTTGCATTTAACTCTGTTATTTCTATTTATGTACATTTTAATTTGATTGCCATTTGCGTTCTATATAAAGAAAAATTGAAATAAAGAAAACATTGTAATCATGATAGACTTCAGTGTACATATTTCAACAAACAAAAAAATCATTTTGAAAATGCCTCACTGAATTTTTTGTTTTTAGTGAAATATCAAAATAGATTTACAAAGAAATTTAATATTTATGATTTAATTTAGGCCATTCCTGTACAAGTTAAGACTGGTTAATTCTTGATGTCTGCACACACGCATGTATCTCACATAATTTAAAAATGATTAGTTGTAGAAAGTAAAAAAAAAATTGCATTTAACTCTGTTATTACTTCTAGTTGTATACCTTATATTTTGATTGCTATTTGCGTTCTATATAAAGAAAAATTGAAGAAAATGAAGTATTTTAATCATGAGAAACTTCAGTGTGTATATTTTAACAGACAAAAATTCATTTTGGAAATGACAGACTGAAATTTTTTTAATGAAATATCTGATATATTTACAAAGAAATTTAATATTCAGGATTTAATTTACGCCATTCCTGTACAAGTTAAGACTGATTAATTCTTCATGTCTGTTCGCATGCATGTATCTCATAATTTAAAAATGATTAGCAGTAGAAAGTAAAAAAAGTTTGCATTTAACTTTCTTATTACTTCTAGTTGTGTACCTTATATTTTGATTGCTGTTTGTGTTCTATCTAAAGAAAAATTGAAAAAAGGAAGCATTGTAATCATGAGAGACTTCAGTGTGCATATTTCAACAGACAAAAATTCATTTTGAAAATGCCCGACTGAAATTTTTTTAATGAAACATCTGAATACATTTACAAAGAAATTTAATATTCAGGATTTAATTTAAGCCATTCCTGTACAAGTTAAAACTGGTTATTTCTTGATGTCTGCACGCATGTATGTATCTCACATAATTAGAAAATGATTAGCGGTAGAAAGTAAAAAAAATTGCATTTAACTGTGTTATGACGTCTTGTATGTTAGTTGTGTACCTTATATTTTGATTGCTTTTTACTTTCTATATAAAGAAAAACTGATATAAATTAAGCATCGCAATCTTGATAGAATTCAGTGTGCATATTTCAACAGACAAAAAATTCATTTTGAAAATTCCTATTGAATTTTTTGTTTTTATTGAAACATCTGAATACATTTAAAAGGCATTTAATATTCATGATTTAATTTAGGCCATTCCTATACAAGTTAAGACTAGTTAATTCTTGATGTCTGTATGTACGCATGTATTTCCCATAATTTAAAAATGATTATCGGTAGAAAGTCAAAATCTTGCATTTAGTTATGTTTTAACGTATAGTTATGTATAATTGTAATCTTGATAGATTTCAGTGTTCATATTTCATAAGAAAAATTCATTTTGAGAATGCCTGACTCAATTTCTACCAGTTTTAGTAAAACTTCTGAATACACTTACAAAGAAATTTAATATTCATGCTTTAATATAGGCCATTTTTGTACAGGTTTTGACTGGCTAATACTTGATGTCTGTACGCACGAATGTATCTCACATAATTTAAAAACGATTAGTGGTAGGAAGTCAAAATTCTGCATTTAGTTGTGTTTTAACATCTAGCTGTGTCCCTTTTATTTTGATTGCAATGTGTGCTTCTATATAACTAACAGTGTAAGTAAAGGAAACATTGTAATCACGATAAACTTTAAGATTCAGATTTAAGAGAAAATATTTATTTTGACTATACCTAATTGAATTTATATCAATTTCAGTGAAACATCGTAATACATTTACAAGAAAATTTTAATTTTCATAATTTAATTTTGTCCAATCCAGATCTGGTTATGACTAGTTTATTCTAGAGGTCTGTATGTTAATGCATTTGTCCTAATTTCAAAAATGATTAGCAGTAGCAGGTCAAATTTTTTTCAATAAGTGTTGTTATATTGTCTAGTTGTGAGCATTTTATTTTGAATGCAATCTGCACTACATATACCAAAAAATTTAAATAAAGGAAATATTGTAACCACGATAAACGTCAGTGTTTAGATTTCAACAGAAATATTTTCTTTGGCAATGCCTGACTGAATTTTGACCAGTTTCAGTGAAAAATCTTAATACATTTGGAAAGAAATTTCAATTTTCATACTTTAATATTTGCCAATCCTGAAATGGTTATGACTAGTTTATTCTAAAAGTATATGTATGTATCTATCTCCTAAAGTTAAATAAAGTTAGTTTTAGAAAGTTAAAAACTTAGTTTCAGAATTAGTTATGCATTATCTTTTTTAATCATAATCTACAATTTATATAACGAAAACTTTTAATAGAACGTTACTAACTCTGAGGGGTATATAATTTAGGAGCAATTAGACGTAAACTGTTGCATCTAAAATCTTGCATTTTAAATAATTATCTAGATTTTCTCTGCTTATTTGTATTGTAATTGCATTTTATGTTACGAACACATTTTAATAAAACATATACTAACTTGAGGCATAGCTCAATATGAATTAGTTGTAGGATGGTAAATTTTTGTATTTAGTACTTTCATAAAGTCTAGTTGTGGATTTTTGTCTTTGTAATCTGTAAACTATGCAAGACAAAATTTCAACGGTGCACACATTAACGATGTGTTGTATATCTTAATTATCAATTATTCTTAAAATGTAAATTTTAATTTTTTGTGATTATGTAGTTGCGTAGTTACGATTAATGATTGCACTCAGCACTCTTTATTACTAAAAATCTCATTATGACTGCCATTAATGCTTCTGTTTTACAACAATGCAACTCAAAAATGTCGATATATTTATATACTTGTATTAACTCCTTCACTGTTTTTGCCCGCATGTACGGGCACAGCTTTCGGGCCTTTACTGATTTGCCAGTACGGCGTACGGGCAAACTGATTTCTATTTTGCTTGCATTGTTTCGGCCGTATTTTTTCCAATTTTAGTAATAAATTATTCGTATAGGATTCCAGTAAATGATAGTTTGCAGTTTATTGTATTTTCTACTTCAAACGCGCGGGTTTTTTAGCATGTTTTGTATCAGAAGACGAATTGTTATCTTTCAGTGTATAGCTTTCTGGTTATATTTTACTAACCGCCTGATAATATTATTGATGTAAGAGTTGAATAATATATTTTTACTTTTAAATAATGGATAATTCAGAGCGTATGGAGCTAATTTCTTGTGATTCGAGCTGTGATTTGGAATCAGAAACTGAATTATCTGTAAATGATAGTAGCGAACGTTTACTAGATGGCCTGGATAGTAATGACTGTGATAGTAGTACAGATGGAATCAGTCAAGCAATACAATTGTTTGATATTAATTGTGATAATCCTTCGGATCCGCCTCCTAGATTTGCTTTCACTGGAATTCCAAAAATTAACTTGGATATCGATGAGACTAAAGGTAAACTTCAGTTCCATGATGCTGTCATAGAAAGAAAAAAAGTTGTAATAAATGCTTAAAAATATTAGAAATGATAATTTTAATAACATATCTTTACTTAAACATGTAAAATGAACAAAAAAATGCAATAAAAAATGTGACATTTTTGGAATCATAATGGCAAAGTGATACCTCCAGAAGTGCCAGACATTGTCTGGGGGCATCTGTTTGATCTCTGCGTTTTATATTAGAGGACCCATTCTTAGATATCCAAGCTTACGAGGCGATGGGAACCCTCTTCTTACGGGAAGTCACATGACTTCTCAATGAACATAGCACCAACAAACTACAATATTTCTATATAGATATAAAAAAAGCTCAATTCTATTTGAGAAACACAATTTTCAAGAGTTTCGATTATATAATGATATGAAAAATATGATAAAACTATTGAGCTTAATCACACGAGTAACTAAATTATTTTGAACAATTTATATAATTATTAGTGAATTAAATTTTGCATATATTTCGTATTATCTAATTTAAATAATTATTAAACAATACTTGATAACATATCAGTTATAATTATAATTTTATGCATATTTAATACAAATAACATTTCTCCCTACAATATGTAATGCACCTGTCTTAACAAATTATATATTCAATTTTTATTTATCAGTTAAAATAGTTTATTAATAAATATTAGAAATATATTTTGATGACTTCGTATCAAAGCATTCAATTTCGCACCAATAAATGAACACAACACCAGCAAACAATAGGTCTATCTGGACATAATAAAAGCCCAATACCTTATGGAAATCAAAATTTTTCAAGAGTTTCGACTATATAAGGATATAAAAAATATGTTAAAACTATAGAGCTTAATCATATGAATGATTAAATTATTTTAAAAAAATTATATAATTCTCAGTGATTTCAATTTTGCATATATTTCGTATTATCTAATTTAAATAATCATTAACCAATACTTGATAACATATCAGTTATAATTTTGATTTTATGCATATTTAATACAAATAACATTTACTTTTCTATAAGATGATAAACTTGTATTTTGTAAACACCTGTCTTAACAAATTCTGTCCTCAATTTTTATTTATCAGTTAAAAGAGTTTATTTTTACTGAATATTTTGATAACGTCTCAACAAAGCATTTCACTTCGCACCATTAAATGAACACAATACCACCAAACAACAATAGGTCTATCTGGACATAAAAAAGCTTAATTCTTTATGTTAAACACAATTTTCAAGAGTTTCGACTATATAAGGATATAAAAAATATGTTAAAACTATAGAGCTTAATCATATGAATGATTAAATTATTTTAAAAAAATTATATAATTCTCAGTGATTTCAATTTTGCATATATTTCGTATTATCTAATTTAAATAATCATTAAACAATACTTTATAAAGTATCAATTATAATTATAATTTTATGCATATTTAATATAAATAACATTTACTTCCTACAAGTTGATAGACTTGTATTAACACGTCTTAACAAATTCTGTCCACAATTTTTATTGATCAGTAAATAATTATATTTTTATTTATAAGTAATTTTTATTTATAATTATTTTTATTTATAAGTATATTTTTATTTATAAGTATGTTTTATTTATAAGTAAAAATTATAAAATAAACTCTTTTAGAGTTTATTTTTACTGAATATTTTGCTGACGTTGTAACAAAGCATTTCACTTCGTACCATTAAACACAACATCAACAAACAACAATAGTTGTATTTGGGCATAAAAAAGCTCAATTATGGGAAACACAATTTTCAAGAGTTTTAATTATATAATGATATGAAAAATATATTAAAACTATAGAGCAAAATCACATGAATAATCAAATTATTTTGAAAAATATATATAATTCTCAGTGAATTAAATGTTGCATATATTTTATATTATCTAATTTAAATAATTATTAACCAATACTTGATAAAATATCAATTATAATTATAATTTTATGCATATTTAATATAAATAACATTTACTTCCTACAAGTTGATAGACTTGTATTAACACGTCTTAACAAATTATGTCCACAATTTTTATTGATCAGTTAAAACAGTTTATTTTTACTGAATATTTTGATGACGTCTGAACAAAGCATTTCACTTCGCACCATTAAATGAACACAACATCAACAAACAACAATAGTTGTATTTGGGCATAAAAAAGCTCAATTATGGGAAACACAATTTTCAAGAGTTTTAATTATATAATGATATGAAAAATAAGATAAAACTATAGAGCATAATCACACAAATAACTAAATTATTTTGAACAATTTATATAATTCTCAGTGAATTAAATTTTGCATATATTTCGTATTATCTAATTTAAATAATCAATAAACAATACTTGATAACATATCAGTTATAATTATAATTTTATGCATATTTAATAGAAATAACATTTCTCCCTACAAGATGATAAACTTGTATTAACATCTGTCTTAACAAATTATGTCCTCAATTTTTATTTATGAGTTAAAAGAGTTTATTTTTACTGAATATTTGGATGACGTTGCAACAAAGCATTTCACTTCGGACCATGAAATGAACACAACACCAGCAAACAACAATAGGTCTATCTGGACATAAAAAAGCTTAATTCTTTATGTTAAACACAATTTTCAAGAGTTTCGATTATATAATGATATGAAAAATATATTAAAACTATAGAGCAAAATCACATGAATAATCAAATTATTTTGAAAAATATATATAATTCTCAATGGTTTAAATTTTGCATATATTTCGTATTATCTAATTTAAATAATCATTAAGCAATACTTGGTAACATATCAATTATAATTTTATTTTAATGAATATTTAATAGAAATAACTTTTTACTATTCTACAAGATGATAAACGTGTATTAACACCTGTCTTAACAAATTCTGTCCTCAATTTTTATTTATCAGTTAAAACAGTTTATTTTTACTGAATACTTTGATGACGTCGCAACAAAGAATTTCGCTACGAAATGCCATCTATCAAGAGAAGGAAAAAAATAAATTGTCTGTTGGATAAATGTTGAAAAATTTCAGCTTAAATTAGTGAGGAATGCATTGTTGCATATTTGGAATGCGAAACATAAATAATATTTCATTTGTTTGAATCAATACAGCCATTCGAAGAATAATTAAAGTTCTAAAGCGTTTAAGAATTTCCTTCCACTAGTAATTGAATTGTCATATGCATTAAAAATAATTCTCGTTTAATTATCTGCATGTAATTAACTTTGATAATTAGATTAGAAATACAATTTTACTCTGCAGATAAGTTTTTCAGTTTAAGAAGTTTTCAGAAATTTCATTTCAAAGAAGCGCACAAATACTGTTTAAATCCAATTTAAAGCGAAATTAAACGGAAAGTCTCCAAACACGTTCGAGAGATTTTTCAAAGTGATCAATGTAACACGAATGTATGCGATCCTCCCCCCATTCTAGAAAAAGGGAACTAAATCGTAGGAAAATATTAAATGGCAGACATACGATGTTTTAAATGAATTAGTTAGTTAAAAGTCTTTTTATGTTAGGCTAATGGCCTAAATATTTTCAACTTATCCCCTGATACATTTAAAACGCATTTTAAAGACTAGTTGTTTTATTGTCCTTTTCTAATGGTAAAATTTCCTATCAGATGTAATATATGTTAAAATGAGATATGGAATGTTTTATAACACGATTATAAGGCAAATAAATTTTGAAAAATCTATTTTGGATGGATGATAGATGAAAGGGCAGGGATGTAATAATGAAAAATTATTTTGTATTTAATATCTGCGGTTTTGCTCTATTTATTTAAGACATCTTCGTCTCTTGATATTTGTAGACTAGCAGCAAATATATTTTACAAAGAATACATTTCAAAGAGAACAAGTTTTTCAAATCACTCAATTGAGTAGTTGTTAGAGTTTTTTTTTCAGAATTTCATCCTTTATTTCAAAATTATAGCATTTGAAGCAGTTAGAATTGATAGTTATAAAACATGATTTTTCTGTTCGATATTATTTTACAGAGGTGTGATTAAAATAAATATTAAATTAGTGGAGAGGGCAATACATTTATCTGTTGCATTAAAGCGATATTTACCCTAGGGAATTTGGATTAAAATGTTCTTACCAAATTTGTAAAATAAAAATATTACTACATATAGATCTAATTAAATTTTTCTAAGGATTATTATGCTTGTCGTTTACATATATATATATTAGTATTAGTTATAAAAAGATCTTTTAGTTTTGAAGTACTATATATTGAAAAACTTTTAATATATATATATATATATATATATATATATATATATATATATATATATATATATATATATATATATATATATATATATATATATATATATATATATATATATATATATATATATATATATATATATATATATATATATATATATATATATATATATATATATATATATATATATATATATATATATATAATATATATATATATATATATATATATATATATATATATATATATATATATATATATATATATATATATATATATATATATATATATATATATATATATATATATATATATATATATATATATATATAGGTTCGTATACATAAATTTTTATTGGTGATTCATATTAACCCTAAGAATGTTTCAGGCAGGTCAAAATGTTCGGAAATTATAAAATAATTTTTAAATTGTATGTTGGATTTTGTAACTCTATTTACACGTCATTTATTTTATTTCCCGCCCGTTAAAATAAATAAAACCATTTAATTAATGTACTTTATATGAAAGTATTTAAAATGTACTTTAATGTAATATAAAATCTAATGCTTTTTCACGAGATTTACTTCATAATTTATTAAACTTTAGCAATTTTGATAAAGCATATTTTAATTCCTTTTAACTTTAATTTTCTCTATTTTGTAATCAAAATTTTTCCATTGTTGTGGTAACAAAGTGATCGTTTTAAAAACTAAAAGTATTCTATTATCTGTGGTGTGATTGGGACTTGATATCTTTATTTGTACAGGTATCTTCATTGTCTTAAATCATTCCGTGCGAATTGTGTATTTATATATACGTACTGCACACTCCGTTTGAAAAAGCTAGTTATCGAAATAAAACGAGAATATTTGTATAGTTAAGTACCTCACAGGAATTTTTTTAAAAATTTTCCCGTATGCTAGGGAGGATATTCAATTACATTTTCGTGTAGAATGTATTCCCGAAGACATCCTAAGAATTTATTTTTGATCTACACTCCTTTCATCTTGAATGTTTTAGTGGTTAAATAAAGTAAAGCTGTTGGATAGAAAACTCTGATTTAATTAATTGCTAGGATTTAATACTTTGTACTCTCAAAACTTATTTCCCTCTATATACAATTAAGTTATTTCTCTTGAAAACACTTTTTATTTAATTAATATCAGTTATATAACCTTAAAGAATAGATACAATCTTAGTTTAAGATTTTATCTTCGATATACTAGACGGGACTAATCTGTTATAGTTGAGATTTTATTTTTATGAGTTCATTTTAACTGTCTAATACCAATTATGTTATTCCATAATATTGTCTGAAAATTAGTATTTTTAGGAGAGCTATGAAATAATGAAACATCGCTAGTTAATTTAATAGCTGACACTGGTTGTAGATAACAATAAAGTATAAACTTTATGGTAAATGAATTACAGTACAGTAATTCTTAGTTATGTAATAGAGATTAACATTTTACTTTATTTAGAAATTCAAGAGCAGCATGCAATTTTCACTTTAGACTTCTTAGTTTATATTAAGCACCTTTAGATGAAGTTTGTTGTAGTTAAATACAAAATTTCTTTTTATTTTACATACCGGTAAACGCTTTGTTTATTAACTTATTTACGATACTATAAGGCTATAGGCGATAGCCGTAAATTGGTTATGTTTACTGTTTAAATTATTTAAAACACACTGCTTCCTGGTGTTGTACTTCTTAATCTCAAGTTATTATACAAAAATGTATGCTACATCTAAGCTTATAAACAAGTTAATATTTTCATATGTGACTACAAGGCCATATTGTTGTATTAGAGTGTGTCCAATGAACACCTACTTTTTTATTAAATTATGGAGATGGCAATTATGAAAAATGTGATAATGAAGTAAGATTGAAAAGTATTACTTTTCAATTCAGAAAGTACTAAAAGTAAAATTAATTTGATTTTTTTCATAGACAAATTCTTTACCTAGGTATGAATAACATATTTGCAGTTATACGAGAAACACATCCAGCAAATAGTTTTCTTTGATGTTAGCTTTTTAAGGCCTCACATTAACCATGATTTACTAAAAACAAAATAAACATAAACTATTGTTTAGTGCGTAATTTTTTTTCAAAGATTACAGATGCATTTATTTACAAATGATCCTACTCACATATTGTAAATGTTATTTTCATAATTTAACATAAAAGGTAGATAATTGGTAAATTAATTGACAATGAGTATCAATGATCAACGTAATTTTTTACTACTTTCCTTAAGGCAGTTTAAGCTTTTAAAATAACATTAAGTGAGTTCAAGAGAAATTGTGTTTCAGGCCTCTGAAAGGAAAAATAGTATCCTACATATACAGCCATTATTCAGTTTTAAAATCTCTAGATAAAGAATCAGCAATTGTTTTGTGAGCCTTAAGAATAATGTTTTCAAAAATATAGGCCTATTTCATATAAAGTGGTGTAACCACTTTATATGAACCACTGCAAACCGCAATGGTTTGTGGTTTTCAGACTTACGTACAGGTGTGCCTTCATTATCCTTTTACATTAATTATTTGACTTTTCTCTATCGAAAATTTGCAGATCATTGGTTGAGAGCTGTGATTTAGAGATCGTTAATTATACAAGGGTTACTCGGAAATGTTTGAGATACGCGCAGAATAGAATTTACAGAATAAAAATAATTGTTTAATTTTAAAATACAAAGTATTTTAACACTGCATACACTTTTTTACTGACTTTCTTCAACTTGTTTAGCTTCAAATAAATTTTAAACAGAATAATAAATAGAGTTGACAGGAGAACAATTTCGTGCTATAATTTTATACGATTTTAAAGCACTATTATATCAAGAAGAATGCTTTCAACGATTGCAATTGACATTTGGTGATGAATCTCCACCTCGTTCTATTGTATTCAGATGGTATATAGAATTTAGCAGAGGTCGGAATTTTCTTCAGAATGAAGAACACACAGGAAGGCCGCCGTAGGCAGTAATCTCGGGTAATATGTCTGCCATAGGAAAAATGCTAATGGATGATAAACGCTGTACCTAATGATAATGGATGATAAACGCTGTATTAAATTATACAGAAAAAACTTATAATTGGATCCGCAGCCATGCACAAAATTATTACTGAAGAAATTCATATGAAAAAAGTAGTTTGCCGTTGGGTTCCCCATAATATTACTGAGCACCAAAAAGGGGAGTGGGACAGAATTAGTAAAGAAACTCTTAAAGTGCTAAATGATGGTGGCCATCACATCATTTATTAAATTGTAACGGGTGACGAAGCGTACATACCCTATTTGGACGTTCCATCAAGTTGAGAAAGCAAAGAATGGGTCTTTGAAGAGGATTCCAAGCCAACAATGGTAAGTGTGTTATACTCTGCTCCGGCCGAAGCCATCCAGATACTGTATAACCGATCGCCACGACGGTAATCACCACACCACAAGGTGTTCCTGGCCTACGAGAGTTCCGTCATGGTTCGAGGATAATGTTGACTACCCCAGTAAGGAACATTACTACAGAGTAAGTTCCAGACTACCAGGGAAGTCTGAAGAGAAAGATCACTCAGGAAACCCCGGGTTCGTGACACCCGAGTATACCTAAAGGAGGTATACCCCTTGAGGTTGCAGACGGCTATCATTAGCCTAGGAGGGACACTCCTAGTTACCAGGGGGCGCAGCCAACAATGGTAAAGAGACAACGCTCACTGAAAAAAGTGATGTATGCCAGAAGTACGGGATTGGTCAAAGCCATCAAGTTGGGAGGACATAATGAACTGTTACACCACTAAATGTCTTACACAAATTCGTCAAGTGAATGTTAGGGGACTAATGCTTCACCATGACAATGCATCTTGACTTACAGTCGAATTAACAGTTGAGTTTCTTAAACAAAAAAGAAATTAAAGTGATAGAACATCCTCTGTATTCACCTGATCTAGCTAAGTGTGACTTTGGGTTATTATTTAATCTAAAAAAACTTACGTGGACGTCGTTTTCATTCAGAAAAAGAAATTGACGTGGCTATAAATGCATTTTTTTCATGTATTCCAAGAAATGAATACCTCGAGGCATTTAATCTGTGTGGAATTCGTCTACAAAATTGCATTGATGCTGAAGGAGATTACTGTGAACACAGCTAAAATTTTATAAGTATAACTTTAAAAACTTAATTGTATCTGAAATTTCAGAATGACCCTCGTATCTACAAATAGACCTGAAAAGAGATTGACTCAAAATGATAGATTGAATGCAAAGCGTACGTTTCTGCCTATTTGTCCATTTTATGAAAATGAAATTTGAGCAAGCAATAACAGCATAAAGTTGTCTCTTTTAGAGTTATTTTGATTATTATATGCTATATTATGTATTTATATGTATTTATATATTATGCTATATTATGTGCTATGTCTTTTTGTATCTATAAATTTATTTATAATTTAAAATGCATGTTTATATACTTTTAACAGCTCCACGTATAAAAAGAAACCGCCATTAAAATATCTTATCATAGATTTAAAGTAATGCTATACAATAGTTCCGTTGAGATTTTATCTGTATAGGTGATAGAAAAAATTCATTCCAAGCAAAAAAGTAGAAACTAATAATCCGAGATAAAATATTTTAGGCTTTTAAATTAAAATTTCTTTTTTTTTCAAAAAAAATTGCACTCTTGCGTGAAGATTATTTAATGAAATATTTAAAAGAATACATATAAAAAGAAAAAACAATCGAGAAAGATGGAAAATATTTTGTACGGTGATTGTTAATTTTTCACTGAATCGGGATTTTCATTTTTTCCCGTAAATAAATCCTGTGATTTTCTTTTGCACTGTTTATTTTTCTTTCAGATCTGGTGGAAGAAGAAAAGCTGTGCACTAGTTTTCCGTGATTCATCAAAAGTTTAGTGTGAGTTTTAAGAACTGCAGACATTTTTGTATGGAAATGCTAATTAAATTTTTCGTTCTTAATTAACGAGTCGCAGTTAGACTATAAAAAAGTGATTTTGAAGCACTTGCTTTTGTTGAATTTGCTGCTTATAAATATAGATATTAAAACATTTGATTAAAGCATATTTAAAATAAGGCTATGTAACATCGGAAACCATGTAGAAAATGAACATTTTGTTCATTAGGGGGAGGGGGTAAACTATACTTTTTAGAACTTTATCATCCAACGTTTCTCATTTATTTCAGTTCTAGGTTATATACAGTAACAAATAAAATCAGTAACTTTAAGCTATCTTGTAAAGACTGCACTGCAATTTAAAAAAAATAGTGTTTATTTGTCATGTTATGATGTTATGAAGTGCTAGATAATTAAACAGGTATGTTAACATAGTTTGAAAATTAATTACTTTCATGACGTACAAGCTTTTACACTATTTAGATCAACAGTTTTTAATATTAATTAAATAACACACTATAATTTGATATTAAAATTCGGACAAATAACTAGCAACTGTTACTCTTCAGTTATCACTAAAATATAGAGTGTTTTATAAAAAAGCTAACATTATATAAATAAAGTTTGATAGTTTTTACATCAAGCCTAAAAATTAATTCTGATGCTATAGAAATAAAATTACGTTGTAGAGATTTGTACGAAAGTTCACCAATCTCTTTCCATTAAGAATAGTATCCATGTCTTCCTCCAGATTGGGGATATCAACAGTTTTGACCTTTCAGACCATAATTTCTATCTAAGATTTCTTTATCTGTCACATTTTTTTGGATTCATACAATTTATTCTTGAAGATTCTCATTTCATAGGGAATCATCATACATCGAATAGTGTTGTTACTCTCATATGTAATGATTACTTCTTCTTCTATCATGTGTGTAATGCCCGAATGCAAATATTTGTTCCTCTATGCCACTGGGAGATATATAATTTTCACATCTTAAGTGCAACAAATGCCTTGTTTACCGATATTAGTCCGATATCAGTCTTGGCCCGTTATTCTTAACAGTAC
>CM063508.1:105112042-105119542 GCA_032207245.1 Pardosa pseudoannulata | reverse complement strand
CTATACATATGCAATCCCAAATTCAAAGTAATATACTAATTTTTGGATGTCAATATTAATTAGATATGCTGAAATTCGTTAAGAATTTAGATTAATGTGGGAAAATATATATGAAGTATCAGACAATATATGCAGGATACCTCTAAAAATATTTAAAACGGCAGTAAGTTAAAAATAATTTTTAGAATTGTTACAGGATTGTTTTGTTAGTAATAATAGTAACAATACTACCTGTAATTAATCTTGATAAAATGTAATAACAACTGTTATACGCTTAATTTAAAAATCAAACACGTTCTATGATTTTCGGGAGACGGAAAGGAGATTCTGAGTCCAATATTTGGAAATTTTGCAGTTTTGGAGGCAATTATCAAAGAACGGACTAAGTAAACTTGTAGAATTATGTAGACTTGTGGCCGATAGTCGACAAATTTCGACATCCACTGAAGATCAATCTATTGCTACTGCATACAATGGGAATCAAGAGATCACTTGATGTAACATATGTTATTGCATCTTCAGTTGATCAGACGATATCAGCCACTGCTGTGTTTTAGCACCTACACATAAATGCATAGTACTAACTAATATTACGATTATGTATATTTATGTTGGTCTATTTAAGGGATACAGGATTAAAGTTGTGTTAACAGCATGTGAATTGAGATTCAAATGACGGAAAAGTTATTCTCACTGATAGGTGCACAAAGACAAGATAACAAGCCTGTGAGAATCTTGAAAAGATAGATGCAATAGATCTCAACACGCGCGTCGAAAATTTTGAGGTTGAAGAATTATACTGCAGTATGGATTTTGATTGCACATTGGAATGATAATGAATGTAATACTAGGCACAACTGTGATATTGAATGATGCAGAGATTAATTTTCCACTTGTTTTGTTAGTTATTAATAATCGTATTTGCAGATATTACCTTTTACTCCGATTGTTTGAAGAGTGGCATATTTGGAGTCACTGACTTACTCTCTAGAATTTATACCTGTTTTACATATACATATATCTATATATACACAGATACATAGATACACACATATATATATATATATATATATATATATATATATATATATTATATATATATATATATATATATATATATATATATATATATATATATATATATATATATATATATATATATATATATATATATATATATATATATATATATATATATATATATATATATATATATATATATATATATATATATATATATATATATATATATATATATATATATATATATATATATATATATATATATATATATATATATATATATATATATATATATATATATATATATATATATTATATATATATATATATATATATATATATATATATATATATATATATATATATATATATATATATATATAGATAGATAGATAGATAGATAGATAGATAGATGCATATATATGTGTGTGTGTGTGGCGCGCGCGTGAGATTACAGGACTGTTAATAAACACTAAGTTGGTTATAGTAAATTATAAGTTTATCCCGACGTGACACTTTTGTCTTTTAAGTTTCACCTCTTGAAGTTACAAACATATTACAGCTAACTCGGAAATTCAGGTAATTTAAATACGTGGAATGGGACTATTAAAGGGCTGGAATTTGAAGCGATTGTTACGCCATAACAGTTATCCTGATTTACTAAAGCTCTTATTATAGTTAATCAGTTTTAACTAAGGTAAAGGTAGTTGCAATTTCCGTTATCACCGAGGAATTTCTTTTTATTTTATTTGAAGCATAATGTCTCTTTTTTTCTCAGGAAAGTTTTTCTCTCTATCTATGAATTTCTTAATTCAATGTAACGTTTTCTTTTTCAAATGGAAAACATTTTCATAGACATCAATTGACATAATAGTTTTCGAAGTATCAGTTAAATCTTATAGTTCTCTATAATTTAATGTACTTTATTTTTAATGGTGCCCAGTACATTAAATCTTTCAACAACACATGGACAATGATATTTTTCAATGATAATTAAAGGAAATTCTTTTAAAAATTATTGTAATTCAGTACGAAATATATGGATTACTGTAGATACATGCAACGACTCTAAACATGAGAAGAATATCAAAAAATAAATAATATAATTTTGGCATCAATAGGTGTGAGTTTGATGTGAATAGACCCTTTACATCTAAATTTCAGTCTATAACTTTCAGTCTGACCATACATATTTAGTGATATGTCAGTGAGTTTTGAAAATAATTTTGAGAATAATTTTAATTTCATTTTCTTAAGGATCTGCTCTTGAATTATCAATATTTCATTGACAATTCTATCTTCCAAAGAATACGTGCTCTATTCACGATTCAGAATTTCCAGCTATTAAAAGGACTTTGATTACATGTCTGTCTATTGCTTACAAAAATTGATGCAAATACACCAAAGAGATCCGTTCAAATAACACATAAACCGATAATAGGAGGAAAGCAATTCTATTGACAAAGTGAGCTGAAATGAATTGTATGGAAATTATTAACATTGAGTTATTTGAGGACTTATTGAATAGAACAAATTTTAAACCTTAAATCAAGATTATAAAATCGTAATAAAAATATTAGGATTAAAATGATTATCCTCTCCATACGGCTATTTGGTCGCATGGAAAGCGAATATATACTCAACTGGGAAGAAAAAATGTTATTATATATTTCAATTTAAAGCAGGAATAATCGTTAGTTTGGTTGATTCCCCACTTTATTATTCTACATAATGTTAATACATCACACTATAAAGTTACAATAGAAATTGAATTTCTAAAAGACCTGTGTTGAATGTCACACAAAATTCTTCATTCTCGTGGAACATGACAAAAATGCCACCTATCAGCGTGAACCTCAACAACCTGAAATGTCTTTTTTGTAATCAGTACAGTTACAAGTCAGGCCAATATTGTTTCCAAGATTTGATTTTAAAAATCGGTCTTTCTTATCATACCATGTTCCGTCCAACAGCCATGATGTGACAGCAAGCAATTGCTTAATAGTTTTGTTAACTGTGTTTATTTTGTTACCGTTGATTGTAGCGCCATCTGTAAAAAAATAATACAACAGTGTGTTCGCTGAGAGCGAGAATCGAGGGAATTAAATCGGCTATATATTCTGTTTTTTTTTCTTGGTTTCTTTAAAGTGGATGGTTTGGACGGCGTTTGGAGTGAAAATATTCAAAGTCATTGTAGTAAGTAAATTCTTAATTCCTTTAATAATGAATCTTATTGGGTTTTTCCTTTTCCCAACGCTGATCCAATCCATATACATTTAATTCTGTTTGATTCTTTTTGTGCATTTTGTATCCCCCTCTTTTATATTGTTCTTATTTAATTATACATTCCACTAATTCTTAACATCTCACATACCAAGAATAGTTACGTTAGTCAAATTGTCTCCCAATTTTAGATTTTTAATTTACAAAAATTCCAATTTATATGTTATAAACTTCGTTGTAATAACTGTATTTAAAAATATATTTAGAAAATTGACGTAAATGTTTCTTTCGCTCTGTTAACAAGGAAATGTTATTGGCGATAAATCAACCAATTTTTTTTTCAATTCCAGTTCATAAATTCCATTTAAAATTAAATTTTAAAATATAACGATTAATTTATCTACTTACTGTTATCGGGCAACTGTTATTGGTCGAATCTCGACTGATAAACTCCCAGAATTAGAGTTCTAAAAATAGACTCGACCAGTGTCTAGTTAGTAACTGAAAACTGTAAAAATTACAAAATGAATTGATTGGATTTGCAGGACAAGGGAAACATTTAACTAAAAATTACAATTCAAATAATTTTAATAGATAAGAAGTACATAGATATAATGCAATTATTTAAAATATATTTAAAAACTAGTAGTAATACCACATTAAGAAATGAAAAAAAAATACAAAGGAAAATTTATTTACTTTATTTAAATTTGATGGGGCAAAACCGACACGTAATTTAACATAAATGTACTTATTTATATTAAATTATTACATGGTAGTTCAGATTGTTAAAGACTGTATCGAAAGAGACTGAAGGGTAAAAATAATGATTTAATGCATTTCCAAATGTTTTAAATTAGATAATGGAAATAATTTTTTTAAATACTTTTCTTTTATCCGTCTGGGAATTCTGTCGCAAAAAAAAATGTAAGTAAAAGTACTAAACAGATTACTGCAGGAAACTTATTAACCATAGGGATTAAAATTGAAGACATAAATAATAAAATAATGCAAAGCATTTAGAAACAAAAACTAACACATTTATACTATAACACTCTTATGTACATGTTTTTTTGAATGCATTAATCAATTAATTCCAGTTACGGAATTTACTGATTTTATTAGAACGAAGTTACAATCGCATAAATAGAAAACATTCCTTGAGAGTACGTTCTGAATCTTCTCCTAATCTACAGATATGGCTACAAGGAACAAAGTATTCATATGCTTCGGGACAGTGCAAAAATATTGCCTACTTTTGAATATTGAAATTGTCTCTATTTTGCTCTTTTTTAAGTATTTTATGCTGTTATTTTAAATGTCATTTTCACATTTAATTTCTCTCAATGAATTTAGCGATAGAAATAAATAAGTCATTATTTAGCATAAAGTAAAACAACCAGTAAAAATTGCTCAAATGGGGAATTGACATCATTTGTTTCATTTTTACATCTACAGAACTATTCATTTTGATTGACGTCATACCAGTTATGGAAGATATGTACATGTTTTTGAATGATTATGTACATGACTTTTGAATGCATTTATCAAAATAATCTAGTTAAGGAATTTATTGATTTTATTAGAATGATGTCACAATCACATTAGAAATCATTCCATGAGAGTATGCACTGAATCTTCTCCTAATCTATAGATATGACTAGAAGGAACAAAGTATTTTTATGCTTCAGGACAGGGCATAAATAGTGCCTATATTTGAATAATCAAATTGTCTCTATTCCGTTCCTTTATAAATATTTTATGCCGTTATTTTAAATGTTATTTTCTAATTTAATTTCTCGCTATGAATTTAGTGATTGGAATATATGAGTCATTATTTAGCATAAAGTAAAACAAAACGTAAAAATGGCCCAAACGGTGAATTGACACCATTTGTTTCATTTTTACGTCTACTGAACTATTAATTTTGAGTTACGTCGTAATAGTTATTCAAGATATATTCACGTTTTTTGAATGATTATGTACATGTCGTTTGAATGCATTAATCAAAATAATCTAGTTACGGAATTTATTGATTTTATTAGAACAATGTCGCAATCACATAAAGAGAAATCATTCTATGAGAGTACGCTTTGAATCTTCTCCGGCTGCAAGGAACAAAAGGATTCTTATGTTTCAGGACTGGTCAAAGATATAGCATACTTTAGAATTTTCAAATTGTCTATATTATGCCCTTTTTTTTAAATATTTCATGCAGTTATCTTAAATGTTATTTTCTAATTTAATTTCTCGCGATGAATTTAGCGATTGGCATGAATGAGTCATTATTTAGCATAAATTAGAACAACCAGTAAAATTACTCAAATGGCTAATTGACTTCATTTGCTTCATTTTTAGGTCTACTGAACCATTCATTTTGAGGAACATCGTAATATTTATTGAAGATATGCACATGTTGCTTGAATGATTCTGTATACGTCTTTTGAATGCATTAATCAAAATAATCCAGTTACGGAATTTATTGATTTTATTAGAATGATATCACAATTGCATAAACAGAAATCCTTCCCTGAGAGTACGCTTTGAATATTCTCCTAATCTACAGATATGACTACAAGGAACAAAGTATTCTTTTGCTTCGGGACATAGCAAAAATATTACCTAATTTTTAATTTTCAAATTGTCTCTATTCCGCTCCTTTTTAAATATTTCATGCTGCTATTTTAAATGTTATTTTCTCTCATAAATAGAAATCATCCCTTGAGAGTACGTTTCGAATCTTCTCCTAATCTACATCTATGACTACAAGGAACAAAAGTAATTCTATGCTTCAGGACAGAGAAAAAATATAGCCTAATTCTGAATTTTCAAATTGTCTCTATTCTGCTCTTTTATAAATATTTCATGGTGTTATTTTAAATGTTATTTTCTCAATTTCTTATGATGAATTTAACGATTGGAATGGATGAGTCATTATTTAGCATAAAGTAAAAAACCATTAAAATTGCTTAAATGATGAATTGAATTTATTTGGCTTATTTTTACGTCCACTGAACCATTCATTTGAGGGACGTTGTAATTGCTATTGAAGATATGTACATGTCTTTTGAATGCATTAATCCAGTTAAGAAATTTATTGATTTTATTAGAATGATGTCACAATCGCATAAATAGAATACCCTGGAGAGTACGTCCCAAATCTTTTCCAAATCTATAGATATGATTACAAGGAACAAAGATATTCTCCCTTCAGGACAGGGGGAAAATATTGCCTACTTTTCAATTTTCAAATTGTCTCCATTCCGCTCTTTTTTAAATACTTCATGTGGATTTTCAAATAATATTCATACATTTTATTACTGGCAATACATTTCACATACATTTAATTGCTGGCGATAAATTTGGCGATTGTAATAAATGAGTCCTAATTTAGCCTAAAATAAAACAACCAGAAAAGATTGTTCAAATGGCGATTGACGTCCTTTGCTCTATTTTGACGTATACTGAAGCATGCATTTTGAGTGACGTCGTATTTATAATTGAAAATATAGGGAAATAATTTACTATTCACTTTTATTCTCAAATATATTCTAATAGACAAATACTGTTGTACCTTAAATATACCGTTTATTTAGTACGTATTCTCCATTATATAATCATCTACATTCTTTTGATTCCATTTATTCCTCATAATAAACCCTGAAATATATTTATATATCATAAAACTGTCATAAAACACTGACACAGAACAATTTAAAAAATTAAAAAAAAAAAAAAAATCAAAAAATACGATAAAAATGTAAATCGAAAATTCCTAAAAAATCTGTGTATAATATAAAAATGTAATCATATAAAAATATATATATATATAGATTATATATAAAATGTATAATAATAATAATACGATATATATATATATATATATATATATATATATATATATATATATATATATATATATATAAATATATATATATATAATATATATATATATAAATAATATGTATATATATATATATATATAATATATATATATATATATATATATATATATATATATATATATATATATAATATTATATATATAATATATATATTTATATGTATATAAATATATAAAATAATATAACATATTTATTATAAAAATATATTTATTTTTATATTATTATATATTTAGATATATATATATTCAATATTATATTAAATTTATAATATTATAGATATTTATATATATATATATATTTATATTATATATATATTATTTATACTATAATATATATATATATATATATA
>CM063508.1:105089542-105104542 GCA_032207245.1 Pardosa pseudoannulata | reverse complement strand
CTGAAACCCATTACGTTGAGATGCCTTCTGAGGTCACTGTGATCACTAAGAAGGCTACTTCCTTTCGGGCCATTTCTGTGAAGCTACAAAAGATCTTTATGGTGCAAACTGGGGTAGTTATCATTAAAAGTAAAGTATAAAATTGAAATAGAACGGAAAGAAAAAAAGACATGTGTCATAACGTTCCAATTATTTAATTTTAATTCCGTTCCATTTAGTTTATTTTAATTTTATAAGCTTCCCTTAAAATATCCTGTTTGTAACTTCCCTGCCAAGCTCCCATTCATAACGTTGGTGAGTAGAAAACCTAATTTTTTTTATTGCATAAGCAGGTCTTTATTTTCATTCGGATGATATCACAAATACCATGAGCGTCACTTGGCGTTCTCCTTGGTGAGCGCTGAGTTGCAATAGTTTTATAAATTCGCCCTTTTATTGTTATAACATATCCCCACTCAACACATTGGCTTTTTTTGTGCTGCGCTTGACTGTGTTCCATGATGCCGCCAGGGCAATTGAATGTTAACTAGGAAGACAGCTTCCGTTGTGATCCCAATAGTCATAGACCTGAAAAGACACACTGGCAGTTATCATCTCAGGTATAAGGGAATTCATAACATAACAATTGCCTATTGTTGTAAAGCTGTAGAGTCTTTCATACAGTGTCAGTTACATTAGTGTGCAAATGCTTGTAAAGTAGTCATAGAGGTTTAGAGAATCCCACTCGAATATCGAAAATTTGAAAAATACAAAGAACAATATTATATATAGAAGACAAAGAACAATATTAATTATATAATGTTTATAAAACCATGGGTGTCAAGCTTGTTATATCCTTGAAAAACTTACAAATTCCAGTAATCATCTAGTATAATCCCAAAATATCCAATTTAACCAATCCATCGAAAAATTCCAATCGAACTCCAAATAAAATTTTGAAATACACTCGATACTTACTGGAACATCTGTATTGCTAGAGTTATTACAATATATTAGGGAATTAATTATTAAAATCTCTAATGTATTGTATTTATTCCTTTCAATAAATTGATCACTTCATTAAAGCCGAGCTTTAATACGTAGATATATATCACTTTTATTCTTTATCTGCCAATTCAACTTGGGTGTTAATTATAAAGAACATTTTTCTAGAAAAATTTATATTACTGTCAATGTGTTTTATTGCTAATAAATCTAAGCATTGCATTAAAAAAATTGCAGAAGAATGTTTAAAAATTTACGCTACATTTAAAAATTAATTCTGAGTTGGGTAGAATAGGTGGAGAAATTTATTTTTTACCTTACTGAAATTAATGAAAATCATGACGTGTATAATATTTTTCTTTTTGAATACTTATTAGTTTTTAAAGATTATTCTGTAAATAACTTTCACAGTTTGAATTTTAAAAAAACAAATTTCATAACTGCGTTTGAAAAATGAAGTTTAAAAACCTGTCTTACAATGTTAATTTGAGTATAAATGGATTTCCAGCTCGTAAAAAGTTATTTCCTTCAATTATTTCTCTTCATCTCTTTTTAATTAAAGCAATACACAAATTTAAAGATTCATTAAAATTAAAATGTTTTTGTGCTAAAAACTGTAATCAAATACTCTCTGTTCATTATGTTTTAAAAATGAACGAAACAATAATTGGTTCGTTGTTATTTTCTTTAATTTTTATATCGAGATAGATTTTACATTTATCAATTTTTTTCAAGATTTATTTCTAAATCAGAGAAAAGATGGTTTTGTGTAATATGGTTTACAGCTTAAAATCTTAGTTATTTATGTTTCAAATTCGCACGTATTAAATCAACTGGAATGAAAAGATTTTTTGATATAAAAAATTAAATATCTTGGTTTATAAGATTTTGAAGTGTCTTTTGTTTTGTAAATGCTATTTTTGAAAATAATATTGATGATGTATTTTATTGTATTATTAATGAATTGTCTTTAAGGAGTCTAGTACTTTTTAACTGCTTGAAAACTTGATTTTATTTTCAATTTTTTCATTTAGCTTAAAAACATATATTTAGACAGATGAAATATTTTCTTTATGTTGAGTTGTTTCCCTTTTCTGTTTGTGGTTTCAGAAATTTTCCAGATTTAACAGAAAAATAATAAAGCATTAAAATATTTTTACAATATTTTTATTCTTCTCGGTTTTTTCTTATCAATATACATTCTATATTTCAGTGAAATTAAAGCAATATGTTGAGTTTTTAAAAGAGCGAACTATGATATGAAAGTTATATGTTTTATAGAAGAAGTAATTATAAAAGGTTTTAGAAACTTTATAAAATAACCGCTTCCTTTAGAATTTTTTTGAAAATATCAAATTTTTTAATTTATTATTAATTACGAGAAAACGAATCAAAGCAAAACATGTAGATTTTAAGTTAAATTTTAAATTTTTTTCAGGTGTTAAAACATTTAATTTTAATATTAGTTTAATATTTCGAGTATTTCGGAAAATGTAAAAAAGTTTAATATTCGGCTTTATATGATAGTTTTAGAACTGGAATGGACAAACTACGGCCCGCGGGTCAAATCCTTCCCACCGGAAAGTTTTATCTGGCCCGCGGATAGAATTTTATGTTGCAGGTCCGAGGCAAATTAAAAAATATATATTTATGCATTATATATCCTTTTCCACTTTGTTTAAATATAATATCCATATTATTATCTCAGGCACAGAAGATGAGAGGTATATTTGCTTTTTTTAAGAGAACAAGTGTTTTCAACTTTGAACTATAGAAAGAATTATTTCAGAAGTAGACGGAGAGATGGGCATTTAGCATCGTTCCTTAAAATCAGTACATCTCACTTCGAACCGCAGTATAAGGAGATTTTAAAAATAAAATCACAATTTCATTCATATCATTAATATATTTAAATCGTAATACTTGTATATTGTTTTTAAAATTTTAGAAAAATTTATCTTGGCCCGCCAAACTTATTTTCTTTCAATTTTTGGCCCGAGACTGAAAAAAATTTGTCCATCCGTTTTTTAGAAATAAGGACAATTACAAGTGTTACCTGAAAATCTGTAAACTGGTACATGGTTTCTTTTCTTACTGGTTTACCTCTGGAATCCCGTTTTACCTCAGCAGAGTACTTTGTCTCGTTGGATTTGATTATTTTGCAATAGCAGAAATAAAATCTAGAAAATGCCTTCAGGTTATTCTGAGTGTTGAAGGACTAATGCTAGGTCTTCCTGATGTGGCAGAAAACTCGTCAAGCTGATTTTTCGCAACTATCCTTCTTTATACATTACTAATTTACAAGCCGACGTATAATATGCGATATAGAAAACACGTGAGCAGTAACGCCAAATGAACTGTGAAACCAACAAAATTTGGCAAACTGTCAATCAAAGCTGAATTCTTGCTATCATTTCCTCTAGGTCGAGTTAAACAGTGACAAAACAAATAGTATTGAAAAATTTTCCTTCCCCCGAGTTTACTCGGGATAATAATTAACTACAACATATACGAAAAAGAGATAAGTCGGGATAATCAGGCAAGTGGTTAAGGTGGCAGTTTCTTATTTCTAATTAAATATTTTAATGTTAGTATTTTTGAAAATAATATTGATGGTGTGTTTTATTGTATTATTAATCAAAACTCGTCACGGTGATTTTTAGCAACTATCCTTCTTTATACATTACTAATTCATAAGCCGACGTATAATATACAATAAGGAAAAACACTCAAGCAATCCCGTCGAAATAACTATGAAACTAACAAAATATGGCAAACTGTCAATTAAAGCTGAATGCTTGCTATAATTTCCTCTAGGTCGAGTAAAACAGCGGTTAAAACAAATAGTATTGAAAAATTTTGCATCACCCGAGTTTACTCGGGATAATAATTAACTACAACATATACGAAAAAGAGATAAGTTGGGATAATCAGGCAAGTGGTTAAGGTGGCAGTTTCTTATTTCTAATTAAATATTTTTATTGTTAATGTATTTTTGAAAATAATATTGATGGTGTGTTTATTGTATTATTAATCAATTGCCTGTAAGGAGTCTAGTACTTTTTAACTGCTTCAAAACATGATTTCATTTTCATTTTTTATTTAGCTTAAAAACTTACATATTTAGAAAGATGAAATATTTTCTTTATGTTGAGTTGGTTTCCTTTTCTGTTATGAGTTTTCAGAAATTTTATAGGTTTAACAGAAAAAAGTAAAGCATAAAAATAGTTTTGACAATTTTTTTTTATTGTTCTGTTTATTCTTATCAATATACATCCTATATTTCGGTGAAATTAAAGAAATATATTGTGTTTTTAAAAGAGCGAACTATGATTTGAAAATTATATTTTTTTTAGAAGAAGTAATTATAACAGGATTTTAGGAAACTTAACAAAATAATTGGTTCTCTTAAATGTTTTTTTTAATAAAATTGCAAAAATTCATTCCATTTTTTAATTTAATATTAAATACGAGGAGACGAAAACAAAACAAAATATGTAGATTTAAGATTGAATATTTAATATTTTACTGTTGTAAAAGCATTCAGTTTTAATATTAGTTTACTATCTCGAGTTATTTCTGGAAAATGTAAAAAAGTTAAATATTAGGCTTTATATGATAGATTTAGAGCAGGGATGGGCAAACTACGGCCTGTGGGCCAAATCTGGCCCACTGGAAGGTTTTATCCGGCCTGCGGATAGAATTTTAAGTTGTCGGTCCGAGGCAAATTAAAAGAATATATACTTATACATTATATATCCATCCCCTTTTCCACTTTGTTTAAATATTATATCCCGCATTTATTATATCATGCCAAAATGATCAGTTGTATATTTGCTTCTTATATCTGAATAAGTATTTTCAAAGAAGACTAATTTCAGAAATAAACTGACAGGTAAGCATTTAGCCTCGTTCCTTAAAATCAGTACATCTCACTTCAAATCTCAGAATAAGGAACTTTTAAAAATGAAATCTCAATTTCATTCATTTCATTAACGTATCTAAACCGTAATACTTGTATATTGTTTTTAAAAATTTAGAAAAGTTTATCTTGGCCCGTCAAACTTATTTTCTTTCGATTTTTGGCCGGCGACTAAAAACTAAAAAAAACTTTTGCCCATCCCTGTTTTAGAAATAAGGACAATACAAGTGTTACCTGTCATTTTGTATACTGCTACATAGTTTCTTTTCTTACAGGTTTACCTCTGGAATCTCTTTTAAGGGGGCACAGACAACTTTGTCTCGTTGGATTTGATTATTTTGCAATAGCAGAAATAAAATCTAGAAAATGCCTTCAGGTTATTCTGAGTGTTGAAAGACTAATGCTGAGTCTTCCTGACGTGGCAGAAAACTCGTCAAGCTGATTTTTCGCAACTATCCTTCTTTATACATTACTTATTCACAAGCCGAAGTATAATATACAATAAGTAAAACACGTGGCCAGTACCTACAAAAGAAAAGCGAAACCAACAAAATTTGGCAAACTGTCAATCAAAGCTGAATATTTCATTTCATTTCCTCCAGGCGGAGTTAAACCTTGATAAAACAAATAGTATTGAAAAATTTTGCATCACCCGAGTTTACTCGGGATAATAATTAACTACAACATATACGAACAAGATTTAAGTCGGGATAATCAAGAAAGTAGTTAAGGTGCCAATTTCTTTTAGTAATTAAATATTTTACTGTTAATCTATTGTGATAGTTCAAAATTAAAAAAAATATATATATTGATTTAATTTAACTACAATTTCTGTGCATATATAATTACAAATGTGAAATTTATGAGAAATAACATTACTGTAAAGAAAAAGTCATTGAAATGCTGATATATAAAATAAAAATTCCTTTTATGCCTAAAATTAAGCCCAAGACACTTTTGAAGCCCTATAATCGAATATGAAAGCTAGCTTATTATTCACTTTTAATGCTGTTTTTCTAAATAATTTTTCATTACGTGTTTTAGAATGTGGAATAAAGAATGATTTTGTGACATTTTGAATTCAAAATCCTTAAATAGATAAGAATTTTCCTTATTCGATATTTTCAATTATTTAGAATTTTCTTGCTTGACATCCTGCAAAATATTAAATCGCATCTGCGACTTATTTCATCTATATTGTCAGTTGTTCTTATTTCGCAGAATTTCTTACACACAACTAGTTGTCTATTATATTTCTATTTTCCAGTTTGCTGCATTGCAAAGTAATTTGTATTGGGAATAAATCACTTTATTTACTTTACAGTTTTTAATAATTGACTGAGAAATCATTAAATGTTTTAATTTTCAGCTTTTAGAATATATTGATATTGTGGTTCATTAGTATTGTTTTTATACTTTGAATGAGCCTCATAAAACCTAAATCAATTCTTTGCATGATGCTAAATGTGTTTTTATGATTGATTATACCTTTCTAAGAACGATTTATACCAAAAATATCTATTATAAAATTTTAAAATTATTCCTCTTAATAGGTTACAATATAAAATATAGAATCACTTAAATATTTCAGAATAAATTATATAACATAAATTAAATAGCTGTTATAAGATTATCTGTCAGTTTTAAAGATCTCTACTACACGAATAAGCCTAAATTTTTCTGTGTTTTGTGTTGTATAGCTGCATTACATTGTAAATGGATTCATATAATTCATCAAAATATATTTTATATTATTTAAAATGTTTAAGTAATTTAATAACATTCTACATATTTTTTAATTTTCATGAGTTTTTGTGCTTTGTACATTAAAAAGAGTTGTATATTATTAATTCATTCTATATTATGCAGTTTTCAGATCATTTTAATATCAGTGATGTTTAATACCTCTATTACAAATTAAGCCGTTGTTCAGGCCGTAATATATAATATGTTTGATATATATGTTAATTGTTATTATATTATGTTAATTGCTCAAACTTACTAATATAACAAATAAAAATATCAATATAACATATATGAATTCAAGATAACAAATTAAGTATAAGAAATAAAAATGAACTATTTTTAAATTTTAAAAGAGTTGAAATATGTCTTAGAAGTATTACATATTTGTGCATAATTTTATTTTGTATTCTCATGTATTATTTTCTCTACCATTTCATTATATTGATTGCTTTACAGTTTAATTTTAACAAATAACAACAAATTACTTTTGGATTTTAGAACAGTTGAAATATGTCTTAGAAGTTTTACAAACTTTTGTATAATTTTATTCTGTATTATCATGTATTAATTTTTCTGCCATTAAATTATATTTATTGCTCTACAATTTCGTTGTAACAAATAAAAATGAGTTACTTTTAGATTTTAGAAAAGTTGAAATATGTCTTAAAAGTTTTACAAATTTGTGCATAATTTTATTGTGTGTTTTCCCGCACTAACTGCACTACCATTTCATTATTTTTATTGTTGCAATAATAAGTTTATTGTAACAAATAACAAGGAATTTTAGATATTAGAAGTGTTGAAATATATCTTAGATTTACAAATTTTTGCATTACTTTATTTTGTATTTCAAGACTTAGTTAAGACTTATTATTTCAAGACAAAAGTATCGAAAAAAATGAGTTTTTGTCAGTCAGTCTGACTTCTTGAGAAGGTATGAGCTATCTTATGTCTTTCTAACAGGTGGTGGTGGATGGAATTAAACATTAAATTTGAAAAGAAGTGTACACAGTGTGATTATGGTTTTACAGTTCATCATTTACGTAATAAAAAAAGTAAGTTTTGTTTCCATTCGATAACTATTTCATGAGCTCAAATGCACGTAATTAGATAGTTCATGATCTTTTTAGTATTCAAATTGGAAAAGCATATATCACTGGGATGAATGTATTTAGCAATCCTTGATGCTAACTGCATTAGGTCAAAAGAAAGCAATAGAATCATTTTAAGAAGAGGAACTATGGTCTATTCTTCTACTGTACTGGTATTTACAGCAATGCAGATGACCATGTGTTTAGATGAATAGATACCAATAATGTCAAGCTAAAACAAGTATTTTTAGGGAGCAAAACAAATATATTGATGCTTGTTTAACTGACTGATAAGTATGCATTATGAAGTCTTATATAAAATTTGCCTTTCCATTATGCTATTAATGAAAAATAGCATAAATTAATTAATTAGTGCTAAATATTCCTTATTTCTTTGTACGTTAAACATACGGATTTGAACATAAAAATAGTTATTTAAGATAGGAATATTTTTGGACACAATATAAAAAATAGAAATTTATGAACCCTAATGCTTTTGTTTAAATGTTGAATGAAAGCGCAGTTGTTAATAATTAAGTAAACAAATTTTTCTCAAATTTTCACATTGAAATAATCATTTTCGTTTGTATATTCTTTGCGATGAAATTCCCTCTTTTATCTTGTAAAAAGCTTCATTTACTGGTGTGAGTCTCAAGTGTCTATCTCTTTATGTTCATTGATTACTTACTTTAAGATTTATGTTCCTGATAAAAAGTGAAGAAAGGAAATCACAACGGTATTCAAAAAACACAGTCGGAACATAAAAACCCGTTAAGTAGGAAATCAGTACCTGTTAATGGACGTATTGATCTTTCTCCTTGAATGTATGATCCTGAAGAGGTTGAATGAGGGATTTACAGGATTTTGAGCTTGTCATGCTTGTGCAGTAGGCAGGAATGTCTTCCCTAATGACGGAAGAAGTGTTTATCGAACAACAGTTAGCGGATTGTACCCAAAGAATGAAGAAAAATCTCATTGATCGAGAGACTAAGTAAATGTTTGGGATGAAATAATGTACCTTGAAGATAATTTAACCCTTCTAGAAAATAATAGATTTTATAAACATTGTAGTTTAATTTCTCAGGTTTTATTAAAAGTAACATTTAAAATCCATTAAGATTCCCTTTTTAAAGATGTGCTTCAAGTACATTCGGATTGTGCCCCCAAAAAAGTTTTGTGCATTATTACATTAATTGAAACTATTGGCTTTATTTAATATATAAGTGGTTTGCTTTTGTGATTATTGTAATCTCTAATGCTTAGAATATTTTATAGAACCTTTCAAAATCTTAAATATAAAATAGAAAAAATTATTAGTAAAAGACAATCTGAGAAGTTATTTTTTTATTTGTAGGAAAAAGTTATTACATTTTTAACTGAATAATTTTTTATAAAAAAAGCTTGCCATTTATTTACAGTAATAAGAAAGTCATTAGGGTTACCTGGAAGATGTATCATAGGGAAACAGAGTAATATAACTGTAACCTTATTATAAAATGTTAAAACCAATATGTGGTAAGTGCTCCATAATATCTCGCAATATTTACGAACGGTATATATTTTAACAAATTATCAGTGTAACATTAGGCGTATATGCAGCACTATGTTCTTCAATTACTCAAGCCTTCACTAACTGGAATTATCGTTCGAATGTAAGTATGATTGTGTTCACATTGATAGGTAAAACATTAATACTTCCGTCAAAAAACGTCGACATGTCTTGAGCCTTGTCATTTATTGATATACAATGATGTCATTACAGTAACATGTATGGTATGGTTTAGGTACCACTTAAAAATGTAATGTGGTAGTAAATGTATAATGTAAAACTGAGAAGTGGGAAGTACATAGAAATGTATAGTAAAAATATACAAGAATTATTTCTAAAAGGAGATTAAGAAGGAGAAAGGTTCTTTGGGAGGTCCTAACCCACCAGGGGTTGTAGTAAGAAAAGAAGAAGATTAATCAACAATAAATTGGTTTGGTTTGGAAAGTTGCACTCTATACCTTTGCTATACTATGGCTAATGTGACCAGTGCTTACTGCTGAAATCTGAATTGAACATTTGATGTCTGATTTCAGAAAGCAGTTGCCCTACCGTTTGAACATCATCCATCCCCCAACTATAAATCCTTGAACAGTTTAAATCTGTTTAATTGTAGCGTGTATAACACTATCAACTATAATACATTAAACCATTAAGTTAAAGAGCTAGCATCCTCAATAGTTTAGTGATAAATGACAGTAGTAATAACCATAAGACAATGCAACTGTTACTGTCAGAAAGTAGTGCTCAATATCGAACAACAGACACACAATGACACTCGCGTGCAAGTTTGTCGATGCTGGGGTGGTAATCCTGTTAGAAAATGATCTATAGATGCTCAATGCTTTTTTCAAGGTCCTGTTTAATTAAATATAATGTGTTAATAATTACCCTTCCCTTCATTTAGTACAGGATGAATTTAACATGTGATCAATTCCTTGGTACAGAGGCAGTTCATGCATTTTTATACGATGGAATATTGTAGTCACACAACTAAATTACATAAAATCTTGTATTTGAAATATTTTATTTGATAGCCCTTATTCTGAACTATCTGGCGACACTGTAATTTCCAGGTTAATAATAGCTTTTGGAGTGCCAGAAGAGGTATTCTATCAGATTCCTCCTGAACAACTTTCTAAAGCCCTGTAAGGGTTGTGGGACAACATTTGGGATAATACAAATGTTAAAAGTCTGTAATCACAACCTTCAAACCACTGCTTCGTTAAAAACGTCATTTTGAATAAACCAAATCTCTCAAGTCGCAGACCTTAATTTTGACTTTCAAAACATAGTACAATTGCAGTTATTTATTTTTCAACAACATATGTTTAAATACTGCTAACCAAAATACTCTAAAAAATGTGTGAACAGCCCATGTATAGGATACGTACCATTGGAAGTGAACACCGTACGTTGATCAATAAGTATCATTCGAACTTAAGGATGAATGTCTTGATAGATAAATATTAGTCATGTATGAAAAATTCAGATATGCTCCACTTTTCATTAAAAATTTCGTATTTGAATGCAACAGTGTTCATGGTATAAATGATAGGGAAATCTCTCAAAATGAAAAATTACATTCCGCTATTACTACAATTTGTAATTAAAAATTATTATTTGTAATTAACTATTATTAATCAAAAGGTCTACGAAAGAACATAAATTATCACTTATACACCACCTATTACACTGTACTAGATGGTGAAGCTCATAAACGGGAATTTTAGAAATTACTTTTTAGTCAATAGTTTTTCCCGAGTAGCCATGACAAACGACAAGTTAAAGTTTTTCTAAGTAGTCCAGTTTTAATGCAGATTGAATAGCCTGTATTTTATGTCACAGTTACCTGCAGTTAACCCTACTTCAGATCAACTTCGCCACTAACCCCTTTACGATTCATGAACTTAATCATAAGCATTTGTTTACTATTCAGTTTCCTTATTTTAGGAAGGAAGCGATAGTTAATTTATAGAAATAGAAGGATACCTCTCATTAGTGAATGACTGTTATCTAGAACCATTAGGCAGAGTTAATAAGAAAAGTAATGTAAATTTAAACCGTAAAATGTATCCCTTTAAAATTTAGAAATTTAAAACAGCCATTCATACAATAACATATATGAAGGTATATCTTAATAGAATTATTAAATATACAAGTACTGTTAGAGAATAATTACGTTAATAAAATAAACATATCCATAAAACACTAAAACAGTCCTTTATCACAATTTAGAAAACAATAAAAACATGTAATAGCCACAATGTTCAACATAAGTAACAACTGTAAATAGTTATATTTCACGTTTTATGATTTGCAAATGGGAATACAAAATCAATGTCTAGTATGGAAAATTTTGCATGTCCTCTAGTGCACAACAATACTGCCGAATAAAAACAAGATTTCTGCTTGGCCGCACTTAACTTCTTGTAGATGTGGTGGAGACAGCACTTTAGTTTCAGGGAAAATCGTCACTTTTTCCCAGAAAACCTTTTTTTAGAATGGTCACGACGAACATCACGTTAACGTTCTTTCAAGTATTGCATTTTTGTTGTAGTTTCAATGACCTCGAATCTTATTTCGAAATCACCAGCAGCCAAAACTAAAGTTCAACTTCACTAAAAAACACTTTATGCATAATGGACTTAAAATTATAAGTACTAGTTTATTACCCAGTTTCTCCATTTTTATAAAATAAAATTGTTTATTTGCTACATTTTGGTTTCATATTTTCACATGTGCAGAGTAATATGTGCATTTTAAGAATTGCCATTGAAACAAACTCATGAATAATATATTTTTGCACGTTTATATTATGCTACATATTAACAAAATCCATATTAAAGCTTTGAAAAAAGTTATTTAAAATATAAATCTAAAGCATTTAAAAAATTTAAAAAAAATTAAAAAAACCTAATAAAATAAAAAAATAAAAAAATTAAAAATTAAATTAAAAGATAAAAAAATAAATAAAAAATAATTTATTTAAAAAATAAAAAATAAAAATAAAAGAAGATTAAAATGATCTAAAAATAAAAATTAAAGCAATATTTAAAAACAGTTTGCTTTAAAATATATCCATCGTTTGGTTTCATAGTGCTACGGTCTACTTTTTTGCAATACGAGGGTTAATGAGACCGTGACCTACTGCTTAAAGACGATTCCGAACGGCTACGAACATCCATGCCATAGTGGGATTCGAACTCCGGGTCCGAAGGCCAGCACCATAACCATTCGGCCATCGTTCGTCCATACATCCTTCGCATAAAATCAAGTAGTTATACATGAGGAAGCAAAGCATAGGTACATCTATGTAAAATAATAAGTCTCTTATTATTATTTATATTTTTATTCTTTTTATTATAATAATAAACACTTTTTAAAATTATTAAATATAACAATATATAAACACCATATCATTCGTTGAGTAATCGTTAAAACACCATATGAATCGTTAAATATTTCGATGTAACGGGAATATCATTAAAGTGGAAATTATTAAACTGATTTCTTGCAGTGACAAATTACAGTAAATGGAAATTTTCTAGCATTTTTATGGTTTATTTAATTTATAAATTTTCTAGTTTATCACATGAATTATCTGTTTTGAATAAAAAAAATCATATTTATTTGGGAAATCTTGCTAAGTATAGAAATATTAGAACAGGTATCAGAATGCAGAATATAAAAAAATATTTCAGGAAATAAAACGGTTATAATTTATACAGTACTCTAAGTTAAGATTAGGACAAAGGAAACGTGTCTAAAACATTTTTTTTCGTTAATTTCAAATGTAAATTAAAATAAATCTCAGACGTATGAGATGAAATTGCTTTTTCTCTACGTTTAAAATTATTCTTTCATACAAAAAGTAAAACACGCTGTTCCCCTTCATTAGAGTGAATCTTGTGTTTCTTAAGACTTAATTAGCATCAAGATTTTTTTTGCTATAAAACTTCATTATTAAAAAGCTAATTAAAGTAAAAGTTGATTCATCTACAGTGCGGACGTTGCTTTAAATATTTTTTTCCGTGAGATTTTCAATTATATTTTCAAAACTACTTTTTTAACTTTACATTTATAAACTCATTTTTATAAACATTTTTTTATATATAGTAGTTATATATATATATATATATATATACAATATATATATAAAATATATATAACAGTAAAAAGACGGATATATTTAAAAAAATATTTTTAAATAAACGCAATCATATATTAAAAATATATATATATATATAATATATATATTTATATATATATATATATATATATATATATAAATATATATATATATATATATATATATATATATATATATATATATATATATATATATATATATATATCTATATATATATATATATATATATATATATATATATATATATATATATATATATATATATTATATATATATATATATATATATATATATATATTTATATATATATATATATATATATATATATATATATATATATATATATATATATGTATATATATATATATATATATATATATATATATATATATATATATATATATATATATATATATATATATATATATATATATACAATTCATTTCAATTCATACCAATTCATTTTCCTCAAGCATCTGTTTATATTATTCCATTTCATACCATTTGGATTTGTTTACTCAACAATAAATCGTTTATTAAAGCACATGAATAGTAATATTTTTCAATATAAATAAATATGATTACATATGAAGAAATATTATATTTTTGTTTTTCCCTGTAGTTGAAATATTAATTTTTAATGGAAAATAGAAGAATTGTTGAAACAGAAAGAAATTTGATCACGCTGAAGAATTAAGAATAAGTTAGGTAGAAAGAGATTTAGGATTCCAAAATATAATTAAATTCCATCATCTACTGTTTTTTGAAAGGAAATAAGGTGAAAACAGAGTAATTGAAAGAGAAGAGAGATGTCTTTAGTAATCTATATTATCTCCTAACAATGAACATTATTCTAGAGTATTAAGTGGTATTTATAATAAAGGTAATATTGGTAAACACATTTCGAGTATAATAATGTTATTTTTCTTTATACGAAACAGTTCATGCGATAAATTAGAAAATTTATAAAATGAAATATATATAGAAATTTAGTTGACTACAGTTTTTTTTATATTATTACTTTGTAATATTAATTTAATAATTTAATTGTTTTTAGTCTTTATTTAAATTTAAAAAATGGTATAATTCTAGCCAAAATTTGAAAACAAAGGTAATAAATGCTCGAAATAATACAGAACGTTTAATGATAGTGTGTAGCATACTAAAAACAAATATATATTTAAAAGTAGGTATTGTAAGGATTAAAAAAGGAGATTTAATTGTAAGGAGTAAAGAACTAAATTGGGATCACTGTTGAATTACAAGAAGTCAGGTATGACTACAGACAGTCAGGTATGATCTGTGTATTAGCATAACCCACAGATAACTTACGAAGTTTACTTATAGATAGTAAACAAAATGAAATAAATGTCTTATTTACCCCTGGAACACACTATCTTTACTACATATTACGTTTAGTTGGAAGCACTTCCGTTTATTAATTTCAAATACGAGTTCTCAAAGTACAAAGATCACAAAGACTAACCGCGCTGCTCGGTTAATGTATTGCAAAGCACATCGCAATTGGACCGCAGATCAGTGGAAACGGGTTCTTTTT
>CM063508.1:105057042-105084542 GCA_032207245.1 Pardosa pseudoannulata | reverse complement strand
AATTGTGAAGTACCCTATGAAGCAGGTAAAAAATGGTTTGTTTTTCGGTTGAGAATTCTCTGGAAGACACTCAATAATTTGTTTAACTTCATAATCCTCTAAAGTCTCCCGATAGTGTGAAAGTAGTTTAAAATCGCATTGAATTCATAAAGTCAATCATTGTGTTTATGTATAAAAACAAACACACAAACTTCTTAATTTTCAAAAATAAATAACTTAAACTAGGTATTAATCCGTGAAATAGACTCTTAGACTCTTATGAAAATAATTGCTGTTAATACCGGCGATAAAATATTATTGCATCAAAAAACAATCGATGATAAAATATAAAATTATAAAAGTAACATATATGCCTAATCTATTATTTATATAAAAGACAAATATAAAAGAAAATTATTTATGTAATGTCGTGTAATCCTCGTTTATATTTGAGTATCAACCTGTGATCAAATGTATAGTGGTATTTATTTTGATTGCGTTGTGCAAAAGTATTTTAATGCTAAATTTAACCACAGGTTCTGAGAAACTACAGACATGAAATAGGAAAATAAACTAAAAGGTAAATTAAAAGCATCTGAAACCATCTTAAAATGAAAAAAAGCAATTTTATTATAATTATATGAAAACATACATGTACACACAAACTGATTCTATCTTCATAAAATATGTTTTATCAACACCTTCAAAATGAGGTGCCACTCTAAATTAGTTCTGACAGTAATTTTTTTATCACTTAAGTAATCATGTAAATATAAGACAGAGGACCTAATCTCAATTTCAAAATGTATAAGGGGGTACCTTTGTCAGTTAATATGTTGTGCCCGGAACACTGCTGGTTGAGGGCATTTCAGGATTGTGTATGTATGGATCTTCCGTCAGTCTGGTCAGGGGCTTCCTGCTGTGTGTTTGAGGTGCGGCCGTATTATTTTATACAGGAACACTTCCCGTCAGACTTGTCTGCTCGACCGGACTCTCGAACACTTTCCGTCGGACTTGTCTAGTTGACTAAAACTCCCGAACACCTTCTCTTTTTCTTTTTTAGATTTTTCTTATTTTATTAATTTCATCTTTGTCCCCTCTTCCTTCTTATCGTCCAATCGGGATAGTTGTAAGAATCTAATTGGTCTGCTTAAACCCCACCTTGAGACCGCCAACGTGGAAAACCTTATCCCTTCTGATTGGACACTGTCCCTTAGGGACTCATAAATAACTCCAAAAAGGCACATTCTTATTTAGTGTCAAGTACGGAGACGGGATTCTAATCTGGGACTGGGATCAGAACCCCGCCCGAGACCACCGTACAAGACAACAATATCCGTAGAATATAATTTTATGGTCCTCTATCCTTTACAAAGATGTGATGAGGTCAGATTTAGATCCCGAGCATTTTACTTCTTGTATGATTGAATCAATTATATTACTGATCTAAATCATCCACCACATGTAATATTTAAGTTCACTGTAAAAACGTATGAAAATGATGCAGACTATATTTAAATAATTAAATGAGATGCATAAAGGAATGACGTCATAATACTAAAAAATATTATTTCTTCTAACTTATAATATGATAAATTGAAAAAAATTTTATCTCCTACTATTAACCTGGAAAAAAAGAAATTGAAATAATGCTGGAAAAGGGGGATGTGGTGGATTTCGAACGTTTTAAATACGAAAGTATTTTTCTCTGTGATATGTAGTATATTTAGTAAAGTAGGATATGTAAAATTTCTAATTTTCCATTTTGTAAAATATGGTAAAAAGCAGGAAAGAAGCAGGTAAAAAAATTGGCTGAGAATTATCTGGAAGACGCTAATTTGTTTATCTTCATACTCCTCTAAAGTCTCCCGATAGTGTATATGTAGTTTAGAAACGCATTGAATTTATTTAGTCAAACCGTGGTGTTATGTATAATAAAAGAACACACAAACTTCTTAATTTTCAAAGATATATAACTTAAACGTTATATATTTATTAGTCCGTGAAATAGACTCTTAGACTTTTATGAAAATAATTTACTGTTAATACCGGTGATAAAATTTCATTGCAACAAAAACTAATCGATGATTAAATTTAAAAGTATCGCATATGTACCTAATTTGAAGTAAAACCTAAAATAAGAAATGATTTGACTAGACACTAGCATATAGCCCGTCATATCACAAAATCAGTAAAATTTTTAATTTTACAGAATTTTAAAATACCCTACGACGCAGGTAAAAAATAGTTTATTTATTGTCTGAAATTAATCTTGCTACGAAAAATAATCAGTGATTAAATTTAAAATTATTATCACATATGTACATAATCTATTCTTTAAGACAAATATAAAAGGAAGTAATATATAAGTTCAGTGATAAAACGTATGAAAATAACTTCTTAATTTTCAAAGATATATAACTTAAACGTTAGATATTTTTTAGTCCGTGAAATAGACTCTTAGACTTTTATGAAAATAATTTACTGTTAATACCGGTGATAAAATTTCATTGCAACAAAAACTAATCGATGATTAAATTTAAAAGTATCGCATATGTACCTAATTTGAAGTAAAACCTAAAATAAGAAATGATTTGACTAGACACTAGCATGTAGGCCATCATATCACGGGATCAGTAAAATTTTTAATTTTACAGAATTTTAAAATACCCTATGAGGCAAGTAAAAAATAGTTTGTTTATTGGCTGAAATTAATCTTTCTACGAAATATAATCGATGATTAAATTTAAAATTATTATCACATATGTACCTAATCTATTATTTATGCCAAATATAAAAGGAAGTAATATATAAATTCAGTGATAAAACGTATGAAAATAACTTCTTAATTTTCAAAGATATATAACTTAAACGTTAGATATTTTTTAGTCCGTGAAATAGACTCTTAGACTTTTATGAAAATAATTTACTTTTAATACTGGTGATAAAATTCCAATGCAACAAAAAATAACCGATGATTAAATTTAAAAGTATCGCATACGTACCTAATTTGAAGTAAAACCTAAAATAAGAAATGATTTGACTAGACACTAGCATGTAGGCCATCATATCACGGGATCAGTAAAATTTTTAATTCTACAGAATTTTAAAATACCCTATGAGGCAAGTAAAAAATAGTTTGTTTATTGGCTGAAATTAATCTTGCTACGAAATATAATCGATGATTGACACAGTAAAATTTTATCACATTTTGGAGACTTTTAATTTCTCAATGTATTTAAGACAAATATAAAAGGAAGTAATATATAAGTTTAGCGATAAAACGTAAGAAAATAACTTCTTAATTTTCAAAGATATATAACTTAAACGTTAGATATTTGTTAGTCCGGGAAATACACTCTTAAACTTTTATGAAAAAAATTATTGTTAATACCGGTGATAAAATTTCATTGCAACAAAAACTAATCGATGATTAAATTTAAAAGTATCGCATATGTACCTAATTTGAAGTAAAACCTAAAATAAGAAATGATTCAACTAGACACTAGCATATAGCTCGTCATATCACGAGATCAGTAAAATTTCTAATTTTATAGAATTGTAATATACCCTATGAGGCAGGTAAAAAAATGGTTTGTTTATTGACTGAGATTTATCTTGCTATAAAATATAATCGATGATTAAATTTAAAATTATTATCACATATGTACCTAATCTATTATTTAAGCCAAATATAAAAGAAAGTAATATATAATTTCAGTGATGAAACGTATGAAAATAATGCAGGCGATATTTAAATAATTTAAAATAACAAATGATGAAAGGAGGTGGTTAAAGGAATGACGTCATAATGCTAGAAAAAATGTTATTTTCATCTACTTATAATGTGATAAATTGATAAATTTAACCTTCTACTATTAACCGGGAAAAATGGAATTTAAAATAATGACATTAAACGGTCAAAAATGGGGAGAAGGGGTAGATTTGGAACGTTTTAAATACGACAGTACATTTCTCTGTGATAGCAAGCATATTTTTTTAAAATTTATTTTAGAATCGAATAGATAGTTTAGGAGAAGATAAACATTTGTCGCTTTGAATTTTGCTAACCCTAACTCATCAAAAATCCAATACGGATGTCTGTACCTATTCCAAGTCCAATCACTTCATAAATTCGCGGACAGATAGACATATAACTTATGCTATTATTTTATAGGGCATCAGTTTGTAGAGTAACATTAAACTTGAAATGCAGAAGACACTTATTTAAATAGTATTATAATCCAAAGTTATTTAATTATTGGAAGCCATATAATGAATGCTTTATGAAAATACAAACAATAGCTAACTAGGATAGTGAAATTAAACAACAGTTACTTTTTGAGTTAATTAGAGTAGTTTAAGAGTAGTTTATGTGAGTAAAAAAAAACTATTTAGATCAGATTATTTTATAACTAGCAGATATCCCGTCATATGACGGGAAAAATAACATTTCTAATTTTCCAGAATTGTATGTACCTTATGAGGCAGGTAAAAAAATGTTTTGTTTTTTGGCTGAGAATTATGTGGTACACGCTCAATAATTTGTTTATTTCATACTCCTCTAAAGTCTCTCGATATTGTGAATGTAGTTCAGAATCGCATTGAATTCATTTAGTAAAACCGTGTGGTTATGTATATAAAAAGCGAGCACACAAACTTCTTAATTTTCAAAGATGTATAATTTAAATGTTAGATATTTGTTAGTCCTTAAAATGGACTCTTAGACTTTTATTAAAATAATTTGCTGTTAATACCGGTGATAAAATTTCATTGTAACAAAAACTAATCAATGATTAAATTTAAAATTATCACATATGTGGCTAATCTATTATTAAAGCGCCGAACGCTGGCCGATTGGATAGGGCGCTGATCGTCGGTACCGGAGTTCGTGGGTTTGAATACCACTATGGCATGGATGTTCGTAGCCGTTCGGAATCGGCTTTAAGCGTTAGATCCCGGTCTCATTAGCCCTCGTGTGCAAAACAGCAGACCGTAGCGCTCCAAACCAAACCAAACCAAACCTATTATTAAAGTTAAATATAAAAGAAAATTATTTACGTAATATTTAAGTTCAGTGATAAAATGTATGAAAACAATGCAGACGATATTTAAATTATTTAAAATAAGAAATGATTAAAGGAGATAATTAAAGGAATGATGTCATAATGCTAGAAAATAAATATTATTTTCATCTACTTATACTGTGATAAATTGATAAATTTAATCCCCTACTATTAATAGGGGAAAATAGAATTTGAAAAAATGGCATTAAACGGTAGAAAAGGGGGGGAAGGGATGGATTTCGAACGTTTTAAATAAGACAGTGTTTTACTCTGTGATATGAAGCATATTTATAGTAATTTATTTCAGAATCGGATAGATAGTTTAGGTCTGGTTTGGTTTAGTTTGATTTAGATTGCTACGGTGTACATTTTTGCAACACGACGGCTAATGAGACCGGTACCTACAGCTTAAAGCCGATGCCGAAAGGCTACGAACATCTGTAATACAGTGGGATTCGAACCCACGAATTCTGTTACCGAAGGCCAGCATCCTAACCAATCGTCGTCTTTCGGTTTAAGATAATAGTTTAGGAGAAGATAAACTTTACTCGATTTGAATTTTGCTAACCCTAACTCATCAAAAATCCAATATGGATGCCTCTACCTATTCCAAGTCCAACCACTTATAAATTCGAGGACAGATGGATACATAACTTAGGCTGTTATTATATAGGGAATCTGTTTGTAGAGTAACATTAAACGTGAAATACATAAGGCACTTCTTTAAGCATTTTTAATCGCAAATGCTATTTAATTATTGGACGCCATATAATGAATGCTTTGTGAAAATACAAACAATAGCAGAAAAGAAAGGAAGGGATATTCATCAACGGTTATTTACTGAGTTAATTTTAACAAAGTGGTTTGGTATGAAAAGAAAGAAATGTTATTGACGTGAGATAGAGAAATTATTAATACTCATCTTGTAAAGTAACATTAAACGTGAAATACAGCTTTTCGAAAGTAAAAAAAGAAGAGCCACGAGGGAAAAATACCTGAATGAGACTTTGAAATAATAAAGCAACTAGAAAGTAATTAAATTAAGAACTTTTTAAAAATAGATGAACCAAAACAGTAGACTCGGTAATGTAACAGTTAAGAAAAAATAAAATATATATAACCAGAGACAAAGATGATATTAAAAACTGTGCAAGAGGTTAATATGTGAAATATTATATATTATTTAATATAAATTACAATCATTTAATACGAATTAAATTATAATAAAAAAATTTTAAGGAATAATATATGAGAAAGTCTTCATTTAGGATCTGCAGTACAAGCTGAGAAAAAAATAAATATAATATTATTTAATATCAAGTGTATTAAAAATATCATAAAGATAGGAAAGGTAAAGTTATAAATGAAATAAAGAATTAGTGAAAAATGAATTTCAAAATGAAGCTATGAATTTATTAAAAAGAAAAGTGTTACATATTTTAAAATACATTTTTTAGTTACCTTACTAAAGATTCATTTTCTATAAATGATAAATATATTTAAATTCAAATGAAATAACATGAATCTTATTAGTAGATATCATCAAGGTTTATTAAATTTTTCTTTAAGATAAATCATGTAAGAGTAAATATTTATCTGCAGCATTATAAATGTAAGTGACATTCGAATTGCAGAAATAGCTTTATAATTAATGAACAATGTACCATTTGTCCCTTGACTTTGTTTTGGCAATCTTAAAAAGTGATGTCACGTAATTATATATATATATATATATATATATATATATGTATATATATATATATATATATATATATATATATATATATATATATATATATATATATATATATATATATATATATATATATATACTTTTGCGAACATTTTCCATTTCAGAAATATGAAGTGTAAATGTTCCATATTTTGCAGTAGTTTCATATTTTGTAATATTTGACTTGTTGTACACGAATAAAAGAAAAGCACCTACTATTTATGAGATAATTTAAAGAGAATCATGCCAGTTTTGGTGATAAAATTATGACTAGTAAGATGTTTGTAAGCGTCGCTTCAGTCTATGTTGGTGGTCAAGAAGAGCATTTATTAAAGCTGACATTTGTTCATAGTAAAATAACGAACAATTGAAAAACACAGTACTGTATCAGTAATTGTCTTCTTGACGCATGGACTGTTGGAGGTGTAAAGCGTGTCGTTTATCAGCGTACTGATAGAGAACAGGAATTATGCTTTGAGTGGCAGAGTCGGCTAGGCGCCAAGGGAGCTGCGGCGCAACCGAGGACGAAGATTTAAAAAAGGGAGGGGGTCCATCTCCCCTTAAACGGAGGTTTTCTGTTTGGAGAAGAAAGAACCTTGAAGAACTCCCGGCTGAACTCTTAGACAGACAGGTTGTTTTCTCTTCTGAGAAACTGATTCCAAATTTAAATGAAGTTAGCATCCACCAGTAGTTTTTATAATGGTTTTCTTGTAAATAAATCAACTTTTGTTAATGTTTAAAACATTTACTGCCCTAGTTCTTCCATAATCAAATCTTCTTCATTTCTCGGGACCCAGGCGATGTCATACCAAAAATGACTAAGGTTTGACTGACTACAGGAAGTAGGAGAATCTCAACCACTCGGCAATCTTATAATGTTAAACACATTTAATTTCATATACGATCTCAAAACCGATGATCAAAGAAAATTTCTCCAAATGGGAAGATGGAAGTACGGTGTAAGGAATAATTACCTGATGTATCTTTGTCCTTTATTGATATAAATAAATATAAATCTGAAAGCATAGCTTACTTCAACATCGCTGAAAACCATAGATGCAGGGAAGTATTGTTTCTGGTCGTAAAGTTTACTTATAGAGATGGTCACATTTAGCATAACAAAGCACTTTGCCATTGTGCTCTATCTCTCTCAAATTGGTTTGAAAAATTTTCAAAAGTGTTTAGCATGTTTCCATATGTCTAGAACATATCTCTAATCTCAGTTCTATTAAAAATGTCATTGACAAAGTCGAATATAACACTAAAACTTGAAGATTTCGCCCTTCATACTGATCCAACTTAATTCTGACATTACGGTAACTTTCCTAACATTCTTCAGCAAAGGTATACTTGAATACACATGTATCACATCAGCAACATGTTGGCTTAGGCCAAAAATAATATAGGCTATTACCTGAGTGAAAGGTTAACTAGCTCCTTATTACAGAATATTTCTATTTTCTGGGCAGTAAATGAATATGCATTTATATTTTCTATATACGTAGAGATGGATATTACAATTCCATTCAATGATCAGTCCAGTTTAAAGTCTCAAAATGTCCGTAGTAGTCCTCAAATTTCCAACCTCTTATACGATTAACTCTTTAATATCATCTTTATACCTAACACCAGCGTCATGGGGTTTATAAAACATAAGCATAAATGTGATTATAATATGCATGTACTGAAAATATAAAACATTTATCATATAGCCCGTGACATGACGGGATCAGTAAAATGTTTAATTTTCTAGAATTGTAAATTACTCTATGATTCAGGTAAAGAAAATGGTGGGTTTTTGGCTGAGAATTATCTCATACACACTCAATATTTTTTTTTTTTCATACTCTTCAAAAGTCTCCCGATACTGTGAATACAGTTTAGAATCCCGTTGAATTCATTTAGAAAGATAATTCAAAGTTTTCTTCGTTAAGTCGAAATTATAGTTAAGATTTTCCAAATTGTTTTGCCACAGTAATTACTGGAAGTATCATTTACACTAATCCCTGGATGTAGATAGAATTCGCTGTTAATACCAGTAATAAAATTTTCATTACAACAAAAAATAATAGATGATTAAATTTAAAATTATCACATATGTACCTAATCTATTATTTAAGCCAAATATAAAATAAATTTATTTACATAATACTTAAGTTAGTTGATAAAAAAGGCAAGAAAACAATGCAGACGATATTTAAATAATTTAAAATAAGAAATAATTAAATGAGATGATTAAAGGAATGAAGTCATAATGCTAGAAAAAAAATATTATTTTTACATATTTATTATGGGATAAATTAATAAATTAAAATTCCTGCTTTAAACCGGGGAAAATAATACTTAAAGTAATGACATTAAATGCTCGAAAAGGGGGATTTCGAACTTTTCAAAGACGACTGTATATTTTGCTGTGATATGACGCATATCTATATCAATTTATTTTAGAATCGGCCAGATAGTTTAGAAGAAGATAAAATTTATTCACATTGAATTTTGCTAACCATAACTCATGAAGCATCTAATATGGATGCCTCTATCCATTCCAGGTCCAATTTCTTCATGACGGACATATGACTTAAGCTATTATTATATAGAGAATTTTTATACGCCCGTGACTCAAACTATATAACAAGATGTCGCAATGTAATACATAAAAATTGGCTCAAAATAATGCTTACAAAATAAACCTAGAAAACCACAGACACCTACATTTGCAAAAGTTAAAACTGGATATTATTAAATTTACTTTTTCAGTAAGTTGTATCATACATTAAAATCAAATAATACCACTTTATGAGCTACAAGGTATATAAAATTTAAAAAATATAATATTAATTATTAATCAATGAAGGCAAAAACTTAGAGCAATTTCGTATTAAATTATGCAAATTAAGAAAGTGACAGTCTTAAATATACTTTTTTCTTCTTGTTTTATACATTAATGTTGACTCACGTTCAAAATTATACCGTTGACCTTACACTTTTTTTTACTTCAAGTGTGAAATTGGAAAATGTGGTTTTTTTTAGTGATAAAAGGTTCCTATGAGGATTGAGGTTCAGCAGTTTTTATAGGATGCAGAAAAAGTAAATTTATTTTTCTAGAAATGCTATTATTCAAGTAAAGTGAGAGCAAATATTTCAAATAACTTGGCTCAAATTTTCTCCCAAATTGGTCTGCATTTAATCTTTTCGCTGGCAACTTAATTTCTTTGCTGCAGATGGACTTAAAATTGAATAAGATGTGAGGGAATAGAGAAACGGCTCTGTGAAATATTTCATCCCTTTACGCACACAGATGCAAATTTTCTTGGAATAAAGACTATAAAGCTTAAAATTCAATGTGCTACTAATGCAATTGAATTTCTAATATATATGTATATATATATGTGTATATATATATATATATATATATATATATATATATATATATATATATATATATATATATATATATATATATATATATATATATATATATATTTATTTATTTATATATTTTTATTTATATACATATATCCATGTTTTATGTTCATTGTAATATGTTTAATATTAAAATAAAATTTAGTTCTTAAGTGTTACATGAGGTTCCAAAAAGGAAAGTTTGCAGTTTTAAAAAATCGCCGTTTTGAGATGATTTGTGAAAATGAGAGAAAAAATACATATTTCATATTGAAACTGACATGTATACATGGACTAGGTTGTAATATATATATATATATATATATATATATATATATATATATATATATATATATATATATATATATATATATATATATATATATATATATATATATATGTATATATATGTGTGTGTGTGTGTGTGTGTGTGTGTGTGTGTGTGTGAAAAATGTCGTCAAATTGTTTTACATGAACTTCACCTTGCCTTAACTATGTATAAATTTATTTTTGTTTATTACTTTAGCTGTAATATACATACACAGTAAAACGTATATAAAATTGGTCAGTCTAACAAAAGTTGCTGTAGATACTTTAATATATATATATATATATATATATATATATATATATATATATATATATATATATATATTATATATATATATATATGATCAATGATATTTATTTTATATGTCCCATACATTTTATTACTCATTTTTGTTTTTTTATTAGAGCAGACCAATTTTCTAAACTGAAGGTTTTTGTGACTCGAGATGTAGTGCTGAAACTCAATTCAGGAATTGATGATCCATCTACAAAACTTGAAGTTGTTACATACAAAATAATTGTTAAAGATTTTTCTTGTCCTAATGTAGTCAAATTAAACAATTCAGAGGCAATAGTACGATTAATTCGAATGATAAAAGGCTAACACTTAAAGCGAAGCAATCTCTCCCGGTGGTAACTAACAGATGTTTTAAAATTTTAGCTGCTGGGTAACATTGCATAAATTTAAAATGTGTAATTTAATAATCTATGTGTAGTAGTGATTATAGAAATACTTTATTTCTAAACTTAACTAAATCACAGTTTGTTTGAAATCACATCAAGTAGTATCAATAAAGCTTTTCTAATAGCTATTCCATTCATAATAACTATTATTTGATAGTTTCATCAATATGTATTTATCAGAAGTATTCAGGTATTATTCAGTTATTTTTTATTGTCATCATATTGCCTAGATAATTTTAACGAATCTTTATATAAAATTCTTCTATCCGTGTGTTTGTAATAGGTGAAATTTTTTGTAAGTAATTAAGTTGATACGAGAATGGTTTAGATTCACCATTTGGTACGATAGAAGATGTTTTTTTTTTTATTACAATTCGAGAATTGCGCTCTTATTGAGATTATGATAATGCCGCTTGAAACCCTTCAGTGTGAGAAGTCCGTGATTTGAATACCAATATGGGACTTTTTATTTAATGTAATTACATTTGTGATGACTGTACGCATAGTGGCGTGAAGTACTGTTAAATGTTTTCTTAATTTTTCCATCAATATGGTCTAATTTATATATTTTTTAAATTATAAATTACAATTTAATTACAGTTTACATTTTTTTACAATGTTTGGATTAACAGCGTTAAAACAGAACAACATCTATTGGATCGTCTAGTTTCTAAATACTGAAGGATTCTGAAATTATTGTCCAATATACTACTAAATACTATATATTACAAAAACTCTGATGTTAAAAAAAGTAAATAAATAATGCACTTGTAACGTAGAAGACAGAAATTTATGCCACAACACTTTGTATTTTGGTCTTTAATTGTATTCCGTTGGCAAAATAAAAGGCAACTTCATTTATATTAATTGATTACACCTCGTAAATATTTCATTCTTAAGAATTAATATTGAAAATCTAACTGAATATAATAATTTCATTGTAGAAATAGAAAGAACGAGTGTAAATTAAACTCATTACTTTTAATATTACAGCAACTAAAATTCTACAATTCCCAGAAAAAAAAAGAAATAATTTCCAAAACATTAGAGTAGTAGCAGAGAAGAGTCATTATTTTATCCTTCAATTGTTTGTCTATTATTCTTTGCGGTTGCCTAATCAGATTCTTGCGATTGCCACAAGCTCTCATCAATTATTTCCCACACAGTATCAGAGGCTGATGAAAGAAAACTTTACCCTCAAAGCAGGTGAACTAATCTGATTCCACTGATTGGCACCAGTCCTTGTCAATTATGAATTTTTATTATTCCTACAGAAAACAGTTTGGAAATGAAATTATGTTTTCTTTTTTACAAATGTAAAGGAAACTTTCAATTTGATTAAATATTTTCGAAACTAGTGGGAAAAACGAATTGCATTTCTTCGCCATTCCCAGATTTCGTAAGATTTAATTAAAGGATTTATTTATAGAGTGTATTTTATGTGAAGTTCTTTATTCTATTTATTTTCTATGATTACGATGGGGAATTTTTATGTTTGCAAATAATTTTACGTTGAAACAATTAGTTTTAGTAGATGGAGAGCCTAAAACACCATTGATGTTATTTTTTTTCAGTACTTCATATTTTCAGTTTATTTTCTACTAAATGTAATTAAATAACTCTCTATAATTGAATCTTTATATGTTTCTTCGCAATTTGATATTTTTTCCTCATATCAGTAATGCAATTTATTTGATAAGCTACAAATTATTATCATGCTCAGTGGATTGTGGAATATATATTAAAAGAATTGCGATTGATGAAAAATAATGATTTTGCTTGAATGACGTTTTATTTCTGGCGTGCTCTCATTGTAAAAAGAATAACCTTATTAATTTTTTAAGTTAATAGTTACCGGCACAAGCACTAGATATATAATATTTTTGTAAAAAGTAAATAATATATACTTTTACTGATAAGTAAAAAAAACTAAGAATTCAGTCTTGGTTAATAAATAACTTTGTAATAAATAGAAATGTCACATTACAAACATATGTATCAATATAAAATGAATAATGCGCTAGTATTAAAAAATCGATAACATTGAGACATTGTACTTTTTGTAGCAAGTAATTTTTGACTTAAATTATTTCAATCTTACTGTTTCATAACATATTATTAGTGTTGCTATATTAAATTAATTAAATCACACATTATATGCAGTGTATATTTAAATTGATTTTAACATTTTACTATGAAAATAAAATACATAAGTTATTTTATATAACGTTATTGTATAAATAGTTCTTTAAGTAATTTGTTTGCTAAATAATTTAAAGAAAACAAGTTTATCTACTTATGAAAATATTACTCTCGTAAATAGTACCCATGTTTTAATGATAACTAAGAAGTATTGAAATAACATTTCTTGGTTATCATTAAAAGATTTCTATGAAATCTAATATGATGTAATTACATATTATTAGCATCATCATTAGCAACATAAAATCTGGGGGAGGATGGTTGACAAGTTAACATTTTAAATATTTTAAACTTCGAATATTTTTTTAGAATTCCTGCAATTTAATAAATTTCATTAATCATAAAAAATATTTACTTCAACTTCCATCATTAGCTAATTTAATCTAGGGAAAGATATGAATTATATTTCACGATATCTGATTTCATGATCTCATGATGTTGTAAATACATTAAATTAAAATTGATGAAATGAAATAAGTAATGTTTAATAGATGGTAATAGATGGAAATGTAATTCAAAATTAAGTAAAATTGTAGTATCTTAAAGCATAGATTGAATACTATTAGATGATTTAAGTTAACTAAATGATTTTAATTATGTATGATGTAATTAAAAGGAAAATATATGAAATAGGTCCAAAATATAGTTGCATGAAATCTAATTTAGATTTACAAAATACTCTTTCTCTACACATCTTTGACAACTATTGATCTGCATAAAACCTTCCATAAATACCTGAGTTACCATTCAATATTTTGGGAGATAATCCAGCAGTTAAAGAACACTTGTCAAATACTCAAGTACTCACACTCAGACACTCATATATAACAATTTACTCAGGAAGTATTATACATAAATATTGAGGGGAGGGTATTTATGTAAAAAGTTTCATTCCAGTTGTCAAATACCATTGAACGTCCATCGCCATTTTAAATTATACGATGACTAAATGGGTATGTCTCTGCTCTTCAATACCAGAGTTCATGGGTTCATTTCCCACGAAGGCATAGATGTTAGTACCTGGTATGAATCGTCTTTAAAATGTCTTTGACATTTATATTACTTAAGTAATATTTTCATAAGTTGATTTTCATAAGTTGTTCTCGACATTTCATATATTACATACTTTATACATTACATTTGATATTTTAAATAATTTATACATTACATTTGATATTTTAAATACTTTATACATTACATTTGATATTTTACGCATATGCGTTTGTTCTCTATACATAATGTTTCTGTCTCATTAATCCTCGTGCAGAACAATCTGGGTACCATAATGGTCTAAAAAAACCAAATATAACCAAATAATTTAAATCAAGTACAACATACCATTTTCACTGAAAAGTAAAATTCTGCATGTGATCTTATTATCTGCTGATACAAGAGGTTGCAAAAATTTGCAAAGGTTCCTGAGATTAAAAAAAAATTATATGCTGTTATGCTAAACGAATCAAATTGCATATTATTTCTATGATAAATTAAAACTGAATTTAGAATTTTAGTTATTAAAATAAAATTTATGCGATGCATACGTTATTTTATGTTAAAACATTATTGTAAAAACAGTTATCTGAATAATTTTTGCGAGATAATTTAAAAATACCAAATGTGTCTACACATGAAAATATTATTCATGGACCATAAATGTAAAATACATTTTCAAACAATAACGATGATTATACATAAAATAAAGGTTTGAGTCTAAAAATGATACAGCAGAATTCAAATTGAATGAAATCTTATTGAAGATTAATATGATGAAATATATCAGGAAAATCTGTTGGAAAAATAAGCAAATTTTTAAAATTTGCAAACACATTTTAAATGTCATTAGGCAAATAATGTTACTTAGAAGATTTTAATTATTTTAATTCATTATCAAAATGAAAACAAATACATGATTCAGATTCAGGCTAGTGGGTATGGATTCAGATTGGATAATAAACCTTCACTATAGTATGGTTTTATATTTCCTATTAAAGCATTTCAGAATTTTTGCTAGATTATTACCGTTATTTTATTAGAACATTTACCTTACATTAATATGTTTAATGGTTAATCATGTAAATATGAATAGTTTTCAGTTAATACATAAAGACTAATGATTTGTTAAAAAATCATATTTTTCGAAGCCTTTCAACCGTTGTTATTCTTTTTTTTAAATTTACACAAACATTTGTAGATTCAGCAATGGAAACAATCCTCTATTTCATATATTTATTACTTCTGCTACATAGTTTCCTTTAAAATATTTAAAGATGAATTGCAAAAAGTATTTTTTCTAATTCCAATACCTTTGAAAAAATTTAATTTACGAAAACTACAATACAAGATAATTACAATATTGATGAGATAGATGATTACCTTTTTTAAATAAGAAAATTTATTTTACAATAATATATTTGATTGTTAATCATGTAAATATAAATAGTTTTCAGTTAATGCATACAGACTAATGATTTGTTAAAAAATCATATTTTTCGAAACATTTCAACCGTTGTTATTTCTTTTTTAAACCTTACCCAAACATTTGTAGATTCAACAATGGAAACATTCCTCTTCCTCATATATTTATTATTTCTGCTATATCGTTTCCATTAAAATAGTTAAATATGAAATGCAAAACTGTTTTTTTCAATTTTAAATGCCTTTGAACAAATTTGATTTACAAAACCTACGAACCAAGATAATTACAATATTGATGAGATAGACGATAACTTTTTTTTAAATTAGAAAATTTATTTTACATTAATATACTTGAATGTTAATTATGTAAATATGAATAGTTTTCAGTTAATACATAAAAATTAATGATTTGTTAAAAAATCATATTTTTCGAAGCTTTTCACCCTTTGTTATTTTTTAAACCTTACACAACCATTTGTAGATTCAGCAATGGAAACAATCCTTTTCCTTATATATTTATTACTTCTGCTACATAATTTCCTTTAAAATATTTAAAGATGAATTGCAAAACTATTTTTTCTAATTTAAATACCTTTGAACAAATTTGATTTTCGAACACTAGAATACAAGATAATTACAATATTGATGAGATAGATGATTACTTTTTTAAATTAGAAAATTTATTTTACATTAATATATTTGAATGTTAATCATGTAAATATAAATAGTTTTCAGTTAATACATAAAGACTAATGATTTGTTAAAAAATCATATTTTTCTAAACCTTTCAACACGTTGTTATTATTTTTTTAAACATTACAGAAACATTTGCAGATTCAGCAATGAAATCAATCCTCTTCTTCATATATTTATTACTTCTGCTACATAGTTTCCTTTAAAATCTTAAAAGATGAATTGCAAAACTATTTTTTCTAATTTAAATATCTTTGAACAAATTTGATTTACGAAAATTACAATATAAGATAATTACAATATTGATGAGATAGGTGATTATCTTTTTTAAATTAGAAAATGTATTTTACATTAATATATTTAATTGTTTATAATGTATACATGAATAGTTTTCAGCTAATATGTAAAGATTAATGATTTGTTAAATAATCATATTTTTCAAAAATTTTCAATCATTGTTTCTTTTTTAAACCTTACACAAACATTTGTAGATTCAGCAATTGAAACTATCCTATTCCTCATATATTTATTAATTTTGCTAAAAGGTTTACTATAAAATCTTTAAAAATTAATTTCAAAACATTTTTTTAAAATTTAAATATCGTTGAAAAAATTTTATTTACAAATAATTTAATGATTGCAGTTATGAACATGACATGTTCACTAAACTAATAGTAATCCGAAATGAAATTTAACTGAAGAAATATTTTATAGTAAAGATATTAATCTATTAAAAGCTCCATAAAATGCTTCATATATTTATTACTTCTGCTATATAGTTTCCTTTAAAATCTTTAAAAAATTAATTTCAAAGCTATTTTACTAATTTAAATATCCTTGAACAAATTTGATGTACAAAAAATTTAATAATTGCAGTTAAGAACATGACATGCGCATTAAACTAATAGTTAGTCGAAATAAAGTTTAACTAGAGAAATAATTTATAGTAAACACATGAATCTATTAAAGGCTCGCTATTACATTAATAAAACAAATTTTGATAGTACTTAACTGGAAAATTAATTATAGATAACAAACATTTGTAGATTCAGCAAAGGAATTTCTTCATATATTTATTACTTCTGCTAAATAGTCTCCTTTAAAATCTTTAAAAAATGAATTTCAAAAGCTATTTTACTAATTTAAATATCTTTGAATAAATTTGATGTACAAAAAATTTGATGACTGCAGTTAAAAACATCCCATGCGCACTAAACTAATGAAGTAAGTAAGCTGAAATGAAGTTCAGATGCAGAAATATATTATAATATACATATCAATCCATTAAAAGCTCCGAAATACATTAATAAAACAAATTTTGATTGTACGTATCTAGAAAATCAATTATAGATCTATTTTGTAATTCTAATTTTTTAATTTCGTTTTATTAAAATGACTGTTTACACGTTTTAATGTAAAATAATAAGCATATTAATTCCATTATTTTAGCAAGTAAAATGTTAAGCCATTTAAGTTTTATACTACTTAAAATACGCGATTTTTTTGTTAAACATAGCAACAAATTTTACAATTTTGGAATTCTAAAACTTTGATTCCGTTTTATTAAATTGGCTGTTTACGCGTTTTAATGTAAAAGAATGTGTACAAGCGTTTTAATATGAAAGAAAGTGTAAACCACATTTATTTTGCTTCTGCAATTAAAATAAAATTTGCAGAAAATCTGCTGTTAAACTTATATTCTATAAATAATACATAATTTTACTCGTTTAATATAGCAACTAAGTTAGCCTTAAATGTTAAATATTTTAAATCTAAAACTTACATGTATGTTACATTTTTTATTAATCGTTGTTCAAGCTTCCTTCTAAAAAATCTTCTGTTTATTTTAGTAATCTAGTAGGTAATTTAATAGAGGTAAAACAAAATTATTTACCCCATATAGAGAGTTGAGTAGTTCTTGAGGCAACTTGTACATTTCTTAAAATAATATGAAACCCTACTTTCTTCTACAAAATTTATTTTTGTGTTGCTGAAGATAAAGCCAAAAAATATATGTGTTTAGTTAAATTATTAATTTTTCTTTAATGATTCCTCCTTCAAAACAACTTCATATCTTATGCGTTTTTGTAAATTGATGTGTCTGCAGAAAGTGAGTGTGATGATGATTTAGATCTGTTGTATAATTGATTTATTTATACAAGAAGTAAAATGTTCGGGATCTAAATCTGACCTCATCACATCATTGTAAAGAGATAGAGGACCATAAATTTCTATTCAACGGATATTGTTGTCTTGTACGGTGGTCTCGGGTGGGGTTCTGATCCCAGTCCCAGATTAGAATCCCGTCTCCGTACTTGACATTAAATAAGAATGTACCTTTGTGGAGTATTTATGTGTTCCTAAAGGACAGTGCCCAATTAGAAGGGATAATTTTTGGCACATTGGCGGTCTCAAGGAGGGGTTGAAGCAGGCCAATGAAATTCTTACAACTATCCCGATTTGATGACAAGAAGGAAGAGGGGACAAGGTTGAAATAATTAAATATGAAAAATCTAAAAGATGAGATGATGGTTCGGAGGTCCCAGAGAAGAGGTTCGGAGGTCTCAAAAGAAGGTGTTCGAAAGTCGGGAGTCCAGTCGGGTCCGACGGAAGTTGTTCGTGAATCCAGAGGAGAAGGTGCTCGATAGTCCAGACTAGGAGAGTCCAGCCAAGTCCGACAGGAAGTGTTCCTGCACCAAATAGTACGGCCACACCCCCAAAGACTCAGGAGGAAGCCCCGGACGAGACCAACGGATGATCTATAGATTCCCTCTCCTGATCAGCCATAGATCCCCTTCAACCAGAAGTATTTCAGGCCTAACATTTTAGATCTACAAAGGTACCCCAAATTTACATACATTTTTTGAAATTGAGATTAGGTCCTCTATCTATTTACAAAATTACTTAAGTATATAAAACAATTTGTCATAACTAATTTAGAAGATGTTGACAAACCTTATTTTATGAAAATTATTATAAATTTATATGTAAATAGATGTATATATATTATAATAAATTTACTTTTTTTATATTAATCTAGTCTCGATTACTGTCAATTTAGCTGTTAGTTTATTTTTATATTTATGTCTGTAGTTTCTCAGAAGATGTGGTTAAACTTAGTACAAAAATACTTAACACAACGCAATTAAAAATAAATCACCACTATACATTTGATCACAGGTTGATACTCAAATATAAACGAGGACTACACGACAGTGAGGGCATACTTAAATTGTTAATTGTTGAAAATAATTTTTAGGTGTTTATGAAGTTATCGTTCGGAGTAAAACAAGTATTGTAATCGTTATTTTGAACAAAATATTTATGCCATGAAACAACTTCATATCTTATGTATTTTTGTAAATTGATGTATCTGCAGAAAGTGAGGACATACTTAATTTTTAACTGTTGAAAATAAATTTTAGGTGTTTATTAATTTCTCGGAGTAAAACGAGTGTTGTAATCGTTATTTGGAACAAAATATTTACGTCTTTATATTTCTCAAAATAAGTAATATTAATGCTTCGTGTCGTCGCCAGGGTGCAGTGTGGGATTTCTAATCTCAACATGTTTACCCCGAGAAACGAAATATTTTTGAATTTAACCGTTTATTTGCCAATGTTCCAATAATGGAAACATGATTTTTAAAATATAAAATTTACATGTAAAGAAAACCTTATTAATATCACTTTTACATACAACTAAACATGATAGTATAAAGTAGTTTTACAATAAGTTTTATTTTGTTTAGATGATTATTTATTTTTTTCGAATTTTTTGAATTTACTGTATTTTGTCAGTTTTACTCTCCATTATAATTAAATTTACCAAAATTCCAGTTTAAAAGGAAAAAAACGCAGTACATTAAAATATATGATTAGACAACATATCCTACGGGAATACAACAAAAGTAAAATTTTATTTTTAAATTTTAAAGGTAAAATTTATGTTTTTATGTCTCTGTTCCATTATTGGAACATTGGCGTTTCAAGGGTTCATTTTTCATTTATGTGCAAAGCATTGTATGATATTGCAAACATTATTATCTTTTGCATTCAGATAAGAATAGCAACTTTTATTTTAAAAAATTAAATAGATAAAGGTGCAAATGGAAGCTACAATACTTCGAAAGGATTATAATATTTTCCTTTGACATTGATGTTCACTTTGGTAAAGTCATAACAATAGAAAGAAATACTTTTTGATAAAGTGGCTGAACATGTGTGTGTGTGGGGGGGGGAGGTTTTCACCTGTGCCTTTGGAGACAAGTGCAATTTCACATAAAAGGTGTCTTATTGCATATTTTGCTGAAATAGTTATCAGTTTTCTTTGAGATAGAGTTTTTCTTATTAGTTTATAGGATGAAAATGAAAAAGGTGCATGTGTGCTTTACATGTGTTTCACTTATACAGTTTTTTCTATATTTAACACTATGTCTGAAAGATGCCTTACATTACAAGATGCTGCGGCCTTTCTAGACACTCTTTTGGATTTTGATTTAGAAGATGTAGATATTTGACACTTAGAGCCCGATGAACCTGGTGATATAACCGATGAAGAAGAGATTGATGAAAATAATGTAGATGCTGTTACGCCATTCGATGAGTTTGGAATGGTTGACGTGATTTTTAAAAAAGATGTAAGTACTCCAGATGAAGACAAATTTCAGAAACCGGGTCCAAGGGCCAAGAAGAAACAAAAAGCTTAAAACCCTGCAGTAAAATAAAAAAAAGTGAAATTTGATAATCCAGTAGAATTGGATAATCCGGTACCAATATTGCATAAATTCTATAGTGTCCTAATATTTATTAATTGTTCGTTATTTAAAGATAAATAAAAAACTGTTAATATTAAGAAGATGTTATAATTATTAGACTTTAAATTAACTATTTTCATGAACTTTTAAAAATACGCAAAAAATAATCATGTAACAAGCCAATGTTCCAATAATGAAACATGGCTATAAACACCCTCAAATTTTTTTTCACCTAATTTTAAAACTTTATTGTATTTATATACTCATAATTAATATAATAACCAAATTTCAAGTCATTGGGACTATTTTTTCTTAATTCGGCGTTTAAACGGTTAAGACAATGCACAAATAAGGATACTGATACACAGCATACGAAAGTATGATATTAAATAAAAAAAATACATAAATATAAAGATGATAAAGATATGATACATGTTAAATATAAAGAAATTGTGATATATTATGATAAAGATATAATGTATGTTAAAGATAAAGATATTAAGATATATTATGATAAAGATATGATGTATGATAAAGATATTATAATGCTATGATGTATTATGATAAAGATATGATACATGATATATTAAAAATTATGATATTATATGATTGCAAGAAAGTCATGGGGTACAAACCCTAAATATTTTATAAATCTTACTCTGGCGTTAAATGTTTACATACAGTTATAAAGAAAGCCTTTATTTCGTTTGAAGTGCACAATAAAAATATATTACCGTTTATTTTAACTGTCGTAAAAATAAGAATCAACCACAATATTATACTTTATATTAATCCTAAAGTGAATGCTAGAACATTGACAGGCTTCTACAAATTAATTTTTATATACAACGTATCCCCTTAGCAATAACATGGAACTCTGGGGATTCGTAAGACCTTTTAACGTAACTCCGTTATAGAACAATCATAAGGAACTGAGATTATTTCCTCAACCCAATATATATTTAATAAGGCATGTTAGGATTCCAGATGAAAAGTAAAACTAAATTGGTTTTAGTATTAAGAACAATATAAAAGTAAAACAGGTCATCTGTTATAAAGGATCATTCAGTTTTGAAAACAGATAATTTTTTGTACTTCGTCAAATATATTACTCTATTCATTTTAACTGTCGTAAAAATGAGAATAGACAACAAATATTTTACTTTATATTAATTACATAGAGAATTCTCGAACATTGACAGGTTTCTACAAATTAATTTTTATATACAACGTATTCCCATAGCAGTAAGGTGGACTTGTGGGGGTTCGTAGGACCTATTAATGTACCCCTGATATAGAAAAATTAAAAGGAACTTATGTTATTTTCTCATCCCAGTATATATTTAATACGGCACGTAAATACTTCCAGAGGAAAAGTAAACTAAATTAGTTTTAGTATTAAGTACAATATAAAAGTAGAACAAGTCATCTAGTATAAAGGATCATTCAGTTTTGAAAAAAGAAAATTCTCTGTACTTCGTCGATTATATTAATCGCCCCTAAAAATAAGAATCGACCACAAATATTATGCTTTATATTAATCCTAAAGTGAATGCTAGAACATTGACAGGCTTCTACAAATTAATTTTTATATACAACGTATCCCCTTAGCAGTAGCGTGGAGTTCTGGCTGTTCGTAAGACCTTTTAACGTACTTCTGATATAGAACAATCATAAAAAACCAAGATTATTTTCTCAAACCAATATATATTTAATAAGGCACGTTAGGATTTCCAGATGAAAAGTAAAACTAAATTGGTTTTAGTATTAAGTATAATATAAAAGTAAAACAGATCATCTGGCATAAAGGATCTTTCAGTTTTGAAAACAGATAATTTTTTGTATTTCATTTAAAATATTACTTTATTTATGTTAACTTTTTTAAAAATGAGAATCGACCACAAATATTATGCTTTATATTAATCCTATAAAGAATCCTTGAGCATTGACAAGCTTCTACAAATTAATTTTTATATACAACGTATCCCCTTAGCAATAACATGGAACTCTGGGGATTCGTAAGACCTTTTAACGTAACTCCGTTATAGAACAATCATAAGGAACTGAGATTATTTCCTCAACCCAATATATATTTAATAAGGCACGTTAGGATTTCCAGATGAAAAGTAAAACTAAATTGGTTTTAGTATTAAGTATAATATAAAAGTAAAACAGATCATCTGGCATAAAGGATCTTTCAGTTTTGTAAAAAGCAAATTTTCTGTACCTCGTCTAATACCTTACTCTATTAATTGTATAGTTGTATTTTTATAGCTACTTCCAAATCTAGATTTAATGACATCTCTTGAATCTGTATAATACAATGAACGATTGCAGGCTTATATCCAAAATCTGAGGATCATTATATCTGCTTAATTACTCTGCTGAGCTTTTCGCTGAGCTGTAGAATTCTGCAGGATAAAATATCAGAAAGACAGTATGTTCTCTATTTATTTATATGCTTAATATCTCAATCAGTTTATGCAGCTTCGGTATTGAAAACCGAATAAAATAAGTTTGTTGGCTTTATGAGTTGTATTGGAAGATACTTTAGAAAAACGTTCTTTTATTTTGTTTATTGTAAAAAAAATAAAGTATTAAATTTTAAATTCAATTAGGGAATTCAATGGGAATGGAATAAAGAAGCATATTTTTAATTATAGAAATTCGGAAATTACATTCAAAAAACAATATTAATAAAATATACAAAATAAAGATGTATTTGAATATTTGTTTATTATTTTAAACCACAAAACCTCTGCTTTATAGTCACATGAAATATTATGAAAAACATTAATCATTCAATTTTTTTCTTTAATTACATCTATTTCTGTTCTTTACAAAGTAATAAATACCGTTTTATAGTGTAATAAATATAAAATTAAAAAATTATTTCAAAATTTTATATTTAAATTTTATTTGAGGTATATTAACATCTGAATGTATTTCTCACTTATAAAAAGTTATAAAATAATATTTTACAGTTCCTATGTTGCAAAATTTAAAATTCGAAAAAATGATTCTATAGTTCCGTGTCTTTAAATTTTATTCCTTAAATATAATTTATATTCATTAAATTATTTCAGAGTGTAAAAGAAATCTATCGTGCATATATTTTTCTATTTCTAATCTAAATTAATTTACAGACGGCTGTAGATATAAAGTATATTTAAAACAGCTGCGTTTTTATTCTTCTTTGCAAAGATTCTGATTTTATTAAATTAAATCAAAACAATGTCTTACTGACGTTTCTGGCATATCTCACAAAAGTGTTTTACACAACAACGGAATATGAATCAAATTTAATACTTTAAAAACATTGCGTAATTTTAAATCCCAATTTAGCCTTCTTATTATAGGAATTGTTTCATTAAAAAGTTGCGATTGCATCATTTACCTAAAAAATAGATGAGGAAACATAAGGTGTGGAAAATGTGGATTAATAAGACAGTAGATATTTAAAATTAATTAAATTTGTTTTTCAGCAAGCTGCCTGTAAATATACGGCATTGCCTATGTATATATATATATATATATATATATATATATATATATATATATATATATATATATATATATATATATATATATATATATATATATATATACTTGTCTCGTTCGAACGCAATTTAAGGGTTTTCCATGCTCTGATTACTTTGAACATGAAAGAAGTGGGTGCTTTCACTCGAAAATTTCAAAATTTTGTCAGTGTAACCATAACTGCGAGTAGTTTTTAAATCATCACAATCTCGACTCATGCTTTATCTAAACTTTCATTTAGATTGGTTTAACGTTATAACTAGGAACTCATATATAGGAGAAATTTCTAGTTTCTTTTATATATATATATATATATATATATATATATATATATATATATATATATATATATATATATATATATATATATATATATATATATATATATATATATATATATATATATATATATATATATATATATATATATATATATATAATATATATATATATATATATATATATATATATATATATATATATATATATATATATATATATATATATATATATATATATATATATATATATATATATATATATATATATATATATATATATATATATATATATATATATATATATATATATATATATATATATATATATATATATATATATATATATATATATATATATATATATATATATATATATATATATATATATATATATATATATATATATATATATATATATATATATATATATATATATATATATATATATAATTTATATATATATACATACATATATATATATATATATATATATATATATATATATATATATATATATATATATATATATATATATATATATATATATATATATATATATATATATATAAACTTAATAAAATAATAGTTTTTAGTTACAGAACACTTTCTTTGGAAGGAATTTTAACCAAAGGAAACTTATCCTATAACTATAAACTTTCAAATATCTTATTCTTTAAAAATACTTTTAGGTAGGGTAAATTTATTTATAATCAAAAGAAAAATTAAATATTTAAGTAAATATTGTCATAAAACTGCGTTGTGAAACATACAACCATAAAAATTATCTGTAACATGCTAAATAACATCTACAGATCCCAAAATGAAGCTCTGCAAATTTTAAATATTTATTTATTATAAAAATAAAATTCATACCGGTATACACCCAGTATCCCTTCTTTTCAACCAGAAAATATTTCACATTTCTCCAAGATTGCGGAGAGTTACGCATAGGAAAAATCAAGCAGTTATTGAATTTAAGAGAATCTGTTTCAAGAACGATGAACTTTTCAATTTCAGTAAGAGAATTCATTCCATTTTTTTTTTACTTTCTGGTGAGGGAGGTTGTTATAAATATATGAACTAGTGAAGCATGAAATCAATGAAACGGGAGAAAGATGAGATACAAGATTTTTTTTCCTCAGATAATCAGATAACATTCTTTCTTTTTTTTCTATAAAGCAACACGGATTACGCAGTTCAGGAATTTCCAAGGAAAATACTGCTATGTTTAGAATAGTCATATAATTATAAATAAATGTTTAATACAAAAGTTGTCTTATTTTTATTGGTAATTTTAAGTTTTCATACTGTTTATGTATGTATATATATATATATATATATATATATATATATATATATATATATATATATATATATATATATATTTATTTATATATATAACAGGCAAACATAGATTTGATAAATTAGTGGAGTAAGAGCGGAAAACTCTTTCAGACGCATGAATTTCTAAGAACTTATTACATAGGCCCTTGACGCGTAAGGTCTGCCAGACAGCGTCAAGAGGAAGGGTTGCTGCATGAACACTGGCTGAGTGGGGCTCCTTTATTAGAGTGAGAACGCTATGCCACGCATCACCATGTTTGATGGTTGGTTGTTAAATTGTGTTTAATACATGAGTAAAGGTTTTATTAAGATATAATTGGCTCTCTGACACTTCTGGGGGATTTAAAGTCAGTCCTATATATCTATATCTATATCTGCATCTCTTTTTCTCTCTCTCTCTTTATATATATATATATATATATATATATATATATATATATATATACATATATATATATATATATATATATATATATATATATAATATATATATATAGATATATATATATATAATACATATACATACATACATACATACATATATATATATATATATATATATATATATATACATATATAATATATATATATATATATATATATATATATGTAATATATCAAAATTATTCCTCTTGAATCTTTCCTTAAACAGTGCATCTCTCTCATTCTAATTCCTTAATATCTTTTTTCCAGCCTCAAAATGTCTTAATGACAGAAGTGTCCTCGACTTAAATTCTGTCGATACATTTCCTAGAGCTTTCTGTCCAATAGATGTAAATTTTCTGTCCATTCAACACATTTTCCATCTGTCGCCGGCAAAGGCTTGGCTTTGCTAATGGTTCTTAACAGTTAAATTCGCTTACTAAATTTCTTGTCCCTTAGGAAAATTCTATCTGTTTTCGCTCTTGGGTACACTTCTGTTTATTCGAAGTGATTTTCGTGACTTTCTCTTGTTTGTTGTTGATTAGTAAAGATGTCTTTTTTAGCAGGTCTAATAAAGTTTTAATTAGAATTTGCAGTTCGCTTCAATGTGGGTCGACTGTATCGTTATTAATTACTAGCTGATTAAGCTTCTT
>CM063508.1:105024542-105049542 GCA_032207245.1 Pardosa pseudoannulata | reverse complement strand
GTCACGCTTGTTACGGCATGTAAGGTAGAAAGTCAACTGAGAGATCTTTCAGATTATTCAATTTCTTAAAGAAGAATGCCAAAAAAGGAAACAAAAATATTTGGGAACGCCATAACGCCAACCACTAAGAAGAAAAGCACCTTATTTTCACTTCATGCATAGAAGCTCTTTCTGTTGACTAAGATAAAGAAAGTCTCTGGAGAATTTTACCAAATTCGTAAGAGTAAGAAAAGAAGATAGAGGATAAGAGTAAGAATAAAATCTATGTAATAAGATCAAAAACCTAATCCTGAATGCTTAACTAATGCCTTTAGATTCGCGAATGACAAATAAAACTTTATAAAAAGAAGAAATTCTGGTTGTTACAGGAGTGTAAGGTAGATAGTTAACTGATGAATTATTTCCCATTATTCGATTTCTTGATTAAAGAAGGCTGACAAGAAGGTACAAAATTTATTTGGTAACGCCATCCACTTAGGTCTCTAAGAAGAAAAGCACCTTATTTTCACTTCATGCGCAGACGCTGTATCTTTTGACTAAAATAAAGAAAGTCTGTAGAGGATTTTATCAAATTCATAAAAGTAAGAAGAGAAGATAGAGGATAAGAGTAAGAATAAAATCTATGTAATTAGATTAATTAAAAACCTAATCCTGGAGGCTAAGTAATTCCTTTAGTTTCACGAAAGGCAAATAAAACTTCTGAAAAAGGAGAAGTCCCTGTTGTTACGGAGTGTGAGGTAGATAGTTAACTGATGAATTCTTTCTCATTATTCGATTTCTTGATTAAAGAAAGATGCCAAGAAGAAAAAACTTTATTTGGTAACGCCATCCACTTAGGTCTCTAAGAAGAAAAGCCCCTTATTTTCACTTCATGCGCGCAGACGCTGTATCTTTTGACAAAGGTAAAGAAAGTCTGTGCATGATTTTATAAAATTCATAAGAGTAAGAACAGAAGATAGAGGATAAGAGTAAGAATAAAATTTATGTAATAAGATTAATTAAAAACCTAATCCTGAATGCTTAACTAATGCCTTTAGATTCGCGAATGACAAATAAAACTTTATAAAAAGAAGAAATTCTGGTTGTTACAGGAGTGTAAGGTAGATAGTTAACTGATGAATTATTTCCCATTATTCGATTTCTTGATTAAAGAAGGCTGACAAGAAGGTATAAAATTTATTTGGTAACGCCATCCACTTAGGTCTCTAAGAAGAAAAGCCCCTTATTTTCACTTCATGCGCAGACGCTGTATCTTTTGACTAAGATAAAGAAAGTATATGGAATATTTTATCAAATTCATAAGAATGAGAAGATAGAGGATAAGAGTAAGAATAAAATTTATATAATGAGATTAATTAAAGAGCTAATCCGGGAGGCTTAAGTAATTCCTTTACGAATGACAAATAAAAGTTCGTAAAAGTTCGTAAAGCCCGGTTGTTAAGGTGTGTAAAGTAGATAGTTAACTAATGAATTCTTTCCCATTATTTGGTTTCTTTATTAAAGAAAGATGTTAAGAAGAAGAAAAAATATTTGGTAACGCCCACAACACTTAAGTCTCTAAGAAGAAAAGCAAAATATTTTCACTTCATGCCCAGAAGCTGTATCTTTTGACTAAGATAAAGAAAGTCTATCGAGAATTTTATCCTATTCATTATAGTAAGAAGAGAAGATAGAGGATAAGGGTAAGAATAAAATCTATATAATGAGATGAATTAAAAACGTAATAATATAGACTGAAGTAATACCTTTAGATTCACGAATGGCAAATAAAACTTCAAAAAAGAGAAGTCCCGCTTGTTACGGCGTATAAGATAGATAGTTAACTGATGAATTATTTCCCATTATTCGATTTCTTGATTAAAGAAGGCTGACAAGAAGGTATAAAATTTATTTGGTAACGCCATCCACTTAGGTCTCTAAGAAGAAAAGCCCCTTATTTTCACTTCATGCGCGCAGACGCTGTATCTTTTGACTAAAATAAAGAAAGTCTGTAGAGGATTTTATCAAATTCATAAAAGTAAGAACAGAAGATAGAGGATAAGAGTAAGAATAAAATTTATGTAATAAGATTAATTAAAAACCTAATCCTGGAAGCTTAAGTAATTCCTTTAGTTTCCCGAATGGCAAATAAAACTTCTGAAAAAGGAGAAGTCCCTGTTGTTATGGCGTGTGAGGTAGATAGTTAACTGATGAATTCTTTCTCATTATTCGATTTCTTGATTAAAGAAAGATGCCAAGGAGAAAAAACTTTATTTGGTAAAGCTAACCACTTAGGTATCTGAGAAAAAAAGCATCCTATTTTCACTTCATGCCCAGACGCCATATCTTTTGACTAAGATAAAGAAGTATATGAAATATTTTATAAAATTCATAAGAGTAAGAAGAGAAGATAGAGGATAAGAGTAAGAATAAAATTTATGTAATAAGATTATTTAAAAACCTAATCCTGGAAGCTTAAGTAATTCCTTTACGAATGGCAAATAAAAGTTCGTAAAGCCCCGGTTGTTAAGGTGTGTAAGGTAGATAGTTAACTAATGAATTCTTTCCCATTATTTGGTTTCTTTATTACAGAAAGATGCCAAGAAGAAGAAAAAATATTTGGTATCGCCAACAATCACTTAGGTCTCTAAGAAGAAAATCATCATATTTTCACTTCATGCCCAGACGCTGTATATTTTGACTAAGATAAAGAAAGTCTATGGAGGATTTTATCCTATTCATAAGAGTAAGAAGAGAAGAGAGAGGATAAATGTAAGAATAAAATGTATATAATGAGATTAATTAAAAATGTAATCCTTGAAGCTTAAGTGATTCCTTTATATTCACGAATGGCAAATAAAACTTCTTAAAAGGAAAAGTCTCGCTTGTTACGGCGTATAAGGAAGATAGTTAACTGATGAATTCTTTCCCATTATTCGATTTCGTGATTAAAGAAAGATGCCAAGAAGGGAAAAAATGTATTTGGTAACACCAACCACTTAGGTCTCTAAGAAGAAAAGCATCCTGTTTTCACTTCATGCCCAGACGCTGTACCTTTTGACTAAGATAAAGAAAAACTGTGGAGGATTTTATCAAATAAGAGTAAGAAGAGAAGATATAGTATAAGAGTAAGAATAAAATCTATATAATGAGATTAATTGAAAATCTAATCCTGGAGGCTTACGTAATTCCTTTAGATTCACGAACGGCAAATAAAACTTCGTAAAAAGGAGAAGTCCCGGTTGTTACAGCGTGTAAAGTAGATAGTTAACTGATGAATTCTTTCCCATTTTTTGATTTCTTGATTAAAGAAGGATCCAAATAAGGAAAAAAATTATTTGGTAATGCCAACCACTTAGGTCTCTAAGGAAAAAAAAACACCATATTTTCACTTCATACCCAGACGCTGTATTTTGACTAAGGTAAAGAAAGTCTGTAGAGAATTTTATCAAATTCGTCTCTCCATGTGTAGGTTAGTATGTTATTTCACATCCTCTTCCTTACACCCTTTAAGGACCAACTTTGACGAACATAAAACAACATCACATTGCCGTAATTAGTTACCATATAAACATGAGTAAACGTCATCACTGTACGATTTGTTTTTTATTAATAAATTTTCCACTTTATCTTCAGTATTGGTTTTAATACATTATTCCAAGATTCATTATGCTGTTTCTCGGTTTAGGTCAGCATTTTCACATTTTTAATAGCATCTGACATTTAATTTTAATTGATTGTGATATAGGTAGAGATAACAAGCATCCTTGTGTGTATTCTTGCAACCTTGTGTGTTTCCTTTGTTTAAAGAATATCAGAATAAACTTTTCCCTCGAACCAGAGGTTGTTGAACAAAAAAGATGTTCAACGGAAATGTAGGCAAAACACTGTGGAGTTCGAAGCCAACTACGAAAGGTTCTTCATGCTGGAAGAAGAGAAACAATCTAAAATTACATCTCTTCTGCAGTTCAATCATATTTTTTGTTTACAATAAATTTTATTACTGATCAAATTTTATTATTCCTTGTACATTGATCAACTACGACATTTACTTAAAGCATTAGTATAGCTCTCTCTATTTTCAAACAGATCATATATATATATATATATATATATATATATATATATATATATATATATATATATATATATATATATATATATATATATATATATATATATATATATATATGTATGTATATATATGTATATATATACATATGTATGTATGTATATATATGTATACATATATATGTATTTATATATATATATATGTATATGTATATGTATATATATATATATACACATCTATATGTGTATGTATATACATATGTATACATATATATGTATTTATATATGTGTATATATTTATACATATATATATATGTATGTATATATATATATATATATATATATATATATATATATATATATATATACATATACATATAAATATGCACAAAGACACAGAGAAAGAGACCAATATTAACTTATAACAGAGCTAATGCAGGACTGAGAAGTAAGTCATTATTAGATCTTGATGTTTAGAAGAGAAGAATCATAGACAATATATTTGAATTTAGATAAAGCAGTAAAATTATGAAAAACAATCTTCTTTTGTAATACATTAATTTTTCAAGTAGGATTACAGTGAAAATGGTTTACTAATGGTTTTTGAAATGAATAAATTTAAAGAAAAAAAAAATTCTTTTATTTAAGGAAATAAATCGAACTTTCAAGTATATTTTATTGCAAGTTAAATTTAAGCATGAAACCTAATTAAATTTTCTTTTAAAATTAAAGAGCAGAGTTAACGAAAAAACCTGTGAAACTATCTGACGCTCAAGTATTATTTACAAATAATAAATATGCAATATAAAATAATTATCGAGTAATTTAACCGATGAAAGGATTTTTGGTTTGAGATGTTTGATTAGAAATATTTAGTTTTGAATCTAGATGAAGTTTTTATTTATTTTTATATCAAAAACATTGCCTATGTACCTATAGCAACCATTAGGTGAAATTATGTGAGAATATGGATGACATTTTACATTGGTTTTACATAAATTTATCATTGTCTGCAACAAAAATTAGGCGAAGAATTTTGAAGCAAATAAGCTGCATTTCTGGAAGTTTTCCTATAGCAAGTTTGATCAGATGATGAATAGCAACTAAAATAGTTATCAAATAATGCCAAGGTGAAAGAAATCAAGAAAAGCTGTAAATTGTTTTATCTATCCAAACGGGGGTTTGTAGCCGCTGTAGCTCACTTGGAAAAGGCAAAGTACTCGTAACTGAAAGGTTTCGGGTTCGGAACCCGAGCGGTCTAAAATCCGAAGTGTTTATTAAAGGTGATTGGGGCATGTAAAGCATGCTTGTGGTCACAATGTCCTCCAAGTTCACAATAAATACGCCTGAAGGTAGTAGGCCAAGTTTGTGACATTACGAAGATCTACTTCAGCGAAGTCGTTCTTTTACCCTAATGGTGCTCATTAAAACAAAAGGCTCAACCCCCGGCCTTAATACGAGAGCCTGTAGGCTCAATCGTGCTTGGTTTGACCAAGTGGCATGAGACACCATAACAACGAACGGGAATCTAACCAATGATAAAACCAAACTGTCTCCAAAATTTATAAAGGAACTCGTGAAGATTTATCCTGTAAACACAAAATATGACATTTTGGAATGAATAAAAATGTAAGAACAGAAAATTTATGTCCGATGATATAAATGCATGTTACTAATCACTAAGAAAATACTAATCAATTATTATATATAGCTTATATTAACACAATGTGTGCGGGTACTTTTCACAGCGGAGTTGTACCGGGAGCGGGCGTTTTGCAAGTAAATTTAGTTATTCAGTTAAATCTCAATAGATCGAAAATTATATAATTTTTTAACCAACTATTCGTATTTTATATTGAAATATATAAACAAATATATATATATATATATATATATAAATATATATAAATATATATATATATATATATATATATATATATATATATATATATATATATATAGAAATATATAAATAACAGCCATAAGATTTTTGTAACGAAAAATATATTTTTTAGTTGATAAATTTATAATAGTACCTTAAATATAAAAAATTAAATAGAAATAGTAATATATAGATTTAATTTTAAATCTAAATTGATTTTTTTAATCAACCTTCCTGTTCTGTGGTTCCGCAATGACTGATGTAAAAACTAGTGTTCATTTGTCTAAATTTTTCCAGAATCTATTTAGTAGACAAGAACATTCGGCTTCAATTTCCTGCATATACCGTTTTTTTGTACCCACAAACAAACCCTGTTACACTAACCCATACTAGTACGTCACCCGAGCTCAAGTATCAATCTTCAGAAAACGTACTAATCCATGTCCAGCATACAATGTGTTAAAAGTATGTTAAAACACTCGAACAATTAATATAAGAATGTCATCTCCTAAATTTTTAAAATCCCTACATATTCTTCTGGGCTGTGCCTGGTCCTAATTGGTTAATAAAAATAGGATAGTTTATAAATAAAATAATTTTGAAAGACTAAATAATATGACCAATAAATATAATAGTACGTCCCCCGCGCTCAAGTATCAATCGTCACAAAAAGTAGTAGTAGATCTCTCGCATACAATGTGTTAAAAGTATGTTAAAACACTCGAACAATTAATATAAGAATGCCATCTCTCAAACTTTTAAAATCCCTACATAATCTTCTGGGATGCACCTGGTCCTAATTGGTTAATAAAAATAGGATAGTTTATAAATAAAATAATTTTGAAAGACTAAATAATATGACCAATAAATATAATAGTACGTCCCCCGCGCTCAAGTATCAATCGTCACAAAAAGTACTAGTAGATCTCTCGCATACAATGTGTTAAAAGTATGTTAAAACACTCGAACAATTAATATAAGAATGTCATCTCCTAAATTTTTAAAATCCATACATAATCTTCTGGGCTGCGCCTGGTCCTAATTGGTTAATAAAAATAGGATAGTTTATAAATAAAATAATTTTGAAAGACTAAATAATATGACCAATAAATATAATAGTACGTCCCCCGCGCTCAAGTATCAATCGTCACAAAAATACTAGTAGATCTCTCGCATACAATGTGTTAAAAGTATGTTAAAACACTCGAACAATTAATATAAGAATGTCATCTCCTAAATTTTTAAAATCCATACATAATCTTCTGGGCTGCGCCTGGTCCTAATTGGTTAATAAAAATAGGATAGTTTAGAAATAAAATAATATTTAACCCTTAATTTTTTCAAATATTTTTTAATTTTAATTTCTGTTATTTTCCCATGCATGTATAGACATCTCTGTAAAATGAACAAAACAATATATCATTTTACATTTATGAGATAATTAATGTCCGCTCTGGCGAACACTGACAATTATGTTATATTGTAGTTATAAATATATACGTCCGGTGTAGCGGATTTTAGGGTTAGCGAAATTAAGGGTTAAAAACTAAATAATATGATCAAATAAATATAATACCTTTCACCAAGTATCATTTTCTTTCATTAATTCACCCATTATCCATACATTGTACGAAAAGTATCTATGAACAATTTAGCTCCCTTCCGCCTATTTTCCCTTTCGTGATACATAAGGTCAGTGGACGGCAAATATTTCGAAATGATTTCATCGTGGGAAAAGAAACATCATCGGTGTTATGTCTGTGTTCCTATGATATTAAAAGCTTGTGTCTTATAGCACCATAATTTGTTTCCTTAATACCATTAAAACAGCTGTCACGTCGGCGGTGGGTAAGTTAAGTGGAAAGGGACGTGATAAAGTAGGAAGTAAGAGTTCTCTAGGATTAAAAGATTGTTGTTATTCCTTACAGCAGTTCTAGAAAATGGGATCAAAACTTTTATTTATTTATTTATTTTTCTTTCTGACTATTTCTTGCTTAGTGCATGGGTGGTTCTTTCCGACTAAACGAAATTGGTTGGTAATGAATTTAGTTTCAATTCTAGATTCATGATTTTTTTTCAAATTTTAACCGAAACAATTAAATTGAATTCATAAGGCCTATATTTAGTAACAGCAAAATGGTCTGAATATTTAGTTTAAATCAAAATGCAGTATTTTCAATAATGCATAAAAATTTTATGTAAATATACCATATGCACTTGATTAAGTTTATGAATATTATATAGTTATTGGTATTACCCATTTTATAATCTTATGAATAATTTTCGTTATTATTCAATAATTTTTGTTTTTATAAAATTGTTTATATATTCAATAACTTTTATATTATACTATATTTAAACTTAAAAGTATTTTTAGAAATAATAGTACATTGCATAATTTTAGGTATTTAATCAAAATTTACTTAAAGATAGTTATTTTTATTTAAAGTTATGCAATAAATGTGCACAGTAAAGGAAATTAGGTGTATAGTTAAAAATTAAATATATTAAAAAATATATTAAAGAATATTTCTTTATAAATGTAGTTGTTTTAATAATGTATGGCATATTAATATAAAATAATGTCATATGCACATGCTTAAAAATTTCACATTTATGGATATTGTATAGTTATTGGTATTACCTTTTTTACACTCTTGTTAATAATTTTCTTTTTCAATAATATTTGTTTATATAAAAGTTTTTATATGTTCAATAAGTTTTATAATATACTATATTTAAGCTATTTTTTTATATTTAAACTTGAAATTTTTTTTTAAATTAATAGCACGTTGCATAATTTTAGGTATTTAATCAAATTTTATTTACAGGTAGTTATTTTGATTTCAAGTTATGCAATAAATGTGCACAGTAAAGGAAATTAGGTGTATAGTTAAAAAATAAATATATAAAAAATTATGTATCGTTGTAAAGAATATTTCTTTATAAATGTAGTTGTTTTAATAATGTACTACATATTAATATAAAATAATGTCATACGCACATGCTTAAAAATTTCCAATTTATGGATATTATATTGTTATTGGTAATACCTATTTTACTCTCTTATTAATAATTTTCTTTTACAATAATTTTTGTTTATATAAAAGTTTTTATATATTCAAAAAGTTTTATATTATACTATACTTCAACTATTATTTTGTATTTAAACTTAAAAGCATTTATAAAAATAATAGTACATTGCATAATTTTAGGTATTTAATCAAATTTTATTTACATGCAGTTATTTTGATTTAAAGTTATGTATTAAATGTACACAGTAAAGAAAATTAGATGTATAGTTAAAAAATAAAAAATATTTAAAAAATTATGTATCATTGTACAGAATATTTTTTATAAATGTAGTTGTTTTAATAATGTATGAAATTTTAATATACAATAATGTCATACGCACGTGATTAAAATTTTCAAATTTATTTATATTATATGATTATTGGTATTACCTATTTTACACTCTTATTAATAATTTTGTAAAATTATTTACATGTTCAATAAGTTTTATATTATACTATATTTAAACTATTATTTTTTATTTAAACTAAAAAGGTATTTTTAAATTTATTAATACGTTGCATAATTTTAGATATTTAATCAAATTTTATTTAAAGGTAGTTATTTTGATTTAAGGTTATGTATGAAATATTCATATTAAAGGAAATTAGTGTATAGTTAAAAAATAAATATATATATAAAATATTATGTATAGTTGTGAAGAATATTTCCTTATAATTTTCTCAAAAATATACCATACTTTATAATTAGATATATATTGTAAATTATCAGTGCGATAAAAGGAAGTGTTTATTAAAAAATGGACTTAAAAGGCATATGTAAAAATAAATAGCTGTTGACATCTAACACTAACCCACAAAAATTTCATATTCAATGTTTATTATAACATACGTTTTATGGATATTATTAATTTATAAAGGGGATGTTTTATATTACAATATGTTTAAACGTAATTAGATAAATAAATTAATTAATTATTTAATCTATGTAATGTGAAACAAAACAAAACATTATACTGATAGTTATTTGTTGATAATATCGTTGACTCACAAAACCCCTCTTATTTTTTAATTTAAAGAATAAACGTGTAAGAAAAGTACACCTGTAAAAAGGAATATTTTTTCAGGATGCATTATGCCTCCTAAAAGTTTACTTCAATATACACAAACGTATACATATATAGTATGTTATATATCCATATGTATTTATTGTAACGTCACTGAATCATCTGGTAGCGTGTGGGTGTCGAAGTTGTAGTGACACAGCTTAAAACAATAACATCTTTTATTCTGGACTAAGTATAAACCTATTTACAAAGTTTCCGAATGGAAATGACAGGGGCTTAGGATGAGCTGGTACGGACCTAAAAGTTCCAGGTTCGAGGCAAACCTAAATAGAAATATGCGGTCAGGTGCCAGACAAATATACGGTTGTACAGGGGTACAACTTGGACTATTTGAATCCCACAAAAAGCTGAAGATCGGCTCTGAAAAAAAAAAAGAAAAGAAACCTCCGTAACTTCCGTTTCTTCGTTTTTTTTCACGTCGTCAACCTCCTTCTGCGAAAACTCACTCCGGCTGAAGTCACCTTTTGCATCTTCCTATTGACTTTTTCTTCTCTCGTTACCGTCTTGCTAGCCTCCGATTTGTAATTTCGTTGGCATCTGAGAGTCTGTCCTTTCCTCTTCGCTTCGGACCTATTAATCACCTCGGACATCTCAAGGCGTGTCGAAAAGAAAATCCTTTGTAATTTAGTGTCAATTTCCCAGACAGAATGCCGCTTTTGAATGGGTTTTAACAAAACCTCTTTGTGAAGATAATGATGTGTCTCGAAGTCAATATATATGTATATATAGGGAGAAAAAATCATAATTTAAAAACATCAAATTCCTTCATAAGTAGTTATTCCTTGATAAGTAGTTAAACATATAAAAGAGTAATTTTATGATAAAATAATGCCTTAAAGAATTATTCAGTAAATATTTGAAACGAACTGCTGAAAAAATCAAAAGTAAAATGAAAACTTTTCTTTTTTGTGCTAATAATAACAATAAATCTGTGAAATAGGAAAACAATTTTATAGTAGTATATACGGCAATGTTTAGGAAAAATATACAGATTTTTGTCGTCAATCAGTATTTGTTATGTTAATAAATTTTATAGTAAAGTAGAAATCAATACCTTTTGTAAAATTTTTGCCTCCCTAAAGATATAGAGATTAATTTTTTGAATTTCTAATTAGTGTTTGACATTTTTGCAATTATAAAAATTCATTGAAAGCAAAGCTATGTAGGTTTTATTGTAGAAATGGTAATATAGATCATTATTCTATTTATTATGTTATTAAAACATCAAATGATAACAAAGCTAGTAACTTGTGATGACAATAAATACACTTTCGTCGTAAATCCGTTTTAATCTAATTGAACATTCTGTGACATTACTATCTTTTCATATTTTTGAATTTAAGTAATGGCAGAAGTGTCGTAAATAAATCTTTAAGAGAGTCTTAGGATAATTTCAAACATTCCAGTTTAGCAGAAAGATCATTAAGCTAACTGATAAAAACTATTTTTAAACTAGTTTTATAATTATTTAAGGTAAGAGTGAACTTTCAAAACTCATTTATTTAGTTTTCATCTAACTGCTTTTAAAATTTAATGTCATTAGATATCAATTTATGTAAAAATAATTAAAAGTTAAAGATAAAATAATAATCACTTTAGTTTCTAATTTTAATTAATAAATAGGATATTTTTATATTGTTTTTGTTATATTCCTTTAGAAACAATATACATTTTAAAAATATAAAACCTTACATTAAAATGTAATTTTTATGCTACACACATTCAAACAACCTATAACACAATAATAAAATGGTTCTCTACTTCTTCACAAAAGTATATAAGAAGTTGTTTAAGAACAAAATTTACAGATTATACATTTCAAAATATATTAGTCTTGCATCACGTTTACAGGTCTTAAATATATTTAAAGTGTTTGTCCTTGAGGACTGAGAATTTATGGTAATATTTACGTTTAAAAATATTAATTTTAAATCGTTATATATTCAAATAATAACAAAGCTAATAAACTGTGATGACAACAAATACATTTTAGTCGTAAATCAGTTTTAGACTAATTGAACATTCTGTGACATTACTATATTTTCATGTTTCTTAATTTAAGTAATGGCAGAAGTGTCGTAAATAAATCTTTAAGAGAGTCTTAGGATAATTTCAAACATTCCAGTTTAGCCGAAAGATCATTAAGCTAACTGATAAAAACTATTTTTAAACTAGTTCTATTAATTATTTAAGGTAAGAGTGAACTTTCAAAACTAATTTATTTAGTTTTCATCTAACTGCTTGGAAAATTTAATGTCATTAGATATCAATTTATGTAAAAATAATTAAAAGTTAAAGATAAAATAGTAATCACTTTAGTTTCTAATTTTAATTAATAAATAGGATATTTTTATATTGTTCTTGTTACATTCCTTTAGAAATAATATATATTTTATAAATATGAAACCTTAGATTAAAATGTAGTTTTTATGCGACACATTCAAACAACGTATAAAGAAAAACACAATAATAAAATTAGTCTTTAGTTCTTCACAAAAGTATACAAGATCATATTTAAGAACAAAATTTACAGATTATACATTTAAAAATATATTACATCACATTTTCAGGTCTTAAGTATTTTTAAAGTTTTTTTCCTTGAGGACTGATAAATTTTATTAATATTTATCGTTTACAAAATACTCTGAAGATATCTTCCATAATTTTATTTAAAAAATTAAAATGATTTAAAGTATAATCTTGAGTGCAGATGAAAATACTGCAAATTAGTATTTAATGAAATATTACTAAAATAGTATATTTTGTTATTTAAAAAATACTTATGTAAACAAATTTTTATAACATAAACGTTTAAATACGCTTAAATAAAAACTTTTACAAATGGTTTAGAAACATAAAAAAGTTTATATTTTTAAGTAATAGTATATAGATATGGCACACTTGAAATCTCGAATTTATTCAAAAAGGAAAAAGTTCTACAATGAGTAAAAATTTTTTTTCTTCAGTCTTTCTCCAATTCATTCTTTCAATTAACTGTTAAATATATAACACATTCCTGTAGAGTGCTTTCTATACAGAATATACAGAGTATTTCTGAAATAATCCGATTACATATAGCTAATACAGTTACAAGTTTATCCACATAAACGCTCGGACTAACTTCGCTAGGAGATAAAAATGGATTGTTTCGAATAAACACACACTTAGAAACAATTGTTTTAAACAACTTACTTAAAATTATAAAATGCTCAGGATCTAGCAATAAAATACTAAAAAATATATTTTCTTAACATTTAATCTTGCTTTAAACTTTATCATAAACATTAGTCTCAAACGTGGCTTCTTTTCTGATGCAGATACGGATACGAGTTTCCAGCACATGGTTTAAAGTTTATGCATAAGATAAGTTGAAGAAGTGAATATTACAAAGGAACACAACAAATTTCACTTATATATGTTTATTGAAAATAATCTTTAAATAGTGTTCATACAGAAATGAATCCAAGCAAAGGGTTAAAAAAATAACATATACTTAATACTAGCAAAGAGCAAGTGTATTGAATAGTTAATGAATTTCGAATTTTAATAATCATGAATCTTGAACTTTGGGTTTTAATAATTATTTAAAGTTAATTAATAACTGTAAATGTTCAACAGTAATGAAGAATCAAATCAGGTAACTGCTTATCTTTTGTTTATTATTGTGATTTGCATGAAGAATCTGTAGAAATTGAATTATTGATGAAAATAGAAAACGACCGTTGAACACATCTTCTTATTATTATTAACACGTTACGATAAATGGAGAATGAACGAAGCAATGAATAAAGAATTATAAATTATGTTAGGCTTTAAACACTTTCATAGATGAATACCAATAGAATACAGGAAAATGAATATAATTACATACATTTAAAATCCAAAGCAGAATCCTATCAAACTAGTCTATTACACATATAGTTTTTATATAAACGCTCCAGAATTCGGTGGCGAAATTAATTTAACATTAAGTAAAAAAGGGAATTACAAAACACACTTACCGATTTCTTTTCTGTATGATCACCCAATTCATTTAGGAATGAGAGATCACATGTAGTGGGATTAATCCAACTTAGTGCAGATCATGTACCTGCTGGTTTGGCTAGTTCTACGCAGATATTTTCACATTTTTAATTAAATCTTTGTTCAAGTTAAGAGTTTTCTCAATTTTGGAAAAGAAACAGGAGAAAACCACAATATCCAATTCCCCTGCACTGCCTGTTAGACCACTAACTTCTCGCCAAAAAAGAAAATTGTTGCAAAGTTCTTGTAGGAAATATTCAGTTATTTTGTACTGTAGTTCACATTTGACAGTTAAAGTATATTTCAGTTTTCTGAGACTAAAATATAACACTTATCTCGAAGAACGTTCTCTTTGGATAATGGTGTAGAAACAGCTGCTGATTAGTGGCTCAGTGAGGGGGGGTTCAATTTCTACGATGTCGGTTTAAACAACTTGGTCATGCATACGCAAAATTGATAAATAAATTCAGGAATAAATTAAAAAAGTAACATGCAAGTACAGTACTAAATTACCTTTTTAATTTTTGTCTATTTCTGATAAATTATTTTTACTTCTTTTGTTACTTTTCTTTTTGATATTTCCGCAACACAAAGCTTGATATATGTGTCAAATGGGTCACCAATACGCACTAATTAATATTGTTTAATACTGTATTTTTAAAGTACTACATTTTTAAAGAAAATATTGTTCAAGTTAAGAGCTTCCTCAATTTTGTAAAAGCAACAGGAGAAGACCACATGATCCAATCCTCTGCAGCACAATGTTAGGTCACTAACTTCTCGCCAAAATAGAGAATTGTTACAAAGTTCTTATATAGGAAAACAAAGCTCTTATACAGTATGAGAAATATTCAGTTATTTTGTACTGCAGTCCATATTTGACAGTTAATGAATATTTCCGTTTTCTGAAATTAAAATAACGCTTATCTCATACAACGTTCTTTTTGGATAATGGTGTAGAAACAGCTGCTGATTAGTAGCTCAGTGAGGGGGGGTGTAATTTCTACTAAGTTGGTTTAAACAACTTAGTCATGCATACACAAAATGGATAAATGAATTCAGGAATAAATTCAAAAAGTAGCAAGCAAATACGGTACTAAATTACCTTTTGTATTTTTGCCTATTTCTGATAAATTATTTTTACTGCTCTTGTAACTTTTCTTTTTGATATTTCTCATCCAAAAGCTTGATATATGTGTCAAATGTGTCCCCAATACGCATTATTTAATCTTCTTTAATACGCAAATGGACTTTCCTCCAGCCATTCAACTTTTCGAAATATGCTCATTGAATTTTATTTCTTAAGGTATCAGTCTACGTTCAGAGAACTTTTTTCTTTAAACGTAGAAACTAGCTTATATTTTTACATTTTTAGATTTTTTTTTTATATTATCACAGAGAATTGCACTTAAATTTATTCCTGGAGAAGTTTTTTATAAAATTTCTAATAAATGAAAAAAATTTAGTAAAAAAATCGGGTTTTTTCAAAAGGTCTAATTTTTTAAATAAATTATTTCAATGTTTTTTAATGCAAAACATTTTTTATATACTGGACTAGTGAATCACCAAAAATCTTTGCTAAACTTTTACATTTGGTAAAAAATTTGGTCCTTCAATATTATACACATTGAATTTTTAACATATTTTCATAACAATTATATCTAACTATGAGTGTAACATCATTAAAATTTATTCAAATTTAAAGCTTTTAGGCCATTTACTAGTAAATACTATCAAAAGCATTCATAATAATTTTCAAGAAAATATTTTAAGAAGTATTTTAATATGTTTAAACAGCTCTGACTTTTCTTTAAAATGACGTAAAGACAAAACAAAAATAGATTAAGAAGCCTAAAAGTTAAAATTTTACAATAAATAAAAAAATTATGATTTTTGGCAAAAAATGAAGTTTTTAAAGTAGACGGACACCTTAAGATCATAATGGACATTTTTTTAATAATCTACAACAGATTTTAAGCATAACAGCTCACAAAAGTAATTTTGCTTTCTTTAAAACAAAGGAGTGGTTATTTACAGAAATATATTATTAGGGCGAACAATTATATATAATATAGTATGACTACTACTAAATTACTCTTCTGGATTTTAATTTTTATTTATTGTATTTAATGCGACAGGAATATAGAATCCGTAGCCACATTACTTTCAAATGAAAATCAACTATCGCCTTAAGGAAAGTAATTATTTTACAGTCTAAAGTTATATTGACTTAAATTTCTGTCTTACTCCTTTGTGAATAGAGAAAAGTTAATTTTTTCAATTACAATTACTCCTCATTAATTTAAAAAAGCAATTTTGTAGAAAAAAAACTAATAAAAATCAGGCTTTCTCTAATACATTATTTGCCTAAAATTATTCCTAGAGGGGTATTTATTCAGAAATCCATGCACTATGTACGTGAAAATTTCATTTTCCATATAAATATTAATAATACTGTTAAAACCCTGCTTAGATACTTAGAAGTTTGCAATTTAATTTGCCATTAATTTTTTTTTCTAAAGCAAAAAGATTTGCGAAAAAAATATTTAATGATATGAAAAATGTGGTTTTAATTTTTTTGTTGCGTAAATAAGTAATTTTTTACTGCCCATAAAGAGCTCCAAAAGAAAAGTAGCGATGATAAAACAGCGCGAATGCTAAAAAACGCCATAATGTTCGGAGTGGGTTTTAAAAATAAGTTGATGATCTTAAAAATTTTTAAAGCAGGGCATAAAAATATTTTAAAGATTTAGTTACAGCTGCTACGTAAACAAAGTCTAGACAGTCATTTATATAATTGATTTTCATTTTTGTGCTTTAATGTGCTAAACACACAAATATGCAGAAGTACCACCATCAAGCTCACAGAGGTGTGTATGTATGTATACGTGTAATAATATTTTTAATCTAAATCTATCCAACGTAATTATAAGTGTATCTTAAAATAATTGTTTGACTATTTTGCCTTTTTGTAGCAAAACTTTTCAACTAACATTTGTTCTTTTCTTAGCATTTGCCAGTCAGAATATACAGAATTAATTTCTTCTTCCATTAGACTTTCTTCTATTTATATAATTCGTTTCCTTTCCTCACCAAGCCTCTCACATGTGAGTAAGCAATGAAAACCCTGATTGACTGGTTAACATACTTATAATTTATCATGTACGGGTTTTCATCTCAGAAGCCTTCGTGAGATGATGCTACAATAAACTGAATTCCTCTTTTACAAAATCATCTTTTTAATTCTATGGATCATCTTACTGTGTATTATCTTACTTTTGGTATGGGCTAAAGTATCCATCCTGCTCACGCACTTACACACACATATACACACTCCTCAAAATGGTAATTTCATAAATCCTCAGCAGCATGTTTGTTTCTTACCTGCAACCTTAAGTCCTCTACCATTTAAATAAAAATAAAAGATTTTTTATTTACCGGGTCTAATAAATTTCTTTCCATAATGAAGTTGACTGCAATAAAATTTGCTTGGGCAGAACTATACAAAAAAACTATGTGTCAGCAACATTTTGAAATTTAAGCCTTTATTTGCCTAATTCCGCTACAACGAAACATCAAATAAATAAATAACTACTATATAACACAATTGTCAGTGTTCTCCAACGGGGACATTAATTTTCTCAAAAATGGAAAATGATATATTTTTTTGTTTAGTTTGCAGAGATCCTAATTTCTATACAAATATGGAAGAATAACAGAAATTAAAAAATATTTGAAAAAATATCTTGTCAAATTAAGGGTTAAAGTTGCTTCTTCAATTATCTGCAATTTCTGTTTCCAAACTCCTTTATCCAATACCTAACATTGCTGGTGTATATTATTGTGTCTCCATTTTTCAAGGAATTTCTTAGGTGCACGAAGTTAATTTTCAAGAAGTTCAATGAAGACTCTTCCTTTTAACTTTAGATCTCTGCTTCCAATCAAACCATCTAAAAAGAGGGCTATTATTGAAAATTAAAATTACCTGTATAATTCCCCGCATAGAATCTCTAGTAGTTATGAGATAAATAACATTTATAAGGATGAATCCATTATATTTATAGTTCAAGATGTTTTGCACTTCCGGCCTACAAAATAATTTTGTAATAAACATCTTAGGTTGGCGTTTTGTCTTAAAAGAAATGTATTATATGTCACTACAGAACTCAATTTACAAACTCTCCATTGCTTTATTTTTAATGAGATTAGCATTAGAAGGTCTTATAATGGACATCTTTACTTTGGTTGATGCAGCTGACCAACCACAATACTCCCACTACGTTGTAAGTTTTCTAAATTACTAAATTTCTATTTAGATTATTCCCTTTCTTTCATCTGGCAATACCAATTTAAATAAACGTACACCATTCTTTATTACTTAAGCAGTAGGTTTTGGTCTCATTATCCCTCATGTTGCAAAAAAGGCTGTAATACTCTAATGAAAACTATTCTGTATTTAAGAACATATAAATGCAGAACTTATAAGAACACGAACTATCCTGAATACAAAACTACCGTTGAACGTACTTAACACACTTAATCATCATCGAAAATAATTGCAATTTGTGGACACAGACAACAAAATATTTTAAAAAGACATTTAGGGTTTTGCTTCTTGAACCATAATTTTAAAGCTGTTTTTTAACGTGAAAATCAGTAGGTATTCTTTGGGCAAAGATATATGATAGATTTCATGTATTAGAATCATTCTTAATTGTAGCATGCCTGTTTCTTCAAATGTATTCAGTATCACGTTCACGATATCTATACGTTTGATGACGATTTTCTATACAGACAATTCCACTTCTTTCTATCTGGTAATATCAATTTAAATTAAGAGACACCATTCTTTATTATTTAATCAGTAGGAACTGGTCTTAGTTGTCCTCGTGCTGAAAAAAGTTATAAATGCATAACTACAAGACATGTAAATGCAATACTTATATAATGCATAAGAACACGAACCATCCTGAATACAAAACTACCGTTGGACGCAAGTAACACACATAATAATGATTGCAAATATTTGCAATATGTGAACAAAGATAACAAAACATTTTTGCAAGACATTTAGGGTTATGTTTCCTGAGCCTTAATTTTAAAGCTGTTTTAAACGTGGAAATCAGTAGGTATTCCTTGGTCAAAGATATATGACAGATTTCATGTATGAGACATATTCTTAACTATAACATGCCTGTATCTTCAAATTTGTTCAGTATAACATTCCCCATTTCTATATTGTTGATGACGATTTTCTCTTCAGATAATTTCCCTTCTTCCTATCTGGTAATATCGAATTATATTAACAGACACCATTCTTTATTACTTAATCAGTAGGAACTGGTCTCATTTGCCCTCGTGTTGAAAAAAGATATAAATGCATAAATATAACACATATAAATGCATAACTTATAAAAACATGAACCATCTTCAACACAAAACTACCGTTGAACGTAATTAACACAAGTAATCAATATTGCAAATATTTCAAAATTGTGGGCACGAATAATAAAATATTTGTGGAAGAAATTTAGGGTTTTGCTTCTTGAACCTTAATTTTAAAGTACTTTTAAAGGTTGAAATTTACACTCTTATCTGTAACATGCCTGTTTCTTCAAATTTATTCAATATCACGTTCCCCATTTGTATAAATTTGATGTTGACGACCTACTGCTAAATAATTTGTTAGCAATTTCCATTTCTCAAACTATTTCCCAACCGCAGTGAAAAGCTGTAGCCAATTATAGCGTCCACCGAAATTTTTGATTGGTTCTGGGTTTTCTCAGCTTAACAAAATATTTTGAGAGAAAATTTGATGACGACTTTTTCTTTCAGATCGCTTTCAATATTTGATTGTTTCAGATACAATAGCCTTTTGGTTATTTTAAATTTCGCCATTCTGCACAAGTGTAAATTAGTATTGTAAGCGCTTTAATTTTTTGCTTAAAATTTAAAAAATCCATTTTGATTTCCTATGTTCTATACTGTTTATACTTAATTTTAAAATGCACAAACTGACATCAACCACAGAAATATAATATATAATAGTCGGTCTTTCCAATGTTTAAAACAATTAAAATGAGTAAAAATTTATTTTTAATTCAGCAATATACAATATTTTATATAGCATTTCTATTTTATAATGAGTTTCTATTTACAAAAAACTGACCAATTATAAAAACGTAGCTTGCAGTTAGCTTCAGATTCCTAATGTAGCCTCCAAGCCTTTACAAACAAAAAAGCCCTGATGTATCATTGATGTTGATACTTTCATAAAGTGCAATTTTTCTATTTATTGTAGACAACTATGCTATAAATGGATTATGAAAAAAAAACTATATAACTATATAAGCTTTATGAGTTTGCTTCAATAATGCCATTCGTATATACACCATTACTTGTGAAAGAAGCAATGTTGAGAGGGATAGATGCAAAATTTTGTTATTTATTATTCTATGTATAAATATGTTACTGTGAAAGACCAAAATCTGGAGAACGTCGACTTTCACCGGTGAATGTCAACATTCACGTAGTCGTTCGGTGTATGTCTGAAATATTTCCTAAATACATTTATTTCTGACTTACACCTGTAAGTTTCGACATTTACCATGCACTAATAGTGAAAGTTGAAAATGACGGATATTTATATTTTCTTCTATTTAATTCAGTCAAATCTATATTACTAGCGATGTAACTGTCGAACATTTATTTTTGCAATGATAAAGTTTATAGCCATATCCTCCACTTTTTGAATTAGCTATAGCGGCTTCTCTCAGAAACATTTGTTGAGAAGAAATCTCATCTATGGAGAGTAACATTTCTTTACAAAATATAAACTGATTACAGGTATAAAGCTGCTTGGGAGTACCATTTTTGTTTACTAATTTATAAAAGTTGCAGTCTTTAATTCCAACAAGAACTGCCAATAAATTTCGGGCATCTGTTGGACCACTGTCAGCATAAGGGACTTGCATTTGAATATCGTCATCAATTTGAGCAGGAGGAAATTTTCTCTTTGAGGTTTGTAACACTTTCGTTGCAAGAATTAAAAGATTATTGGCCGTTCTTTTAATAGAAATAAACTTCTGCTGTTTAGTCAGGTCTTGATGGAAGGCGTAGTAGGTTGAAGCTCCTTTTTGATAAATTTCTTTTGGACTGGACCTAGAGACTTTGGAGTATTCCTTCATGGCATGTGCTGTTTTGAAATATATCATTATATGTTTTAATAATAAAGTATGATTTAAAAACGTAAAAAAATATTTTTTTAAATTTACCATCAGTGCATGGAGATTGTCGACATATACCGGTTATAGTCCGAATATATAAGAATATAATAGGTCTTTCACCAGGTATTTTGCGTATGTTGACATTCTCCAAATTTGGGCATTCACAGCAACATATATAAGGATAAGGATTTTTCTCAAAGTTGAAATTTTCTATTTATTGGAGATACCCTATGCTGTAAATGAAATATGCAAATTAGAAAACCCCTTCTAGTGCATTCTAAATTTAAAAAAAATATTTTGTGAATTTTTAAAACTATACTTGATGTTTCTTTAGGATCTATTGTTGAATTAGATGAAAGCGTTTTATTATATCGTCCGTGTAGTTATATCAACTTCCCTAGTATTAATCTGAATTTTGAAATGCTTTGCTGATTGATTACGCTAAATTTCTAAGGATTTTTTACACAAATGCATGCAATCAGTCCTAATAGCTTACAAACATAATATAATCATTTTCAGCTTTTACAACTATACTTTCAGAATTTTTTAATGCAGAGGAACCCAAAATTCTCAGTTTATTTCAGTTTTTGAATGTGTACACACATATAATTTTAACGAAAGTGAAAGTTAACTATGTCATGTTCATTACAAAATTATAGACATATTCTGAAAACTGTCTAAAAATGTATGTGCCTTATGACTCTAACCTATTCAAAATGTTATAAAGCAGTATAATAATTGCATATACTTGTGTTGGATGTCGATATTTTGCATGGGGTTCTGGTTATATCCTATAAATTGTACATATATAGCATTCTAACAAATATCTTCGTTATATTCATCACCTAACATTGCAAATCCATTTGAAAGTCTAATTGGACTGTGTGGTTATAGCATTCAGGTATTGTTAACTCTGCATTATTTCATAATAGAATTATGAATTCCTTTGACAAGATGGGATAAAATTACAGATGTTATGATTGATGAACATGTACCATATTTGCTAAAGGTAATATGTAATGATATTCCCTCTCATTCTAACAAACATCCGGGGTTTATTATCACAAGTTTATTTTATGAATGATTTATTATGCAGCATCCACTTGTTTAACCTCCTTAAGATTTGATTTTCATAAATCGGATCTTGAATTAATTGCGTAACCACAAAGCTAGAATTCTCGAATGTTTTAAAAAATCACTTAAAACATATTGAATTTTTATATTTCGTATGACCTTTAAAACATAGATATTATATTTACAAACACAGGCATACATCATGGGGTTTAGGCAATTAGTGTCTATAATTATTGAATCAACTATGAAGAAAGGCAAAAAATTGTATGTTAGGATTAGATGCAATAAAAATTTATTATTTGTATACAAGTTAACACTAAAGCACGGCAGCCATTAATGTGCAGAATAGCTAGCTAGTATTGAGATTAACTGAATTGCTCCATTAAAGTATATTTAACTAGGTAATGTAATCATTAGAGAATATTAAAAGTGCAAAAGATCGTTTTTGCAGGTCATTTGCTGCAGACTTTACGCCATAAAACAAAAATAACCCATTGGTAACACACAGGGTTTCAAAAAATGGGACTTTATATCGAAAAGTACCACAAACAGGTGTACTAGTCGAAAATACCAATTTCTATTCAATTTATAGTACTTACAATCTTTAGATTGCACTAAGAAAGTATAATTATATCGTAAGTTTCGCAAATTCATATCCTTAATTGTATTAATATATTAAACCACTTGATTCTTTCAATTACAGTTTTTCAACTGATTGATGATTGCTACTAATAACTAATTTGTTGCTCGCTTGATTCTGTTAACATCTTTATAGATGGAAATATAAATAAACATTAAATTTAAGCTTAAAGAAACATTGCTGTTGTTCTATAAAGAGCTCTAATTTTTACTTTTTAAAGTTCCCATTAGCCAATATGCAAATTTCCTGTGTAATTTGAGAAATATAGACATTTTTTGCACTATAACGGATCACCGTAGTTGATGTGCATGTTAGCAAGCTAATCAGCAGTTTAGCTGATTCTGTACTTTAGCAGTAAGTCATAAAATATCATCTTCGCCAGATACTAATAGTCATGAGTTTTTTGTATAAAACTGTAATGCCTATTATTTACCAAAAATGTTCTTTAAAATTTATTTAACTGTATAGAAATAGGGAGGAAGAGAAACAACTTTTTTCTTAAGGATTTGGAGGTCTTTATGAAAGAGTTAACAATTCCAAAAAGATAGAAGATATTCTATCGACAAGATATTTGAGTACATGGATTGAATTTCCTATATTTACTTTAAGAACGTAGTTTATCTTTGGAGTTACAAATGGGAAGAGCTAAAAGCAAACAGCCGAATATCTTTCGGATGCAGATTATCCTACAAATTTGGTTAACCAAGGTACATTTTAACTCATTCTATTCCACTGTCCTATTTAAAGAGTATTTCAAATACAAGACGGGCAAATATTTCATTGCATAAGTAATTGTATTAAAATGTATAGACAAGTTTTCAGTGTAAAGAAAATAAAATCAAACTTTCTTAACTTACTAGGGGGATAAATTATTCCTCTATGTAGCATACACACGCGCACACATACTGTATGTCTCTCTGTGTATATATATATATATATATATATATATATATATATATATATATATATATATATATATATATATATATATATATATATATATATATATATATATATATATATATATATATATATATATATATATATATATATATATATATATATATATATATATATATATATATATATATATATATATATATATATATATATATATATATATATATATATATATATATATATATATATATATATATATATATATATTTATATATATATATATATATATATATATATATATATATATATATATATATATATATATATATATATATATATATATATATATATATATATATATATATATATATATATATATATATATATATATATATATATATATATATATATATATATATATATATATATATATATATATATATATATTTATATATATATATATATATATATATATATATATATATATATATATATACATTATATATATATATATATATATATATATATATATATATATATATATATATATATATATATATATATATATATATATATATATATATATATATATATATATATATATGTAAATATATTGACGTACAATATATTTGAGTTCTAAAGCTATTTTACGTTATAGTCCATTGTTGAATCCATCCGATAAATCCATATATTTTACTTCCAAATTCATAAAATTAAAAAACAAAACATTAAAATCCTACAGATAAACGAACGGGAAATATATTGCTCCTTTCTTGAGATATTTGATGCTACTCTATTTGAATAATAGCATTTTCAGCAAAATAAATTTTAAGTAATATCTATGCCGGAATGCATTACGCATGAAGCATTAATCCCCAAAAGAGCAATTTATTAAGAAAAAATCGCATCCAATCTGATGCTATAAATACAAAAGGTTAATAAAAAAGACATGTTAAAAAATAATAGAATATATAGCTATCAAAACTAGCCAAGGGTTCTTGCTAAAGTACTCCATTAACTTTATTTATAAAAATCCTAGATAATGA
>CM063508.1:105017042-105019542 GCA_032207245.1 Pardosa pseudoannulata | reverse complement strand
ACATAACATTTCTTACATGAAATTACACCTTTTAAACTTTAGTTTGTATATTTAATAATTAGAAGGAGAAAAGGTATACTTTAGTATCGTTTTTTGTGTTACAAAATTTTTCAAGCTAATGTTAGCATTTCTATTATCTATTAAAGATAGAACAGTTAAGCTAACACCTATTTTTGTTCGAATAGTAATGTTGTTTTTTAAGATTAAATTACATCCTTCGTATTACGACAGAGATCATGAAATGTAGAACATATTTGCACTTTTGCTGGTCCTAATCACGGTTAGTCTCCTTATCAGAAGATTGGCAAATACTTAACATTCTTCTGTGAAATGTAAAAAAAAGAGTTTTTGTTCTAAGATAAATTAGAAAAATTTATATAGCTAATTAAGAGTGAATTTATAGAGCAGAAAAAATAAAAATAAAACATATTTACCCAATTCACACATTAACTATTAAATACTTATTGGTTTTCAATATTTACATGATATTTTACTCAAATATAGATTTTTAAAAGTTATTCACAATCTAATAAAATTATGTATGAATGTACAATTCTCTTGAGAGCAACAACTCAGTTTTCTTCAGATAAGAAAGCAAAACTGGAATAAAACAGAAACTACATGAAATTTCTAGTGAAATATTTGATGTTCGAAAATACCTTTTATGTAACTAAAATAAAAACTTTACTTCTATGCAGACAATTACTTTAACGGCATTTGAGTATTCGTCTTATTGGATTTTCGCAGTTTTATGTAAAACTAAGCAATATAAATTCAACACGATGATGGATTGTAAATTTATAGATTTATTTTCATATGTTTTCATATTCCATAATAAAACGTTACATTATCTAAGCAAATGTTTGAATAAATTTTATACAAAATTTCGTATTGGAAATTACACCATTTAACCTTTACTTTGTATATTGAATAATTAGAAAGAGAAAAGGTCTATTTTAATTACATTTTTTGTGTTGCAAATATTTTAATTGATATTGAAAAGTTAATGTTAGCATATCTATTATCTATTAAAGAAAGAACAGTTAAGCTAACTACTATTTTTGTATGAATAGTATTGTTATCTTTGAAGACTAAGTTACATTCTCCTTATTACAACAGAAATCAAGAAATGTAGAATATATTTGCACTTTCGCTTATCCTAATCACGGTTAGTATCAGAAGATTGGTCAATACTTAACCTTCTTCTGTACAATTTAAAAAAGACAAACGAGTTTTTGTTCTAGGATAAATTAGAAAAATTATAGCTAATTAGAGTTAATAGAGAAGAAAAAATAAAAATAAAAAACATATTTACCCAATTCACATTAACTATTATACTTATTGGTTTTCAATATTTACATGGTATTTTACTTAAAATATAGATTTTTAAAAGTTATTCACATTCTAATAATATTATGTATGAATATAGAATCTCTTGAGAGCAACAACTCAGTTTTCTTCAGAGGAGAAAGCAAAACTTGAATAAAACAGAAACTACATAAAATTTCTGGTCAAATATTTGATGTGCGAAAATACCTTTTTATGTGACTAAAATAAAAATATTACTTCTATGCAAACTAGTTACTTTAATTGCATTTGAGTACTTAATATAATTTGTAGTTTTTTTAAAATCAATATAAATTACACATATATTGTAAATTTATAGATTTATTTTAATATCTTATATGATAAATACATTATCTAGGTAAATTTTTGAAAAATTTAAAAAAAATTTCTTAAAATTACACCATAATATATAGTTTGTATATTTATAATTAGAAAGAAAAATCTATTTTAGTATATTTTTTGAGCAACAAATTTTCAAGCAAATTTATTCTATCATCTTTAAAAAATATGCCTTTATGCAAATAGTTACTTTAAATAGCATTTATTGAGTATTTTTCATATTGGAATTTTGTAGTTTTGTGTAAAACTGAGCAATATAAATTCAACACGATGATAGATTGTAAATTTATAGATTTATTTTAATATGTTTTAGGCCATAATAAATCGTTACATTATCTTGGTAAATGTTTGAATAAATTTTATACAAAATTTCGTATTGGAAATTACACCATTTAACCTTTACTTTGTATATTGAATAATTAGAAAGAGAAAAGGTCTATTTTAATTACATTTTTTGTGTTGCAAATATTTTAATTGATATTGAAAAGTTAATGTTAGCATATCTATTATCTATTAAAGAAAGAACAGTTAAGCTAACTACTATTTTTGTATGAATAGTATTGTTATCTTTGAAGACTAAGTTACATTCTCCTTATTACTATATAGATCATGAAATATAGAATATATTTGCACTTTCGCTTATCCTAATCACGGTTAGTATCAGAAGATTGGTCAATACTTAACCTTCTTCTGTACAATTTAAAAAAGACAAACGAGTTTTTGTTCTAGGATAAATTAGAAAAATTTATATCGCTAATTCAGAGTTAATAGAGAAGAAAAAATAAAAAATAAAAAACATATTTGGCCAATTGAC
>CM063508.1:105002042-105007042 GCA_032207245.1 Pardosa pseudoannulata | reverse complement strand
GAGAAGGTGACTGAACTGAACTAATGAGCTTGGAACAGATTTTGTCTCAGATGTAGTTCAGGGTATGGAAGATTCTTTAAGACGATGGACCACGAACGTTGTTAAATACTTTGCCTACTTGGAAAATTTTGCGAACTCAGGTGCCAATTTGGCTAAAACAGTTACATACCAAAACCATCTCCAAAATGTCAATATCTTGCAGACTTGGAAAATTAAAATAGAAATACCTATCTAATTTTAAGTCTTGTTGGTGCTCCAAAATCGAGTAATTTCCATGAGCCAAGGTCGTAACAATATTAACCAGAATATTGGGAAAAATGAGTTTAAATAATGAGACACTTTTAAATTATCAAAAACCTCTTTTTGAATATATAAACGAAAAGTTCAAAATCATTTTTAATATATTAAACCATAATAAGAATAAAAATTAATTGAGCTTTAAGGTTTAAGATTTAGACGTATTGTGGGAAAATTTCATTGCAGTAACAGATGCAAAATTAAAGAAAACATAAAATGTTTGAGGAAAAATAATGATACCTCCTATTTTAAAATGTATTTAAATTTCTGAAAGCAATTGATTAAATTCCTTTAAACAAAATTTTATTTTACTTTCCTGCATTTTAAATTGCAATTAGATTATGAAAAGTCCATTTTTCAAAAGGAGGATTTTATTTCCCCTTGAAAATTAATATACATTTATTTAACGTCTGGATTTTAATATTATAAATCTCTTTAGTTAGTTTAAGAAAATGTCAAATGTTAGTTGAAACTTAGCTTCGTCTGAGCATAAACAGAATGTTTATGACGCTGTTATGACGTCAGTGATTACGGTAAATTTATATTTTTATTTACAATTTTTTTTTCTACGATTTAGTCATGTAATTTTATGTTTTATCTTTATCTAAGTAATGATCTGTAAAGTAAATTCGATGTGGATTTTAAGAAAATAATATTTTTGTTGCTTAATTCAGTAGTATTAATCTAAATAGGAAATATCTTAAACCTTATGCGTTATTACTTTGAAAGAAATCATTATTTCAATAAGGGATGAAGTAATTTATCAGCTTTTTTTCTGTTATTTTTTACATATATTGGTAGGTTTTAAAACTTTTTTACAGAAAATTTCTTTCTTATTGAAAATATTGAATAACTCACATTTTTAAAGCAGGTTTTTATTTCACAGTAAAAAATAAAACACATCCATTTATTGAAATGATTTCAGTTTTGTAAAACTTTTAATTAAAAGAATGTTAAATGTAATTTAAAATCATGATGTCTGAGATTTAAAGCAACTGTTTGTGACGTTCTTATAACATTATTGATTGCACTGGGTATGATATTAATTTATACATGTAATTTTATTTCAAAGTTTTAGTATTAAAGTTTTATTTGTAATCTCTCTTACTCTTCTAATTGATAATCGATAATGTAAATTCAAAAAGAGTGTAAAGAAGAAGCAAATATTTCATTTTCTAAATAAAATGGATTTCATATCTTAGAAGATAATAGTTATTTAGAAACTTATAGATTGCATCTTAGTATACTGTCAAAACTGTGAGGACTACTTTTCGAATTCTGTTTAATATATAAAAGTATATACATACATACACACACACACACACACACACACACACACACATATATATATATATATATATATATATATATATATCTTTTAAATGTTAAAATTAATTACTATTAAATATTGTTTTTAACTTTCAAAAATCCTAATTTTTAGAACCCAATTGTAATTCTAAAAATTTTACTTACCAAGAATAAAAAAAAAAAAAAAAAGATTTAGAATGAAAGAAAACTAAGACTACTCAAAAGTAGTAATATCAAAAATAGTAATATACCCTCTTACTGGAAAGTATTATCGAGATATATTAGTTTTATGAATGTCAATTGAGAAATATACTGAGATATTTAATTTTTGATATTGTCCAGCCCTAGTGATGAGAAATAATGTAAATTAAAATTAGTTCCAGATGAATTAAATTTTTTGTTTATAAAACCAATAAATTTTAGATCTGAAACTCTAATTATTTTTGACATTTATGTTTTGTTATTAGGGTTGTGTAAACCACAAATTATGAAGATCACTTTTGGAAAGAAAGTATTTAATTTATTTAGAAACTCATTTGCTTAAAAATTTATTTTAGTTTTATAGTTTTTTAATTCTAATTATGCATAGCTTTTCTGTAAATCGTGGTTTTATTTCATTTTTAAGGAGTTAATATATATTCATTTATTGTCTTAAATATATTTTAAGATTAACCTTTTAATCTTGTTTTATGAATATATCAAACGTTATGGTTGAATCTTAAAGCAACTTTTCTGATAATCATATGGAATCATTGATTAAGATGGCTTATATAGTAATTTTTGTAAGCAAATCTCTAAGTAAGTTTTCTTATTAAATTGTTATCTGTTAGATCATTTTATTAAATGATATTTTGTAATATAAATTAAAAGTAAGTGCAAGAAAAGAGCAAATTGTTGGTTTATAAATATAAAGTTTAGAGATCTTAAAAGACAATAATTATTTCGAAATCTGTAAGTAAATTATCTATCAGTAATCTTCCTAAAGTAAAGTTAGAGTTGTGTCTACCAAAATACTTACAAGAATTTACTACTAGAAAAGAAAGTTATTAATTACTTAGACAATTATAAAATTTGAAACATAATGTACTTTAATTCCACATTTTATAAATTATAAACAAGTTATAAATAGCATATTTTCAAGTATCAGGATTTTTTGTCATAGAGAAAAATAATATATGCTGATTAATTCTTTGTATTACACTATTGTAAGTCTTTTAAAGTTTATTTTCAGGCGAAAATAAACTTTTTATTTTTAAAATATAACTATTTATAAAATAAATTGATAATTAATAAATAAATAAAATTTTTATAAAATAAATTTCTATTTGAAAGCTAAATATACCTCTGTGAGTATACATGACTCAAATATCTTATATTTTATTTAGAGACAAATCTATTTCTTAACTTTAGCAATAATTTTTTAACTTTTATTTCTTCTATGTGTTAATCACTGATGAAAAAGTAAAACAAGTGCAGACACGAAGTAAAATTTTTGCTTTTAAATCCAATTGTTTAGAGATCTTAAAAGACGAAAATAATTGAGAAACTTAAGTGTACTTTCTTAGAAACCTGTCAGTGTTTGTGTATTCCAAGAAGTACTTTTGAAATTTACTTCTAAAATTTAAAAGTTATAAATCATCACTTCTTGAAATCCTGTAAGAAATATTTTAATTTGAATACATTAACTTTCAAATAAGTTCGCATATTTTTGCAAACCATTATTTTGTTTTACTGTGCAAAAAGTAGTATACATTCGTTTATTAATTGGATTTTATTGTTTCAAAACTTCATTTTTTGAGAAATTGTTATTTTTAGAATATGTCAAACATTATTCAAAACTTAAATGGGTTTTAAACGAATGCTTATAACATCAGTGATTGAACCAAAATTTATATTTTGTATAAAAGCAATTATTTTTCTAGCTTTAAAAGTGAATTTCCATTCTTTATGTTTTACTCTATGATAATCTATAATGAAAATTGGAATAATTCCAGAGAGGGATTAAACTTTTCGTTTATAAAACTAAACTATTTGGGAAATTTAAAAACACTAATAATGTAGACATGTGCTGTTTTATCGAAAACTGCCCAGTGTTGTGTAGATTAAAAATATTTGTAGTGATTCTACAAACTCTAGAATTGTAAAAATTATGTAAATTAGCAGCTAATAACATTTGCTAAAATATTATTTTAATTTGAGAAAACATAACTTGTAAATAAATAATGAATAGCACATTTTCGTAAATGATGATTTTATTTTACTGTAAATTACATAATTAACATACGTTTAATACCTGGAATTTTTTGTTAGATGAGGTTTTAGTTTGCTTTCCAAAAACATCAAATGTTATTTTCAATTCAAATATTTTTGAGTCTTAAAAAACTTTTTTGTGTCGTGTTATGTTTTTTTTAAATATTAGGTCTTGCGATAAATTCTATTCCAAGTTTTAGTATTAAATTTGTCTTCAATACCTCTTTTTCTAAATGAAATTTGATATTATATCTTCAAAATGAAAAGAGACCAAAAGCAAACTTTTCATTTTCTAAATCCAATAGGTTTAAGATAGATGAATGTGTAAAAAGATGATGAAAATGTAATTTTTAAACTTTATGTATTGTTTCTTGGAAAACTGTTAGTGGGATGCATACCTTGAAATATTTAGGGAATATTTCTAGAATGAAAATGAAATTCATTAGCAACTCATAGAATTTACTAAAAAATTTATTTAAACTGCATATACTTTAAATGAATTATTAATAGCGTACTGTCCTAAATGATAATGTTTTATAGTAAAATATACATTCATTTATTGTCTGTATTATACTTTATAATTTATAATGTCACTTTTATTTAAATCCTGACAAATAGTGAATTATATTAAGAAAATGTGAAACGTTATTTGAAAATTATGTATCTTTATATAAAAAAAAGAATTTTTATAATGTCAGTGATTACGTCTAATTTTATACCCTTATGTACAAAAAATACCAATCTAAGCTTTAATTTTATTTTTGTACTGTACTTTTTAATGGATAATTAATACCTTAAAATCAGTCCAGAGTAGAAGTAGAATATTTGTTTATAAATTCAGTAGATATAAGATTTTAGAAGGTAATTATTTAGATAATTATAGTTCGTGACTTTGAAAACTGTTAGCCCTTACATATACCAAGAAATAAATGTGAGATTTACTACCACAAAGGCAAATTAAAAATTAATTAAGAATTTATTATTTACTAAGATGAAGATTATATTTTTAAATTAGAAAATGTATGACGCTAGGTTTGTATTTTTCGAAATGATGATTTTATTTAACGTTAGAAGAAATATTAATTCATTTATGCATTGTAAAACGTAAAATGATTATTTTTTTATGAAAATGTTAAATTCTTTCT
>CM063508.1:104994542-104997042 GCA_032207245.1 Pardosa pseudoannulata | reverse complement strand
GTAACCGATCACCTGAAAGTATATTCAAGGACTAGCCTGGTCAATAGAATTTTACTACGCAAATAAAGTAGGACGCGTATATTCCGGAACACATTTACAGAAAATATAATATTGAACTGATTTTTAGATTAACGTGAGTTCTTTTCAAATTTTTATATCAAGCAGTTTTCAACATCTGAATAATTCATAAAAGTACATCAGGAAAGTTAATAGATAGAAGAAAATTTTCTACAAATATTAGAAACGGACATAAGAGTGTTCCTAAAAGCTTCAAAATTGAGCCTGAAAAAAGGACCTTTATAGAGTACTCATAAAAAACCAACGATAACAAAATATATATAAAAAACGTGTTAAGTATAGTGATGCAATGAAAACAGTTCTTAAGAATGGTGTTTTAAATTTATATGGAAAAGCTCCTGAGAAAACTGTTAAAATGTATTTTTGTATCAGCTGCAATAATTTCTAATATATGTGTGTAGTTTTCGAGCCTTTTAAACACAAAATAAAATTTAATTAATATATTTATAGATTTAATTAATCTACATAATCTATTATACAATAAAATATAATAACATAAACAACAGAGAAAAATTCTCATTTACGGATTTTTTATTCTGTGAGTATTAGTTAGTATATATTATTTTTAAACATTTTATTTTCATTAGCATTAGTTTTAATTTGTGAATCCATTTGCTTGAAATCAATCTTTATACCAAATTTTTAAATTATTTGAACAATTGCACAATGGTGCGACTCAAAAAAATTGTAGTCGATGTATGTATAGTATTTCAAAAACTTCGCAAATTATCAAGACATATTAAATAAAATGATATATATGTAAATTACATAAGTGCTTTATATACTTAGGATCACTTGAAATTGCTTTATTATTTTTATTACAATAGTTAGAACGACAACTAAAAATACGCTTACCGATTTTTGAGTAGGTAAATATCCATAATTGGTATTTAAATTCAATTAATTGACTGAAATTTTATAACATTTTAAAGAGTGAAGAATTACAGTAAGAAATATATATTTATATATATAATATATATATATATATATATATATATATTTATATATATATATATATATATATATATATATATATATATATATATCTATGTGTATATGTGTGTGTGTGTGTGTGTGTGTGTGTATACATTTACCAAAGATTAAATTTCCGTTAAGATCCCAAAAATAGTGCTCTTAAGATAAATGCAATAATAATTATCTTCAAATTCATTAAAAATTATCATTCGTATAAACTAAAATAAAGACTAAAATGGATAAATGTAGCTACTATGAATTCTTTTGTTCTATATAAGAAATAAATTTCAGAATTTTTGAGAGAAGCGGCTGAATATTGAATTTTAAATGTTTCTATTCATTTACAGCTAGAGAAAGTAACAGTGAAAGTATGCCTGTAATTTTAAATATGAAACAAATTATTTATTCTCAGCTTGTTCAATGATTCGCCGTAAAATTTTTATTAAATTTTATAATCGTACATTATAAAAATAGTACCCTAGAATCAACCTAAGGAAAATTAGTTTTTTATATATAAATAAGTTTATTTTTATCATTTAAATTTGAATTATTTAGACGTTTTATGTAAATTGAATTATGTTAGGTCTTCATAAAACCATCTTATTTTATTCTATTTATATTTGCGAATTTTGCGTGTATGACAGAAAGGGTGTAAATAGAAGTTCAAAAATACGATGCAAAATTGACATTGAGTAATATTTATTTATCAAAAACTCTTATAAAAGTGCTTAAAATGACATTTATTTGGCATATATTGGTTAACTTTCAGTTTCGAAATAAATTTTTAAAGAGTTTTTAGAAAGTTTTTAGAAAGTAAAATGGTAGGTTAAAAACTGCAATAACGAAATTTCTTCACCGAGAAAGGTTAGGGAATTTTATTGTTAAACTAGTTAATTTTAAATATATTTTTGAATGAGTTCAAATTTATTTAAACTATAATCCACTATTTAATATATTACAAAGTCAAAATGTAATACATGATTTCTAATGTAGGTAGTCCGTAATTAAACTGCCCTACTCTAAAGTTGTCTACAGTCGAAAATATAGTACAGAAAGTTATGAAATATTGTTTAAGACATGAAGGAATGTGAATTAACGAATAAAAAATTGTGAAAAAAAATACGTTTTATTTGAATTACACATTAAATTTGCATTTTATCTAGTTAAAAATTTATTATAGCACAATTTCAACATGACGGATATAATTTTTAGCTATCATTTGAAATTTCATGTTCTACAGTTGTTCACAGTGTCGGAGGAAATGCTGATAGCATGCTGTGGATCGCTGTCTTTCCCATCAGGTACAGTTCCACTATTTAATATATTATAAAGTCAAAATGTAATACATTATTTGTAATGTAGGGAGACCGTAATGAAACTCCAAAGTTGTCTACAGTCATAAAACTTGCTCAGAAAGTTATGAAATGTTGTACTGGACATGAAGGGG
>CM063508.1:104969542-104989542 GCA_032207245.1 Pardosa pseudoannulata | reverse complement strand
ACTATAAATTATTAAATTTGTATTAAATCGCAATTTCACCTACCATTTCTAACATATAAGTGTATGGAATTAACATGAAATGATTAAAGAAAGGCCATTGACCAGCAACAAATAATGCTAGTCTATGATATAATAAAACAATTTATTTTGAAATTACATAATGTGAAATTATATTTTTATACGAATAGTGTTGTCAGTGGTAAGAGATCAACATTAGAACTATATATCATTAAGTTTATAGTAGATCGCAATTTCTATTACCATTCCTAACATCTAAGTATTGGAATTAACATGAAATGATTAACTAAGGCCATCGACCAGCAACAAGCAATTCAATAGTGTATGATAGGATGACAACAGCTTATTCTAAAATTCCATACTGTAAAATTATTATTTTAAATGAATGGCAATGTTAGTGGTAAGACATCAACATCAGATCTATAAATTATTACATTTATAGTAGATTGCAATTTCTGCTAAAATTCGTGACATTTAAGTCTATGGAATTAACGTGAAATGATTAACTAAGGTTCATCGACCAGAAACAAGCAATGCTAGTGTATGATAGGATGACAACACTTTATTTTAAAATTCTATACTGTGAAATTATTTATTAAAAAGTAATGGTGATGTTAGTGATAAGAGATCAATATCAGAACCATATATTATAAAATTTATAGTGGATCACAATTTATGCTACCATTTATAATAGCTAAATGTATGGAACTAACATAAAATTATTAACTAAAGGCCATTGACCAGAAACAAGCAATGCTAGTATATGATAGGATGACAACAGTTTATTTTAAATTTCCAAGCTGTGAAATAATAGTTTTAAAGGAATGGTGATGTTAGTGATAAGAGATCAACTTTAAAACTATATATTATTAAATTTATAGTAGATTGCAATTTCTGCTAACATTCCTAATATCTAAGTATATGGTATTAAAATGAAATTATTAACTAAAGGCCATTGACCAGAAACAAGCAATGCTAGTATATGATAGGATGACAACAGTTTATTTTAAATTTCCAAGCTGTGAAATAATAGTTTTAAAGGAATGGTGATGTTAGTGATAAGAGATCAACTTTAAAACTATATATTATTAAATTTATAGTAGATTGCAATTTCTGCTAACATTCCTAACATTTAAGTGTGTGGAATTAACGTGAAATGATTAACTAAGGGTTATCGACCAGAAACAAGCAATGCTAGTCTATGATAGGATGACAACTGTTTATTTTAAAATCCATGATGTAAAATTATTATTTTAAAACAAATGGTGATGTTAGGAGTAAAAGATCAACATCAGAACTATATATTAATAAATTTATAGTAGATTGCAATTTCTGCTAACATTCCTAACATTTTAAAATTCTATAGTGTGAAGTTATTTATTAAAAAGGAATGGTGATGTTAGTGATTACAGATCGACATCAGAAATATATATATTATTAAATTTATAGTAGATCACAATTTCTGCTACCTTTCCTTATATCTAAGTGTATGGAATTAACATGAAATGATTAACTAAAGGCCATCGACCAGCAACAAGCAATAAGAGTATATGAGCAACAAGCAATGCTAGTATATGATAGGATGACAACAGTTTATTTTAATATTCCACGCTGTGAAATATTTTTTTAATGGAATGGTGATGTTAGTGATAAGAGATCAACATTAAAACTATCTATTATTAAATTTGTAGTCAATCGTCATTTCTTCTACCATTCCTAACATCTAAGAGTATGGAATTAACATGAAATGATTAACTAAGGTCCATCGACCAGCAACAAGCAATACTAAGCTAAAAGAATCGATGTATGGAGACTAATTGAGTCCATCCATGCATCTTCCTTTTGGTGCAATTACCTTGCCAGACAGAAGAAAAGGAATAAAACTTTTGATCTCATTTTCCAAAACTGATAGATGGAATACGAAAAACCTTTTAAGCCAAGAGGGCTCTTACTTTCACCTCTATCACGTCTGTTTCCACTTAACATCTCCGCCATAGACGTGACAGCTGTTTTAATGGTATTAGGAAAACAAATGACTGTGGTATAAGGCACTAATATCATAACGCCCATGATGTTTATTTTCTATGATGAAATGACCCTGGAATGCTTACTGGTCATTTACGATAGATACATAAAACGGTCGTCTATGATTCTTATAAACACGTGTAGAGAAATTTTCAAGGGATAAGAAAAAATGTTACAAAAGCTAAAATTGCCTTCTAAGTCGTACTAATGCCTATGTACTTTAAATTTCAGTATTAGAAGATGAATCTGTAGACTTGAGTCTATAGAAAATGAAAATTTTATATAAAATCTTTAAATTAAATATTGGAAAATCCAAGCATCAAAATACATTATTCCATCCCATTTTATATAGTATGATTTTTGAATATTTTAAAATTAAATTTCCGACTTCGAAAAAAATAATATATATTTATACCCCATTTTAATTTTTTAGAACTCAGGACTTATTTTATAATTTTAAAACTTTTATCAAAAATATATCCTATTCAATTAATCATCCTTTTTAAACAGCTCACGATGGTGTTTAAATCGAAACATATAAAGTAAACATAATCTATTTATATTTAAAATTTCTCTCCATCATGCTTCATTCCTCTAAACAATCACAATAGTACCTCTTTTTAGATGAATGAAACTTTTTAGAAATAATGTTGATTTTGTTAGGTATGAAAAACTATATAGTGTATCAACACTTCGGAAGCTATTACGTCACGTATAGTACGTGTGGGACTTATCTGGGTAACGAACTGTTGGATGTGATATTAAAGGACAGGTGAAGACGAAATCTTGCGCTTAGCTTTTTGGTTCTTCTTTATGCCCCTCCCTTGTATGATGCTCCATCCGCCCTTCCGATGAAATAATTATCTTCAACTCGTCGCTGATTAACAATATTAAGTGCTTCAGCTTAAGTACCGATATATCTAGGTTTGTTCCCTAATGGAGCTCAAGGATTTGACGTGATATTCAATATCATACCCATGTGCATACCTAAGGAGGATTACTATATTTTGTAGGTTTATTATGTTAAAGAACAGCTTCGTATGTAAAATTTTTCTTGATTTACTTGTTGATTTATGTATATTATTTTGCCTTTTCACACTTACGTGTTTACGTTACTACTTCTTTCTATATTTCCGTTTACTTTCAAAATATATGTTTTATATTTCTGCCATACATGGGGAGATAAGGTTCTAATTAGTTAATGGGCCCTGGCTTTAATTATTTTAATTATGCTGTTTTTATGGGTTAATAAGTCAAATCCACTACACAACCCACTCATGGGCTTGTAATAACATATTACAGCCTAACATAATCTTTACCTGTGTTAACTCGCGAAGGGTATATCATACACAATGCTTCTCTTTCTTTAATGTTAATCCTAATCTCACTCTGAAAAAAAGAACCTGACTTTAAGGTTTTAATCTTTGATGTAGGGATCAGTTCAAAAATGATAAAATATGTATTATGAAACAGTATTGAACGAGCATGTCATGCCCTGCATGAGCATTTCCCTTAAAGTTTGTGAGAAAGGGGTTTAAAAATCATTTTGTTAGGGAACCTAATGGTAAATCCTCAGACAAAATGACAAAATTTAAAGGTTTATAGGCTATTGATTCTTGGAAGTGGCCATAAGAGAGGATTTTGAAATAATTATGAATAATCAACTGAAATCAAAGATGAACAAATAGACAACTCTGATTCAAGTTCACCAATGACTGCAAATGTACCAAATGGAACAAATCATTGCCTAACTTGGAAAGCTAATTTTTATTTTTATTTGTTAGTATAATAAACATTAATGCAATTACTACATATTTTGCAAAAAAATCAAGCTAATTTTTACTTTGTAAAATTTGTCTCCAGCGTATACTTATTAATTCTGTAAAATCATACTGTTGTTTAAAAATGCTTACTAAAATAAATTACTAGACTAAATAGAGTATTACTTGCATGTAAAATATGCTCTATTAGATGGTTGCTCAGTGTTTTCCGATTGAATTTAACGGCATTGAAAATAACAAATTATCTATAATTAATCTAGTTTCGTAATAATACATTTAAATTTAGGGGTTTTGCTAAACATTTTGAGAATCTTCCAAAATACAGAGTTAACGAAAATTCTCGATTAGAAAACTTTTATATGTTAAATAGGTATCTAAACACAAAACTCATTTGAAGCTAGTTTTAAAATCAAAGTCGTTTTTACCCAGGGGAAGCACAGGAAGGTGATTACAAGTTAAACTAAATGAAACAAAATTTGCCAAGCTTGGTGAAGTGATTCTAGTTTTCCGTTATTTATCGTATAAACGCTAATGAAATTATCTTTAAAAATATTCGTACTGCGTATTTGTATCTTCTAGATGAAGTAGAATATGAGACGAGTGTAATGATTTGGGATAATTAGAATTATTCTGTATGATGCTTTTGGGTGGATACAATAGTGTAAGATAACATGATTGCTTTATAGTTTATCTATTTTTATACCTGCAAACATTTACATCTGATAATGTCTTTATTTTTTATGTTGTATGTAAACTTTGTTTTATATACCTGATGAGGAAAGATTTTAATATGCATGATCTTTGTGTGCAAATCACAAGTTTTTTTTTTAATACGGTCACATAAATAAAGGAGAAAATGATTTATTGGTATATAACTAATTATTGATTTCTCTTAAATTAATGTCTTAATTATTTTACCAACATTATTTACAATACTTGACACTACATTGGAATAATTAATTAATTTATTTATTTTTATTTATTTTAATTTTTTACATTACAAGTAAAAACACACTAGTATAGAAAGGGTAAGGATATTTTGTTTTCTTGGGGTAATCTATCAACCAAGAAAAAAACTGAATTAACCAACATGACACTTGATATAAATGAGGGTGCCAAGTCACATATTGCATCCTGTAAAAACATTAACTTTCATTAAATACATAATACCTCCATTCCACCATAAGAAGCAACGCTATCCTATTCTAATAACCTCTGGAATTCTGGGTAAATTGCGCACCTCTAGATAAACTAATTTTGTTCCAAGTAAGAAAAGTTTTACTTCTCCTTTAAAATGGATGCCTGTATCAATTATTTACAATTTATTAGAAAATTTCAGGTCAAATTGTTATGAGAACATTTTGTTTTCGTCCAGGATAACAGAAAAACGTAATAATGAATACAACTAGTTATAAATATAAGTTGGTCGGTTAGTGGTTTAGAACACTATTGTCTGTTTCTTAGTTGTTTTATTTGCAACTGGAATGCTAAAATTAATTTCGGAAGTTAGTTTAAAAAATCGTAATTCAATAAATCTTTATCTATACTATTATATAAAACGGAATATTATTTTAACTTTCACCGGGACAATCCAAAATAATTTTGAACAAAGAGTAACCAAATTTTAATGCATATTTAACAGTAAAACCAAGAGAGGGACGAGACATATCGCATATAAAATTGTTTTAATTAAATCATACAAAATAAATGTTCCTGAGCCACGATGTTATATGTTTTAATCTGCTTTTACTACAAGTATGTCGGTAGCACGGTTATCAAATGAACTTTTTTGAAACTGGGAGTCTGGACCGTAAATTAAGAAGACGTATATTCTTATTCATGTGATATTCATTTTGAGATGTTATAGTTTGAGAAAATAAATTGATTTTTTCAACTTATTTTATTGGGAATTTACATTTGCAATATATTAAAAATATACTTATATTAGTTTTGAAATGAAAACAGGCTTTCATTTGGGATATATTAAGTTACCTAGAGTCAAACTGGCTAAGCAGCCGGCAGTAATAAATAAATAACAATATACAAAAATAGGGAACAAAAGTATTCGTAAAGTAAATTATATTAATCAACATAAAAATTGAAATAAGATAATTCTTTTCAAAACTAGCCAAAAAAAAATTCTGCAAATTAAACTTTTGATCCCTGTTTCTGTCAGATTCGTGTTTTTTATTTTTGTTTTTTATTCATTTTCTTCTTCACTTTTTTACAGTAAACCTTCAATAGACTTTTTTGAATCTGTGTCGGTCATAGGTTTTTGTTGGAGAAAAACATGAAAAGTTCATAGAAAAGGTTTTCGGAAACACCATGGAGAGACTCCCTGGGGCCGTGCTGTGGTCTGATATTAGATGTCGTACATACCTTCACTAGTCGATATTTGAGTCTAGATGTGTGCATGATGCAAGTTCAAATCCTTGTAGCAAAACTTATTTAAACTTTCTGTTCACTTGTTTCGAGGTATTGTGTATGATTTATGATCAGGGTGGTTTACGCACCTTGGTTCTATATGGTGCTGGTGGACGACTTTCTAGACAGTGAAAATTACCAGCAATTGCTGTGGTCTGCTTATTTTCCTGCTCTCAATCCTTTTAAGCATGATTAAATATGCTCAACAGACTACATTAATGTCTTCTGTACCCATCAAACTCTCTTCCAGATCTGAAAGAAGCTCCCCATATAGTTTGAAAGTCTTTGAGGCTAAAGCTTATTTACAATCATGTAACAAATATATGAAATATTTGCTCTGCTTGTGTGGCTGGCGAAGGTGCCGACACACTTTAATGGACTTCCAAATTATTTTTTTATTTTAATTTCATTAAATAAAGTGTAAAATAATTGCCTATGCTTTTTTCCTCTTTTTCTTTCAATAATAAGGTGAATATACTCATTTGCATTTTTTTTATCTGTTATAAACATATTACATACAAATATCATCTCTCCCATCTTTCTTACTTGGAATTTATAAGTACTTTAATTCCCGAACTATGCAGAATGGTAAAACGCTGCTCTTCAGTACCAGAGTTCGCGGGATGTTCAAAGCCGTTCGAAATCGTCTTTAAGAAAAAGGTCCAGTATCATTAGACCTCGTGGGCAAAACAGGAGATCGTAACGCTGACAATCAACAATTTAACTATCAACAATTTTCAAATTATGGACAACAGTATATATCTCACGTTAACTATAATTTTTTTTATTAACTTTTCTTAAACAATTGTCACAAAAATGTATAATCTTATTGTAAAACAGAAAACTACAACATTTTAAACACAACAATAATGTTATTAATTCTGATCTATGATTATAATTGCTGTCAGACATATTAATCTCTGCGTTATTAGAAATTTTAATTTCAGCGACATTTGAAAAGGTTCACATTATTTGCTGCTGTTGGGTGTATCTGTTGCTATAGCTCACAGTAGCTTTTATATTATAAAATATAGACTGACGATATAGATATACAATAAAATATATACTATTAAATATAGATATAATAAAATATTTTAAACAATCTCCCAGATAACAATAAATGAAAACATAAATATCAAAAAGTGAAATTTTTTACAATTATTTTAACGCTTTGTCGATATTAAAAATCTGAGACCATCATACTTTATATTATATACTTTTGAGTAATTTTACATAAAGAACATTATAACAGGAATAAAGAATATAAATCAGAGAATAATTTTGTGTAATTCATTATTATCACATTTCTATAATTAATTGTGTAATTGTAATCATCTAAATATTTCTGAATAACTTATGATAAACAGACTGCACAATTATTCAAATAGTCTACCACGGCAGATTGTTCACAGTATATTTTATAGTGTCCTACTAAATATATAGATAGATTTCTCTATTTTTAATTTATACAATTTCGAAGTATGAGTACATATCCGTTTTCCTCTTCTAATGTTTTATATTGAATTTGTTAATTATATAAAACCAATATTTTATTTGCCATATTTTATGATTCCGAATAGATATTATCGAAAACTTTCAGACATTCACCCCCCCCCCCCCCCCCCCCCCCCCCCCCCCCCCCCCCCCCCCCCCCCCCCCCCCCCCCCCCCCCCCCCCCCCCCCCCCCCCCCCCCCCCCCCCCCCCCCCCCCCCCCCCCCCCCCCCCCCCCCCCCCCCCCCCCCCCCCCCCCCCCCCCCCCCCCCCCCCCCCCCCCCCTCCCCCCCCCCCCCCCCTCTTATTTTAGAAAAATTACTCATTTTAATTTGGTAGATCGAAGAAAATGAGTCTTTTGATGATTAGGTCGTCTCAACAAAAATATTTGTAGATCTGCAAGAATCTTTTTATATCACTAGAGGATTTATAACCATATAATTAACGGATTATATAAAGCGAAGAACCATTGCACAAGCTAGACGTACCAACGGGAAAAAGAGTATGGGAAAGACCAAAACAAGCATGCGCCATTTATAAGTTACTTTGTTTTCTGGAACACACGAAGATTTATCAAAATACAAATAACTTAAACACACACATAAGGGTTTGCGGTTAAAGAATGCTCCTGTGTTTAAGTTGTATGTTCCTAAGATTGAAAAGTCACCATATACACCATTAAGTATCATTCTAAATGTAATTATATTTCCATAAACGTTAAAAGCTTCTAATTTCTTTCTTATGAATTTATACATCGTCACGTGGTTTTATCGGTTTCTTCCTTTTTTCTCAAGTTTATTTATTTTATAAAAATATGCGACAAGGTTTAACTGCTTACATATATATTTACAAACATATATCTCAATTACATTACAATTACAATAACTTTAATATTTTCAAGTACACACACACACACACACACACACACACACACATATATATATATATATACACACACATATATATATGTAAATATATATATACACATATATATATATATATATATATATATATATATATATATATATATATATATATATATATATATATACAATATATATGTGTGTGCATGTATGTCACGTTAAGTGACTAATAAAATTAAACAAATCAGTAAATTCTTCTTAGAAAGATTTTATTATTTGAAGTGTCGAATGTAGCGTATGATGAAAAGCCAAATCAATAGACAAAGAACTGCTCTTTGGCTAGGAGTCACAAGTCAACTGATTTCAATTGTTCTGCCACTAATTCTGAATTGTAAAGAGTTATTTCCTTTTTTAATAACACCTTTAATTTTTACATTTAATAATCAAAATGAAAAGTCTCCCACATTGTCTATCTATATCTATTTATCTATCCATCTCTCCCTATATACACTATTTTAATTATGAACAAGCTGTTAATATCATAAATAAAAACGTATGTACGAATGGGTCTACGATTATTGCGGTCTTTCCATAATAAATAATGAAATATGTTTCATAATCTAGATTAGAGTGGTTTAGAGTGCACATAACAAGCAAGTAAATGTTTGTGCATCTTTTACTATGAAAAGGCAGAGTGCCTGAGTATATTCAGATGAATTTTTATAGCAATAAAATTTTCCCTCTCTTATATAAAAAATAATGTTTGTTCTGGTAATCTTTTGGGGATTATGAAGCAGGTCTTGGATTACGGTCTTTTGTTTGTTATAAAACGTTACCTGTTTCCCTTGGGTAACAGCTGCAGTTGCCAAGATAATATGAAACCGTAATTCTTCTCCTTTGAGATCCTTTTTATTCACGTAAACAAATCTGAAATGGAGGAAAATGCAAACACTAACAGCCGTTATAAAACCTATGTAGTACATTCACTGACTCACACTCAAATGTATATTTGTGTGTGTGTATGAATGGAAGGTATATTAAACAAACTATCCTAGTTATTCTAAATTAATTCTTCTAAAATTAATTTCTGGTAATTCTATAATTAAAATTACAATTATAGATGAAAAGGTTCCTTTTGTAACTGAAGTAGATTTTAAAGGCCACAAAAACATCAACATAATTTCTGCTTAGGTTCTCTATTCTGATATTACAAGTAATTGAATTTCAGTTCTTAGAGTCCACACGTCATGTGCTAAGTAATAATCTAACTGCCTGGCTCCTTTGTTCTTTTTGACACTATAGAAGGGAAGGTTGAAAGTTTTAGAAGATTCAAAAATGGATTGATATAAAGTTAAATTTTAATTTAAAAATTTGCCTTTTTCTTTCATGTCTAAAGACTGTTCTTTATCAAATGCGGATTGAAGCTTGTAGAGAGTAAAAACAATCATTACACACACACACACACACACACACACACACACACACACACACATATATATATATATATATATATATATATATATATATATATATATATATATATATATATATATATATATATATATATATATATATATATATATATATATATATATATATATATATATATATATATATATATATATATATATATATATATATATATATATATATATATATATATATATATATATATATATATATATATATATATATATATATATATATATATATATATATATATATATATATATATATATATATATATATATATATATATATATATATATATATATATATATATATATATATATATATATATATATATATATATATATATATATATATATATATGTGTGTGTGTGTGTGTGTGTATATATATACAATAAATCGTACGTCTCTAAAGGCGTATTACTGAAACTTGTCATATCGATTCATGCATCGTTGAAATAACTACAAACATACAATTTGAACATGTAAATTCGACGAAATTACAATATATATGTTCTAAGATTGAAAAAGCGTATAATAGGGAAACAGAAATACCAAATTCGAAAACTGATGATTTTAAACATTTTAAATATTTTCAAATTGTTAAATGTGGTCGACAATGAAAACATTAAATGCAATTTTCAGGAAATATTTTTCCGATTTATTCCTGAGCAAAAACAGTATATTAAATTTTTATTAAAACATATTGAAATTTCTTGCGTATAATTTTTATGATACCGTAAATGTAAACCAGTTTCTTTCAAATTACAGTTTCGTTTATAAATTATGATACTGAAATGTTAAAAGTACATTTAAATCATTTTTAAATGTACATATCACTTTTGCCTTTTAAAATATAGAATTAAAGTCATGTAATTCTGAGTGTATAGATAAATATAAAACTTAATGAGAAATGAAAAACCTTTTTCATAATTATTTTTCTATAAATATTCATTTTACATGCATCAATGCACTTGAAGTTTCTACAGATATATTAGATTTTGCTTTTTAGTATAAAATGTCTCAAAAATAGTCAGATACTTAAAGTATGGGATATTTCTGTTCAATATTCTACAGGATTTGAGACATATTTACTGTATGACAAATTTATTAAATTTTAAACTTATATTTCTATCGTATATGGCAAATTATTTAAAATATATTTTGAAACTCATTTATGAATAAGTTTATATTTATATTTAATTATCCGAGAAAAAAATTTTCATTACCCCATGTTTTTTTTTGTGATAGGTTTTAAGTATAAACTATAGACAGAACCAAACAATATTACTTACATGTATAAAGAATGTTTATCGATATATACGAAAGAAAAAAGTATGATAATTTAATATATTTAAAGTAATGCTCAGTGTTCAATTTAAGTTATGTAATAAAAAAAATCTTTTTACATTGGACCTACATAATGCAAGATGACAATATTATATATCCTTTTCACTGACTCAAACTATTTTAAAGTAATGTTATCAGTTGAATCTTAATTACGTAATATATTGAAATTCTTTTCATATCAGACTTACATGACTCAAGATGCCGAAATTGTATATATATTTCACTGATTTCAAGTATCATCGTTGTTATTTTATATGAACATATAATTTTATACGTTTGATTATAGTTTATAAATTCTTTTTTGTCGTTCTTACTACATTCCTCATGATTTAAATTAGGAGAAGTGTAAGAAGGTATAACTGAGGAATTTATTTTTGACTTTGTTTTGCTAAGAAACAAAATATATTTAGGAATTTCTGTATTCAACTTCTTTCAGAACACATTTCTTATACTGTGTTAAAAGAAATTACGTTTATTAAGTTTGCTATCCTTCTAACTACACCTCTCATGATATAAATTTTGGAGTGTAATAACGTGTATTAACTGATGACATTTTTTGCTTGGTATCGAAATATATACTGGAGTTATTTTAAATAACTGCTTTCAGAATATATTTCTTATATTGTGTAAAAAATATATATTTGTTAAATTGATAGACGAATGTTCGTTTGATGATGAATCCCGAATCGAGAATTATGTAAGACGTATTTCTGATTAAGGTTGTTCTGTGTAAATTAAGGTGTAGTGTTTTAGGATCCTATTACACCGAATACTACAACATTCCCCTAAAAGAGAATGGGAAGTTCATTAGCGAACATGGGAACTCTAATTTACGGTATGTATTAATACGACTATCATATCTGCAAAGATTCGAGGGAACATCGATTGCTTACCCTTTCGAATTATAATTTGAAACCCTTTGACAGTTAACGAAGTTTAGTTTGCGATATGGTATTTTATGAGAGTGAAAATGAAATTCTTTCCTTCGACAGCCTATTATTGTAAATATAGAAATGATTAATTACCTAATGTTACCAATAACTACTCCACAAATCAGAATAGGGGACATTCAATTAATTACGATTTGACTAATTACTAGAAAGAGATTAATTATGCAGTTATAAATTCGAGTATTTAACTAGTTATTAATTCCAAAATACCAATGGAATGCTAGTATAGTTAACTATTGTTATTACTACAAGAACCTTTCAAGAGTGTTGCTATCATAAAACACAAATTTGATATAGAGTTTAATTATTGAGCTGAAATATTTTACATATATAAATATTTTTTATATATCTCAGTATATGCACATTTTTTATAATTTATTCAATTTGGTCTAAATAAATGGATTTATAGAAAATACTCGGCGCATAAATAAATATAAAGATAGTATGAATTGGTAATAAAAAAAATAAATTAACAACTTAAAATGAGAAATATGTTTGCTTTTTAACAGCGATTATGAAACTTTCGTATATATTTAATTCCAAAAAATAAGTTAACTATTCCAAAACAGTTAATTTTTATTTTTAATAAAATAATCACGTCTAATTAAGAGTCCCCTTTCAAACAGAAAATAGTTATTTATCTTGTTGCAGTAAATTTCAAGAAAAACTAATATAAACCTGTTACATTTAATGTCTAAGTTATTTTAGATTCTAAGAAAGGTATTTTTAGAACATTTAAAAAAAATTACAAGAAAGAAGGGGAATACAAAGAAGCAATGCATTAATCGTTAAAGCCTTGAAAAAGCTATTCAATTTAAAGTGTTAATAATATCTCTTTGGTTCTATATTTAGTTACTTCAAAACGGATTGCTTTAGGAAGATTACTTTTTAAATAGGAGGACCTTTATAACTTTGAATTAATAAAGATTAAATACATTTTATATTAAAATACAATACTTGATGGTAAATTAATTTTAGGCTTTAATAATTAGATTTCGAATATATTGAGGCAAAATTTCATTTTAATTTGGGACATTCTTCTCTGAAATTGCATTAGTATTTACTAGACATTTCAGGAAAAAAAAATATACGCCATTTTTCTCTCTACTGCCTTTCTCTCTCTCTCTCTCTTTATATATATATATATATATATATATATATATATATATATATATATATATATATATATATATATATATATATATATATATATATATATATATATATATATATATATATATATATATATATATATATATATATATATATATATATATATATATATATATATATATATATATATATATATATATATATATATATATAAAATATATATATATATATATAAATAAAAATATATATATATATATATATATATATATATATATATATATATATATAAAATATATATATATATTTATATTTTTTTTTGTTTAAAATTAATATATATGTTTTTTTGTCATTTATATACAATATTTACATAATTATTTTAATAAATTATAAAAAAATATTTTTTAAAAAAATAAAAATATATAAAAAAAAAAATGTTTATATATAATATATTATATAAAACCAGAATATATCCGGTGTCCCGCGTGCACCTTAACATGCTTCTCCAATTTGAACTTCGTGAACTGCGCCGACTTTTGGTGCATTGTGGTGACGAAGGAAAACATGAGCATTTTGTGATGTTCAACATCAGTACATTGACATTAAACAGACGCGCTGATGTTCTTTCTCCAACTGTAGATCATGTTTTGTTTGGCAGTTGTGCATATCAGGTTTCAGACTGCATATGTATGCGAATGTACAAGAAATGTAATTTGTCATAACAACAATTAAGCAAGCGAAACTATGTATTATAATGTATATAAAGACATGCAACATATAATTTCTATATATTACACATAAATATAACATATCTTATATAAGCGGCACTTCAATTTAACTGGTTATGAAAGACGTTGTGAAACGTACATTGTGGCGTTAGAAAACGTTTTTGAGCATTTGCTGTGATGTAATTATCATCTATTGTAAAAATCATATTAACACCGCTGTTGATATCATTTTTTCTCCTTTAAGTCATCTATAATTGCATTTTCAGACACAAGTTCCTCTGTAAATGTTGTTCATCTTGATATGACAGACAAGCATGTTAAGTTTGTAAACAACCTTTTATGACAACCTATATATATATATATATATATATATATATATATATATATATATATATATATATATATATAAATAAAGAGAGAGAGAGAGAGAGAGAGAGGTTACATTAAAGCTTAATTTCCAGAGAGATGTTTTTGTATTACCAACAAGTTAGTCTACAAGGTAATCACGAGGTACATTTAAGTTATGTTTGTATGCTTTAGAAGCTAACTCAAATCACAAGGTAACTCAAAATTCTTTTTAAATGTCTGACAGTCCACTGTAGTAAATATTAAAACAAAAAGTATAAAATAAATGATATCAGTGTAATAGGAGGATTCAATTTTATCAAAAAAATGTAAAAAAAATTAGAGGTAAGCAATTAAGTGGTATTCTTTGATTCTCTTTTCTCAATTACCATTGTGCATGTGTGAGGCTTGATGCATAATGGATCAAACATCATATATGCTCAATGGTAATTGAGAAAAGAGGATCAAAGAAGTCTGATAAAAGATAAGTAATGGTTATGACTATGGTTATGACTCTTCAGGGATGCTTAAGATTGCTAGACAGAGATAAAAATGGTGTCTGCAAGGATGACACCAGGGGTGACACCAGGGCTTGAGCGAGATTTACAAGCGCCGGCTGTAAGAGTGAGAGCAGGAGGTAATAAAATTGGCTATTTTATGATACTTCGTAGAGCATGATCTGAGGCAGCAAATAAAGTAGCCAAAAGATGCCAATTGGAGTTTTGCGTTTCGAAGAAGGGGAGGAATAAAACAAGATGTGTAAGCAGATAAAAAAAGGCGAGCGGAAATTAAGGGAAGGCAAAGTTGGCTGGTAGAAAAAAAAGGAGGACAAACAGAGTCAAGAGGAGTGTTAGACGGTTGAGATTATAGTAGAAGGAGGACGTGGAGAAGAAAGTTAATTCTCTCATCAAATATATTAGCTGTCAAGGGACCCAGATCAACCATCCAACAGTCTTTAAACCAACCAAGAATATTTCTTCTAACAGAAACGGACTCTATGATGTCTTGTAAGATACAATATTTAATTAATCTTTAAAATTGTGGTCTGTGTTTTCATTATTTGATTATTTTTTATTTTTTTTTATAAAATTTTTTATTATTATTTTTAAGTAAAATTTCAATAGAAATTTTTATAAAATTTATGTATATTTTTAATGTTAAATGATTAGAATAAATTTATAAAGTGTAAATGATAGTGTAAATAAATTTTGTTAGTTGGTTAATTATTGTATCAGTCTTTTATTTTTGTTCTATGTCATTGCTATTTATATCATAAAAATGTCTATAGTCTCTGAAGAACTTGTTAAATTTCAAATGAAAATAATTTACACACCAAAAACCAAAAAATAATTATTAATCTTATACTAACCAAAAAATATATGCCATGATATTAATCTCATGTTAATACCTAAAATTTGAGAGGGCTATATGATAATCGAAGGCTTTAACTTGTACATAACTAGTAAGGAAGCATGAAAAAATTATTAAAAAATAACTTTTGCTCACGGGAATAGTTCAATTCACATGAGGCATTTAAATTTCATTTCCAATTAGTGGATCTTAATATAAAATTCTAATTACTAAAAATTTTAGAAAAATTGATTATATATATGCTATATATATCTAAGAGATCATAAAAAGGTGATTTTAAAAGTAAGTTGGTTCTCAGAAAGAAACTTTTCATCCAATCTTAGCTGTAAAATCATGAAGCATATATAATTTATTTTTGTATAAAATAATTTTGTACAAAAATATTCTATAAAACTTTAGGATAGTTAAAAATCACCTTGAAACTCCTTAGCATCCGCTGTAGTGAAGTTCTTTATATAGTTCTAGCATGGAAGTTAGAAAAAAAACTTGCATATCCAGAGGTTGAATATGAATAAAAATAAAATATTAAGAATAATTAGGAAAGCTTACAGGTAATTATCAATTCAGCTTTTCTACATGGATTTTTAATTGAAACTATTATACATAAGATAAAATATATAATAATAACACCCCGTATAGGTCTGCAAATAGCTATCGGGAAACACCAAATGGACTAGGTTCGAAGAACAACAATCATCATAATCAGTGACCACTGAGAGGATAGCTCGTGGGACTATCAACGTCATCCGAGAAATAAACCTGAGTCGATCCATAGACATCGAGCCACGCGATTTCGGACGTATTATTCTAGTGACTGTTCACGTTATCGGTGTGCAAGTCCCAGAGACTATTCACCGACAGCGTTCATACTCAGTGATTTTCATTCGCAGTTTGCTGACCATTGACAACTTGGGATAACGTAAATGTGTACTCGTCGTGCCGACTGGGACCATCACACACTGGTTCACGGACTATTGAGGCTTACGATAGTAAATGTGCCTTGAATTTTTTAACAATACCTTCAATATCATCAGTAACGAAGGATTTTTCTGAATACCATGGCATGACAATTTGTAACCATAGGCTCTGAAAGTAGAAAATAGTTCTTCATTACGTAATCATCCAAAACAATATATTCTACTTGACAAAATTAATTAAAGTATTTGACTACACGCTTTGAAACAATTTCACAATCCTTTTTATTTAACCCCTTCCCTGTTTTTCCCGTACGCCATACGGGCATAGCTTTCGTTCCTTTACTGATTTGCCCATACGCCGTACGGAATCTGATTTCTATTTCGCTTGCACTGTCGGCCTTATTTTTCCAATTCTAGTAACAAATTATTCAAAATGAGAGTTTGCAGTTTATTGTACTTTCTACTCTGATCAGTTCAAAAGAGCGGGTTTTTTTCCCATTTTTTTATCAGAAGACGAAATGTTATCTTTCAGTGTATAATTTCTTTTATATTTGCTAACCGCCTGATAATTTTACTGATGTAAGAGTTGAATAATATATTTTTACTTTTAAATAATGGATAATTCAGAGCGTATGGAGCTAATTTCTTGTGATTCGAACTGTGACTCGGAATCAGAAACTGAATTATCTGTAAATGATAGTATCGAAAATTTACTAGATGACCTGGATAGAAGTGACTCTGTTAGTATTACAAATGGAGTCATTCAAGCAAGACATTTTTTTAAAATTAATTTTGATTATCCTTTATCCGCCTCTTAGATTTGCTTTCACTGGAATTCCAAAAATTAACAGATATCGATCCTAAAGGTAAACTTCAGTTCATGATGCTTATAGAAAAGAAAAAGATGTAATAGATGCTTAAAATATTAGAAATGTTAATTTTAATAACATATCTTTACTTAAAAATTAAAATTAATAAAAAAATGCAATAAAAATATCTGACATTTTTTGACCGAATTCTGGAAAAAAAAAAATGAAATGTAAATTTTTTTTAATTTAAGGGTAGATTAATATATTAAAACATATTTCAATTCTAATGGTTATATTTTTTTTTCATCAGTTTTAGATTTAGATTATTTTTACAATCGTATGTTTAATTTAATAAATACAATATATATATAATATATATATTTATATATATATATATATATCTTAAAAGAAAACAATTTTTGATAATAATACTGTATTCGTTTATCAACTTTATATGTTCTTTTCAATATTTATCCATTTATTTTTTAGAATTTTATGAGAAAGTGAAAAAAGATATAATCATCCCATTTTATTTATTTCAAACTAAAATTAAAATTAGACATTTAATTGGATATATACATGCATAATATTGCTTATATAACATATTTTTCTTTATACACAGTTACATTTTCAAAGTAATTTAATGAAACTACAGTACTAAACATTACAAAATATGGTTAAGTAATTTATTTATGCTGCTAATGATAAAATGTGTAAGATTAATTCCAAGTCTTAAAAAAAGAGAGAAAATATCACACAAATGACATGAAATAATCCAAAGATTGCTTAGAAACATGTAAAATATACATTTAAATTTTTAATGTACTACCAATAACTGTCTTACAATTAATTGTTTTGTAAAAACTAAAGAATTATAATTCAACAAATGCTTTATTTTTTCAAGAATTCAATATGTTGATTTAATTTGATAAACAGTTTACAAACCTTTAAATGAAGTGAGTAAAATAATAAACATGTTTCATGTCTTAATATTTTGACATTTTATAAAGGGATGTTTAAAGATTAAATATTGATATTGTGTTGCTTATATAATTTCATATACTTATATATAAAATATACTTTTTACAAAAAATGATTATATTTTGTAAACTGATTCATAATTTTATATATAATGGGAGCTCTTTTTACGTAATTGTAAAATATCCCCCCTTTAATTTTGAAAGATAATAAAACTTTTATTATATCTACATATTTGCTCAGAAAATGAAACAATGATTGCTGTACAAAGTACATAAAATTCCTTTATGTAGAAAAAATACATAATTTTCTCTTATAATATTGCTGTTTATTGGGATTTGTAATTAGATTCAAGTGATTGCTTTAAGTGATATTCATTTATTCCCAGTTGAATGGTATATAACTAACGAAAGAAAATATTTAATTTATTGTTTTTAATGAGTATGCAAATAAAAAGTATGTATCTATTTCCTTTTTTATTACTTTGGCATTTCAAAAAACTGACTTTTAGACATATTTTCTATATTAAATAAAAAATTAATGTTTGAAGTAAACGCATTCTTGATATAAAACAAAAATTAATGGATATAGGTTCTAATTTACACCCACACCTTTCTGATTTAAATTGCTGTTAAATTTATAATAATAGCAAGTATGTATTAAAACTATCAAATAATTACATTTACATTACACACTTATGGATTTGTGTTTGTGTGTATTGTTGTAATTAAATATTTAATACCTTAAAAAACATTTATCTCAAAGTCATAAATATGACAGTCAATTACATGCAATGAAAAATATAAAATTTTTCATGTATAAAAATTTTTAATAAGATTTATAAATTATAAAATATAAATTTTTAAACAGTATTTCTATATTCAAACTATTGCTTTATACTAAAAGTAAAACAGAAATCTTCATTTTTGTGAAACAAAATAATTACTTTTTTAACTTTGACTTTGAGATATCTTAGAAATCCATTTTTTCAGTTTAAAATCAGTTAAAAAAATAAAAATTTATATCAAGGTTTCAATAATAATGTTGTACTATTAATATTTGGATTTTAAAAAAATTTGAATCTTAATAGTTAAAATTAATGCTTGAAACATAAAAAGTCAGTTTGATATAAAACTGAAAATGGAATTTTTAATTAAATTCACGCATAATAAAAAAATATAATCATAAAAATTTTAATGATATAAATAAAATTTAATTAAACTTGTATTAAAATATCAAAATATTTATACTTCTCTTTATTACTGAAAAAGACATAACATGTACAAACTTTCATGTGACATATTAAAGAATACATTGCTACAATTATTTTAAAAACGGTAAATGTTTTCATTTATACTAACAAATGTAA
>CM063508.1:104954542-104964542 GCA_032207245.1 Pardosa pseudoannulata | reverse complement strand
AATTGAAAGCGAGTTCAAAATCCACCCCATCCCCCCTTTTCGAGCGTTTAATGCTATTATTTCAAGCCTTATCCTTCCTCTTATTCTATACGAAATTCATTCTTGATAGGATGGCAAAAGTGGAGAGTAATATTTAAATTTCTGGACTGTTTCTACTTGACTACCTGACTTCATATACTTTAATTAGTTCGCTCACAACGTGCAGGCGTTGTACGTTTGGTACAATGGCCGCCCAATTGATCATCGTACTTCTCGGGTTGACGGTTCTATCCCCGACGCAGCCAATTTTTTTTAATGTCTAATAAATTTAATATTTTCTGCTTTTTCTTTTAAATTCTTATTCCGAAAATTGTTTTATTATTTTTAAAATAAATTTTTACTATTTTTTCAACTTTTTATAATTTTTATTTTATTAAATTCACGTATTGCTTTCCGGATGTCCCTGACCACATAAACATTTCATGTTGTGTATCCTTAAACTTTCCTTCTCGTAATGTAATAATAGCCTAAGTTATCTGTCCGTATGTCCTCGAAAAGTTATGAAGCTGTTGGACATGGAATGGATAGAACATCCATATTGGATTTTTGATGAGTAAGGGTTTGCGCAATTGAAAGCGAGTAAAGTTTATCTTTTCCTAAACTATAGATCCGAATCTGAAGTAAATTGGTATAAGCAAGCTTCGTATCACTCGTATCGAAAAATACTGTCCTCTTTAAAACGTTCGAAATCCACCCCGTCCCCTTTTCGAGCCTTTAATGCCATTATATCAAGCCCCATTTTAAGAGCAAGCGATTAAATTTATCAATTTATCACATAATAAATAGGTAAAAATAACAATTTTTTTCTAGCATTATGACTTCACTCCTTTAACCATCTCATTTAATCATTTCTTATTTTAAATTATTTAAATATTTTCTGCATTATTTTCATACGTTTTATCACTAAACTTAGATATTACATAAAAAACTTTCATTTTTATTTGACTTAAATAATAGATTAAGTACATATGTGATAATTTTAATCGATTATCTTTATTGTAAGGTAATTCTCAGAAAAAAAAATCTTTAAAAAAATGTTCTTTACAATTCAGGAAAATTAAAAATTTTACTGATTCCGTCATATGATGGGCTATATGCTAGTTTATATAATAATAACCTAAGTTATCCCGTCTGACTAAATAAAATCGTCTGTCTTCGAATTTATGAAGCGGTTGGACCTGGAATAGACAGGGGCATCCATATTCGATTCTTGACGAGATAGGGTAAGCAACGTTCGAAATACCCCTTTCTCATATTTTCTAGCATTTAATGACATTACTTCAATCCCTATGCTTCCTGGTTAAGAAAAGGCTATTTAATGTATCAATTTATAACATAATAAATAGGTAAAAATAACATTTTTTTCTAGCAATATAACGTCCTTCCTTTACACATCTTATTTAATCATTTCTTATTTTAAATTATTTAAATATCGTCTGCGTTATTTCCATACCTTTTATCACTGAACTTAGATATTACGTAAATAGTTTTGTTTCATATTTGGTTTAAATAATAGATTAGGTACGAATGTGATAATTTTAAATTGAATCATCGATGATATTTTGTTGCAATGAAAATTTTATCACCGATATTAAAAACAAATTCTATCTACCTCCAGGGTGTAGTGGAAATGATAGTTTCGTTACTTTACTTCCATTAATTACTGTGGCTAAAACAATTGGGATGAACGTAAAAATAATTACGACTTAGCTAAGAAAACTTTGAATTATCTTTCCAATTGAATTGAACATGATTCTAAACTGAATTCACTGTATCGGGAGACTTTAGAGGAGTAGGAAGATAAACAATAATTTGAGAGTTTACGAGATAGATCTCAGCCAAAAACATTTTTTTTTGTCTGCCTAATAGGGTACTTTACAATTTTGGAAAATTAAAGTTACTAATCCTGTGATATGACTTGCATATATTATATTACTAGCATATAGCAATATTTTATAAAAAAAACTAGAAAATTTTGTAATAACACGACATGTGTTTCAAAATTCCTTTCAATTTTTTTTAAACCTCTAAGTTATTGTAGGGATTCAGTATATCGTAAGGTAATATAAACCAAGTCACTACAAGCCCCAATTAACTCCTCTACAAGTTAGAATTTTCATTGTATTTTCCAAGATGAACACACAGGTAATAAGATATAGCTTAACTGCGCTTCACGCGAAAGCTAGAATTTATTTATTCCTTTCAAATTTTTTGAAACCCCTAAGTTATTGTAGGGATTCAGTATATCGTAAGGTAATATAAACCAAGTCACTACAAGCCCCAATTAACTCCTCTACAAGTTAGAATTTTCATTGTATTTTCCAAGATGAACACACAGGTAATAAGATAAAACTATATTTTATTCCTTTAATAACACGACATGTGTTCAAAATACCTTTCAAATTTTTTGAAACCCCTAAGTTTTTGTAGGAATTCAGTATATCGTAAGGTAATATAAACCAAGTCACTACAAGCCCCAATTAACTCCTCTACAAGTTAGAATTTTCATTGTATTTTCCAAGATGAACACACAGGTAATAAGATAAAACTATATTTTATTCCTTTAATAACACGACATGTGTTTCAAAATTCCTTTCAATTTTTTTTAAACCTCTAAGTTGTTGTAGGGATTCAATATATCGTAAGGTAATATAAACCAAATTTATGTTCACATTCAACCATTAGGAGAAAGCATAGCCTTCCTTTCCAAAAATATCTCTTGGATCCGTATATCAGACAAATCTGCAATTAGAAATATTTTCAAAATATTTTTAATTGCAGGTATTTTCCAAGATGAACACACAGGTAATAAGATAAAACTATATTTTATTCCTTTTGGGTGCGTTGAATATATCAGTGAATAGAAATTTGAAAGTTTGTATAAAAATATGATAAAATATGCATACATAGTTTATAAAAATTTGGTAAGGTAATAAAAACCAAGTCACTACAAGCCCAATAAAATCCTCTACAAGTTACCTTAGACTAAAATGAATGGTACGTATTATTTATTCCTCCTGTTGATAACTTCATTAGTTTTACTTCTGAACACGATATTTTTAATGAAATGGATATAAAAATTCCTATTTTGAAAGTCATGTGTCTACATAATAGTCTACTCTTAATGTAGATAGCTAATTTATTAGTTTTATTTGCAAAATAAAATACATATATGACATTTTTTCGAAAAATTTCCTGTAAACAACGCTTTTTCACATATGTCTATTTTCTAAGTGAATATCTGTTAATTTATATTAAAATGAATTATTTTTTCTGACAGAGGTTGTTTGCACATGAGTTCTGAGTAATATAAAATAAAAATTGAGCACATTGTTTACTTCATGCCGTCAGCACCTGTAAAATACAATGATCCCCATTTGGGGCTCACGGTTATTGCAATGTAAAATGATTTATTTATGCTACAATTGAAATTTTCATTTGTTCAGTTATCTGGCACAATATGTTTCCGGAATTTCCAAAAAGGCTGTTACCCACAAAAGTGTGTGGAATGCTTCCACTGACAAATATAGACTTGATACGGGGGGAAAGAAAGGGGGAGAGTTTCAGAAAGAATGTTTCTAACGAAAATGTTGAATTTGCCCACTAATAATAATAATAGAAACAAGATGTGGGGGTGGAAATAGCATATGTATTGATGAACAAATGGTACGTTATTATGGTCATCATTTTCTAAAGCAGTTTATTAGAGGAAAGCCCATTCGCTTTGGGTTCAAGCAATGGGCAATGTGTTGTGGTGTGACGGGATATTGCTATAATGCTGACATCTATGAAGGTAAGCCAAGTAGAATTTCAGAAGAAGATAATTTAGAAGGAGATACTTATGGATTAGGTGTGTCAGTAATATTGAATAAGATAGCAACCATAGACAAACCAGAGGAACACTGCTTTTATTTCGATAATTTTTTCACAAGTTTTGATTTGCTGAAAAATCTAAAAGAGAGAAATATACCTGCGACAGGAACGGTGAGATGTAATAGGATGAATAAGTGCCCTATAAAAACAGATAAGGAAATGAAGAAAGAATTTAGAGGGGCTTTTGATTATAGATATGATGAAATAAATGGAATATTTGGTCTTGTTTGGAAAGATAACAGCATTGTTAAAATGTTATCAAATCATTTGGAAGTTTTACCTTTGGGACGTGTGCCGAGATGGTCTAGGGCTGAGAAAAAAAATATTAATTCCACAACCCAATGCCATTATAAACTACAATAAGAACATGGGAGGTGTTGACAAGCTTGACTGGAATGTACAAAAGTATAGGATAAAAATTAGAGGCAAAAAAATGGTACTTTCCTATTTTCACTAATGCAGTGGATGTAGCTCTAGTTAAGGCTCATATAATATATTGAATTGCTAATGGAAAAATGCCGCTATTAAATTTCAGACGAAAAGTTGCACGGTTCTATTTGAATTTACATTCCGTGTCTGACCCGAAAAATTGTGGACGACCATCATACAGTGTGAGTTCACAGAAGCGCGTACCAGAAGACGTAAGAAAAAATCCTCAAGGACATTATTTAGAAAGAACATTGGACGGAAAACAAAGAAAATGTGCGGTTTGTAAAAAAAATGTTCGGAAACAGTGCGTGAAGTGTGATGTAGGATTACACGTAGAATGTGTTATTCCATGGCACTCTTAAAAAAATTTACAGTTATTTACATGCAATGTACCGTGATCCCCAAATGGGGATTGATTTTTAAATCCATAAAAAACATATTTTTTTTTCTGTATTGTAAAATTTCAGTTTCTCTTTTATGAACAAACATCTTAATTGTTCATACCACTATTCAAAAACATCTTTTACAGGCAGCTTTCCATGTTATTATCTTTAACTAATGTTAAAAACTATATTTTTCCCGTTTTTCAGATATTGCATTTTGAAAATTTCTCAGTGTATCCAAGTGGATTTTCTAGGAGCAAAAAAAAAACACTGTTTTATTTATGGCAATAAATTTAGTTTTTCAGGCTATGTATTGTCACTTCAGTTAATCTGTCTCTAACGTATATTATTAGACTAGCACATTAAGCCTGTCATATGACGGGATCAATAAAATGTTTAATTTTCCAGAATTGTAAAGTACTTTATGAGGCAGGTAAAAAAAGTTTGTTTTTTGGTTGTGAATTGTCTGATACAAGTTCAATAATTTGTTTATCTTTAATGATAGCCTGCTAGTTGCCAACTTTAATTTATCTTGTCATATTACATGCTAGGATGAACAGCAGAGGTTTTAATATTCACAGTGATTATTTGGAGCTATATACGTATGATGATCAAAATTTAGGGAATCGATTGCAAATCGTGTGGTTATGTATGAAAATAACCCAGAAACGTAAGTATTCCTGGATTGATAAAGATATACAACTTAAACACTACATATTGATTGATGTGAAAAGACTCCTAGACTTTTATGAAAAGAATTTGTTGTTAATACCGGTGATAAAACTTTCATTGCATTCAAAATTATCACATATGTACCTAATCTATTATTTAACACAAATATAAAAGAAAATTATATACGTAAAATCTAAGTGAAGTGATAAAAATTATGAAAATAATGCAGACGGTAATTAAATTTCTTATTATAAATAATTAGAGATAAGAAATGATTAAATGAGATGGTTAAAGGAATGACGTCATAATGTTTAAAAAATGTTATTTTCATCTACTTATAATGGGATAAATGATGGGGAGGGGGATTTGGAAAGTATTCGAGCTAGCTTTCAATTTGCTACCCATTACTCCCCAAAAATCCAATATGGATTACTCTATCCATTCCAGGTCCAACAGCTTTCTAAATTCAAGGACAGACGGACAAATATTGTAGGCTATTATTATATAGGGATATGCGATTACATTATATTTTATGTAAATAGTAGTTAAATGAAAATATTTTGGATAATTTATCAGATACATCACTTCACTAATATCCTAATAAAACATAGTTGACAATATAAGATACATACCTTGCATAGTTTTCAAAAATTACATTCAAATCGTATTTAGCTTCAACACTAAGTAATATTATTCACTAATAGCAATGTTTTCGTTGTAAAAAAGATAACACGAGAGCAAATCACCGAAGCTTAGATACACAAAAAGAAAGTCTTGATTAAATAAAAAATTACAAATAGCTGTGTAAAGAGGAACTTCAAATGTATATTGATGGATATCTAATCCTGGGGTACGTTTTGCTGAGTCCGTGGTTTTTATGATGTCAAATATTAAACTCAAATCGTCACATTATTACCGGTGCTCTTTAAAATTATTTCATTAAATAAACTTGAAGAAATAAAACAATATTTTTTATAAAGAAAGATTTCAAGTTCTTTTTCCTTCAAGATAAAATTTCTGGCTAAAAAAACTCATTTTAACTACGCTGCTGCTGATTTTTTTCTCTCACTTAAACAGACTAATTTAATTAGAAACATATAAAGTGCTTGAGATACCTCATGGATGAAACAATTATTTGAATTTGTAACAGTTTTTGTAAATAATTTTTCATTAGTTAAAGTCACTTACGTAATTAATATTTGAGATGGTATAAAGAGTGTTTTCATTTTGTTATATAACACTATTAAATCGATTTAATTGGATTTTCTTAAAAATATTTTCCTAACACTTAAATATAAATAAATTTATAATTTTATATATATTTTCATTTCTTCCTTTAAGATTTTATAATAAGAACCGATTAACTATTCCATTTTTATTTTATAATGTAAATATATAAAAATATAATTTTCATTAATAAAATGTTGCTTTAGGTTTGTCATGTCTGCGATACATATAAGAGATATAAAAGACAATAGCTATAGAAATGAAATGATATAAATATATCTCAATTTTTAACTACAACGTAAATGCATGTGTAAATATACCAAGAATCTAACATGGTATGAAACTAAAATATTTTATGCAGATTTGTGTTCTTGGTTTAAATGGTCGATTATATCTCATTGGGGTACATTTTAGAACAATTTTATGGATTATTAGTAAATATCCTCTACACTCATATCCTCATCATCACATGGGCAAATTGGTACTTTGCCGAAGTGTCCATATAATATCCCTCAAATTTTTAGAATACATTTTAAAATATTCTTTGTGATTTTAGTAATAGAATGTTTCATTTTAAAAAACGAATTTCATAAAAAAATCTGGACACTTTTTATTAGTATAGCTTATATTATTTAGGTATTTAATTTAAGCATAAAACATTCTAAATCAGTAATATATTTATACTTTGTTAAAGTAGTATAAAAAATCTTTATGACAAGTAAGCTTTATTCTATAAAATTTCTGTAAGTGTTAAAAAAATTTCCCGCATATTTATCGGGATATAAATATTTTATATAAAATTGATTTAATTTGATGTGTTTTCATAACTCATAGGTTTAATCTAAAGACGCTTTAATAACTTGTAGATAATTAAGGACAATACATTCAACCAGGATATAAAACATTTAATATTGGATAATATATGACCATTAGAACCAAAACACTTTTTGTTTCACAAGAGCGAATGTCATAAACTTTGTAATTGCATAAATTTATAACATAATACACAATATACACATACGTGTATTTATCTATCTATCAATCTATCTATCAATTGTTACGAATTTCACACGTTGGCATGTATTTTTGCCGTATAATGTGTATTATAATGAGTAAATCATGTATTCGGCGAGATATTGGCTCGTAGGCGATGTTTTTGGCGACTAATTTTTGGCGCTAAGTTTGGCGATTTATCGCCAAATTTGGCGACTTGATGACTTTCTTTGCGACCGTTTGTACCTAGTACTTTCTAGAATATTCCAGTTCCTCCCGAGGATATAAATACCGGAGGGCCGATCCTGATCGACCTTTGGATGTGTCAGTCTAAGCCTGGGGGACATCTCCTGAGTCTAAAGACCTACGTTGTTTGGCGCTAACAGTTTTAGTGAACTATCGCCTGTGCTAGCCAGTTCTCGCGGTGTTGGCTGCTGTATTCGTATTTTCCCTGCATTACGAATAAAGTGATGTTATATCTGCTGTCTTAGTTCAAAGTCTACTCAATCCACGAACGCTACGCTTCATAAATTGGTAACACTATCTATCTATCTATCTATCCATTACATCATTAGAGGTGCTGTTTAAAATGGAGGATGTTATCGTTTGTTTTAATTATTACATAACGAGTTCACAATCTCAACTAATAAATAGTTCATTGTATTGATTTATGTATTATTTTTGTAAAATGAAGCAAAACCAGAAATTCGCTGAAAATTCAAAAAATGTTTTATTAGGCTGAGGAATATATTTTTATCCTAATATTGTGAAACTATAAATAGTTAAAAATATAAATATTCCATATTTATCTAAACTTGACATTCTGATGAAAATTTTCCTTTGTATGCTGAAAAATTTCACTTTAAAAAAAAACTTTATATGTACAAGCTTAAGTATTCCAGGTACCATATTGAAAACAGTCTACTTTTAGTGTCAAAACTACAAGTAATGAAATATAGGTAAATATGCAATGACGCTATATCTGATGGCCAAATCTGATTTCTTTATTTATACAGAATAGTCCATTAAGTTACTTGTGTCGTATTTGCCTCCGTATATAACCCTAAAAAGTTGTATGGTTAGTATGTTCATTTTTAAAGTCTTTACACCCTTAAATTGAGAGAAATACAATTATAAAATTAGAATCTAGATTTTAGGCAAAAAGTCAGAAGAGCTTTCACTGAATTTATCCCTAAAATATAAAGTGTAATATATAATTTACATCTACTAGAAAATAACACGGACCAGTATAAATAATATGAATAGTCTGTAGCGTACTGGGGCTCTAAGTGAGCCCGAGAAAGGATAGCGGAGGCCTACGTACAGACTATGATATTTATTTAGAAACACAATAGTGGAGTTATGAAAAATACAGATGAAATGATGAATATCTACAATGAAAAAGTGATTGCTGCAGCAATCAGCTTCCTAAGAGAAAAGGGGGGAGGACTCTCTCAGTCGCTCCCTCGAAGTTCTGGGCCGATGATATCACAGGAGACTCGATCGGTCAAAAATCCTTTCTGGGAATCGAACTCTGCTCTTCTTAAATTAAATGTATGCAGCGCTTGTGGATATATTTCAAAAGCAATTAGCGTAGGGCCAGCAGGTGCTAGTAATCGATTTGCCGAAATTCTTTAGGAATATTTCTGCATAAATGAAAAGAATCTAAAATCCAAAGTAGCTGGTCATCTTTTACATATGGTAGAGATAAATATAATATATATACTACTGATTGAAGGAGTAATGTAATCTTAAAATCCAATATTAGTTTAATATTATAAAAGCTCATAACAAAACAGATTTAGATATTATAATATCCTTATTTTTTAAAGTATTATATCGTTGTACAACTAAATTATCCAGCGTTCGGGTAGCAAATAGTAGGTACGTTTATACGTTTTTTCTTCTTATAATAAATGAGACAACATTGCATTGTATTTAAATCTGCCATAACATTCATTTCTGCATCCCTTCTTTTGATTTCAATATATATATATATATAGAATGATAATTAAATACATTTTCAGTTGAATGTTTCTGTGATAAACTAATTTAAAAAAACCATAATATATTAACAATATTCCAGTTTAATATATTTTTGTATCTTTATTAAGTCAATTGCAAAGAATGTTTGAAATAATTTTATTTCATTAGTGTTTTCATAGTGATATAAAGGAAAAAATATACATTGTTATTACAAGCAATTTCCTGTTAATTGATAGCATGATATTATAATTTGCCCACAAGAAAATATAAATTTCATATAGAATTACAAAGCAATTTTAAAAGCACAATTCAGAATATCTGACAAGAAAAAATATTTTCAGATTTTACTCAAAACCAGTCTTAAAGAATGTACATTGATGCTTAAAACTTAAGCAACA
>CM063508.1:104929542-104949542 GCA_032207245.1 Pardosa pseudoannulata | reverse complement strand
AATGAAAACTTGTTATAGATAATAGATTTTAAAAGATTTTAAAAGTAAGAAATAATGTAAATAAATAAATACTGTGCCTATTCCTGAATACTTTGTACATACCGGATATTTAATTAACTTATTTTAAGTAGAGTTTATTTATTTTAAATCATTCATGCTTCTCAGATATATAGATGAAACATACCAATCTAATATAATTTAAACACTTGTTCTATTCTATTTACATGAATAAAAATGCACTAAAAGTTTCTAATAATTAATATTTGTAATAATACTATAATATTTAAATAAATAGTAATAAAGTATTAGAAAATTATCACCTGTTATGACAGTCTTTGTTATTTGATATGCATTCTGCTCACTAGACTTCACTTTCAGGTTAGGATATATGTAGTTTACTAAAAAAGTAGAACTAGATATATTTTATACATTTTGAAATTCTGCTTAATGAATGCTATATATTTTTCCAATATATGCGAATAATATAATTATTATTATGACTAACTCATATGAAAAAAAGAGGTTTAATCATTGTTTTGCCATTCAGAGAAACTTTAATACCGTGATTGTAATATATCACCATAACATCATGCTTATTTCTCTATAGTTTACAGTTCAACTCTTACTTCGGTATTCAGTTTGTTATTTGTTTTTCCGAAGATTTGTACGGCCTAAGATCGTCAACGTTGACTGGCGAAAGTAAAATATATTCGTGGTCCCGATGTCCAATTTACTTTTTTGATACTTTTAGGGGTGTATGTCAAGCCTTGAAGATTCCGCTTGATAGCTGCTTCTAAATTATGTCGCCCTACTTGGATCAATGTCATTCTTTCAATCTTTATAAAATATTATAAAACATACTACACGATATTTAATAATTCTAACAAACCTCTAGTAGTATGAGACTGATTTCTTGAAATATTTTGTTCTCCATTGTAGCTTGTGGTTGCTGTACAATTAACATAACGTCTTTTCCATCACCAGGACTGAATGTCATAGAAAATTTATGGCATTAGTAACAAAGTCAATTAACTAAGGCATGACCCTGTAAGAAGAATATTGTAAATATGATCAGTATTATTATGCAAATTTCAAGTCGAATATATCAAAATCAAAGAGAAAAGTAGAGAAGCATTGAAAAATGGAATATATGATTACAGAATTTTGTATTGCGCAGATGTTATGTTTTCCGAAATACATCTAAATATCTGGTACCTTGTTGAAATACTAAGTGAAGCTTACAGATTTTGTGTAAAACTATTTATTGATTTTTTTAATTTAATAACCAAATGAGTCAATAATTTTATTTTACATTTAATATTCAATAATGATTTAATATTTAATAGTTATTAATAATTAAATATTTACATTTTATTAATAATTCATGTTTATTAGTAACAACCAAATTTTCACCATTTTTCTTTTAAAGATTTTAAACTTAATGTCTGTTTTACGAGTCTTACTTTGATTTATTATAATGAAACGAACAGATGCGTATAATATATAGATAAAAATGATGAACTATTGACAACTGTTGTAAAAAATTTAGTATATATATATATATATATTTGATTTGATTTTCCTAGATATATTATATATATATATATATATATTTAATATTTTGCATAAAAAATAAGTTAAGCCATTAATAATGTGTGTGTGTGTGTGTGTTTAAAACGATGGTAGAGTATTAATAATATAAAAAAAATTATGAATAAAAAATTTCAACATAAATAGATTGTCTGTGAATATATTCCACTATATTTCACGTTGTTAACTGTACTTTGCTTACTAAATTTTTGCTTTTTAATCTGGTTAAAATCTAGTATTGGCTTTAATCATACGATAATTTTAATATAATAGGTGCTTTGAAGCTTCAAAATGTGCAGATAAAAATGATGAACCAGTGACAACTGTTGTTATTAAGATTATGAAAAAAAAGTATAAGGCAGTTTAAGGTAAACAATAGTACTGCACTACCTCATGCAGCAAATAATATATACATATTTAATAATTTATACGTCACCATATATTTAAAAAATATATAATTCATTGTTATACAAACTAGATAAATATTTAGTACCAGATTTGGAATTCCATTTCAAGAAACGTGACTGGAATAGCATATTTAAAAGTAATAATAATAATAAAATATATGGTTTTTCTCTATTAAGCCATAGAAATTGTTTTAAAAGTTTTAATATTTTCAGTGTACAATACCGTTTTACACACTTACAAATACTCTTACTCACACAAAGTAAGAAAATTATGCAACGATGTGTATATAATACATTTATAAGTATGCTTGTTTTCGTGATAAAGAAATGCTCTATCTCTAAAAAAGTCTTTTTTCTGAAAAAGAAAACTTATTTTCTATGATTTGTACTTTATTAACCACTTCCGGTAAAATGACGAGTCTAGCTCGTCATTAGTTTTTCATTCCATACCGCACAATGACGAGCTACACTCGTCATGCGATTAAAGTTACTGTTAAATATGATAATTAATTTAGTTTAAAATTTCTAGTGTACTGAATTTGGCAACATTTTTATCACTTGTGAAAATCACAAGTCACTATTGCATATTGTTTACTTAGAATTTCTTGGTACAAGTCATTGCCAAATTAATGAGTCAGAATAAAAGAAAACCTACTAAGAATTGCCGTGTGTGTTACAAGAATCAAATTAAAAGTGAGACTACTTGGCGGTGTAAACAATTAAAAATTCCTTTGCACTTTGTTTTGAAAAGTAACACTAGATTGAAGACTATTATCTGTATACCTTATTAATGTTTTGCTTTGATATTTTCTTAATTTTACTGTTTCTGATATTATTTAACACGATGTAAAAAGTGGATTTTAATTAAGAATATGTAAGAATTGTAAAATGAAACAAATTTTTTAAATAAAAATTAAATGGATATTTCATGAACAGGTTTTCATTATTAAATCATACCGGAAGGGGTTAATGAGTTTCTAAAGCTGTAATATGTGTTTGTCAGAGCTAACGAATGCATATTTTCTCTGAAAGCATTCTTTTATAAACATATGATATAGGATGAAATTAGTATTATACAATACCAAATAAAACTTATTTATTTATTATTTTAAGCAAAAAGAAATACTTAAGATTATTTTGAAATTTTCCATGACAGAAAATTAAGATATATTTTTGCTAATTATGAAAATACTGCTAAATAGGTAATGCTTAATATTTTGAAAATTTTAAAAATTGTAAAACTTAACACACATTTTTCATTCAGAAAGTTATACAGCTGCTTAAAAAGTAAGCTATATCTCTATTTCCAGGTGTATTTTAAAAAGAACAGAAAATAACATTTTAGATGGTTGAAACTCATATTTTTTTTATTAATATGTTATGTACTTTTTAATATTATGGGAAAAAACACAATAGATTTCGTTTGTAGATTTCATGCAGCAATATTATTTAATGATTTATAACATTGTTACAAATACATTTGTGTTTAACATTGTTACACAGCAAAATAAAGATTGGCTAATTTGCTAAACCACCATCGCATATCTATAGATAAATGGACCTCATGTTACCTCAGCGTATTACAATATGCATTTTCGTCAAATAACTATCACGATTTTGATATTTAATACGGGCAGCTTTTAAAGGAAATATGCTACTAAGATGAATGATGCAGTACAGAATACATCAATACATGTGCTAAATTCCCTGTTCCTGGTTCCTATCACAACAATAAGCTACACTGTTTGCGTAACAAGGTCATTACAACTACTCCACTTCAACAATGAAATCCAATAAGGGAGTCTATCGACATATGGGACTATTTAACACAAGTATAATTGAGGTTATCTCGTTTGTTCGATAGCATAGCTCTTCGTACATGTCAAGCCCTGTTTTGAGAGCCGTATATGTTTGCATTTCAAGCTAGAAATGAAACTTTGCATAATATGACGCGTTCATAATGTCACCTTGTATTTGAAATAATACCTTTCATAAATCGTTTCGAGATATATAATTAATTATATACATTTATAAACTTCACGATGCATATGATTGATTGTTTTCCAGTACTATAGTTATTCTAGTATACCAGTAGTATAGAATGATATATTAAAATTATATTTTTACACATTTTGAAATTCTGCTTTAATGCATACTATACATTCTTCAATATAGGTGAATAAATATAATTATTATTATGAAATATTTGCCTCAAATATTGATTGGTTACATCTAATATTTTATATTCAAGCATTTTTATTTTATTATAAAGTATAATTAATTTAATTACCACTGAGAGTAAGTAAGTTAAATGAATAATTTTTCCCTCTTTATATATATATATTAGTTGGTCTATAACAATTTAATATTTTGCATAAAAAATAATTTAAGTAATTATAAATATTTATTTAATATATTAGCTGCACTTTGAAGATTCAAAATGTGCAAAATAAAAATGATGAACCAGTGACAAACTGTTGATATATATATATATATATATATATATATATATATATATATATATATATATATATATATATATATATATATATATATAAAATTCTGCTTAATGAATACTAAATATTCTCCAATATATGCGTATAATATATATATATATATATATATATATATATATATATATAATATATATATATATATATATATATATATATATATATATATATATATATATATATATATATATATATATATATATAGTAAGTAGGTTAAATGAATAATTTTTCCCTCTTTATTATTATAAGTTAAGTAATTATAAATATTTAATTTTAATATATTAGGTGCTTTGAAGTTTCAAAATGTGCAAGATAAAAATGATGAACCAGTGACAACTGTTGTAAAAATTTAAGTGTTAAATAATATGGACTACTGGGAATTGCTTTAGACATGTCAGAATAACACTAATGCTCGAAAAGTTATTTTCAGTTTGAAATTCTGTTTAATGAGTACTATAACATTATCCAATATATGAGAATAAATATAATTATTATTATGACTAACTCATATGAAAAAAAGAGGTTTAATAGAATTACCACTGAGAGAAAGTAGTTAAATGAATATTTTTTCTCTCTTTATTGTACATATATATATTTTGAATATTTTATTCTAAAATTTTAATATCTTAGGTGCTTTGAAGTTTCAAAATGTGCAAGATAAAAATGATGAACCAGTGACAACTGTTGTAAAAATTTAGTTTCTAAAATATATCTTTTTAAATTTATGCTTTCAATAAATGCCATTCACTCTTCTCATATGCTGATTTGATTTTCCGAGATATATTTTGTTTTGAAATTCTGTTTAATGCATACTATATATTCTTTAATATATGTGAATAAATATAATTATTATTATGACTAACTCATATGAAAAAAGAGTTTGCGTTCATCAATTTTTATTATACAAAGAAGAGTTAATGAAAAGTAAAATATTTATTAACTATCATTACGAGTGTAATATGATTTAGATGCTGAAAATACGTCAGAAGAATATTAACGAATAAAAATTTTTTTTATGTAAATATAAAACAAAAAATATTGTTTTTATCATTGAGTTATAATGATAAATTCATTCTTTACACGAAACAACTCTTCATTTATTAACAGACAAAAAATAGTAATTTGTTTAGTATCTTGTAGAAAGAAATAATTAGTTCAGTTTTACTTAAGGCATCATGCCAAAAAGATGCAACATAGAATCAAAAATGCTATTTTTCATCAGAAAAGTAAATGTGATTAGTTTTATTTATTAATATTTAACTAATAGCTTTATTTCCAGCTATATGAATGTATTTTTTTCTATCGATACCAGGTGAATTTGCTTATTCATGGAATACTTTTAAAAACACATAATTTGAGATTAAACACGCAATAAATCATCTTGTAAAAAAGAGGCGATTAAGGTATTTATCTTTAAATATAATTGATGATAGGAATGAAAAAAAAGTTGTAAATTCAATGGAGGTTGAAAAAAAAAGGATGGAAAATGCAAAATCCTTTTTTTATTCAACATTTTTGCATCGTTTAAAAATTAATCTTTAATTAAAATAAAAATTACGAGGGGACTAAATAATTTCATTTATGAATAAACAGCATGAACAAATACTAAGAGATAAATAAATAAACAACACAATATTTTGAAAAATTATTTTGTTTATGCTCCAGCTGCCTGTAAAATAATACAGTGATTAATTAATTTACCACTGAGAGTAAGTAGTTAAATGAATATTTTTTCCCATATATATATATATATATATATATATAGCATATTAATTGAAATAATATATAGATATTTCTGTACGAATGGATGCATCAGTATATGTACAGTTATATATATGACAAAAATGGATAAAATTCTGTTTCTAAACAATATTTTCTTATTGTAAATCTTACTACAGTGAGATATCATATTCAACATAAATGTCAAATGCAAGGGATAATCATTATTTAACTATAATATTTCCACTTAAGTTATAAATCTAGAAATATTCTTATAAAAAATAAGTTGAAGCCATTATTAATAAAATGATTTTTCTTTGAATTTTCTTTGATATGACTGGTAGTGTCTTTTTCTATATATCTATTTTCTATTTCTCTGAAAAAAAAAACTATGCAATATTTGTTTCAGAAAAATATTTGTTCTGAAAAAAAATGGTAATAATATTTGTTATTCTTATACTTTATTATATTAGGTGCTTTGAAGATTCAAGATGTGCAAGATAAAAATGATGAACCAATTGACAACTGTCTTAAATAAATAAATATATATATATATAAATATATATATATATATATATATATATATATATATATATATATATATATATATATATAATATATATACATATATATATATATATATCTGGGCCAATTAAGGTAACATTTTCTTTCTAATACTTTAATTTTTTTCATTTAACCTTATTCTTTATATATATATATATATATATATATATATATATATATATATATATATATATGAATTGCTACCAAATATCTAATAAAACTCTTTTTTATAATAAACTTTACAATTTAATGTAATATATGTTTAAAATAACTATGATCCCATATAAAGAAAAAAATCAAGGTTACTTAAATTTACTTTATACAACATATTTATTAGAAATTCGGTTTTATATAATATTGAAATAAAATATCTGTTAGATTTTGTAAACCAATACTTTAAACGTATATGATATTTTAAAATTTAAAACTAAAAGCTGCTAGGGAATTTAAATTTTTAAAATGTTACCTTTTCTAAAATGATAATAAAGTATTTTTGTAGTATTAATTTACTTGTTGCTCCAGAATAAATGAAGAGTCTATATAAAAGGAAAAATTTCTTTTTCAAATTCCGAAAGTTTTGAAAGTAAATAGATTATTTTTCTTTTTCGTTTGGTGTCACGCATCTTATGTTTTATTAAAATCCATTATTTCATGCATCAAAATTAAATAACTTTTATTAAGTTAGAATTCATTAAAGATGAAGAAAAAAGATTGTTCTAAGCATAGAAGGCGTTTTCATTTTGTATTGAATGATAAATAGCATTCTTTACTGCGTACTCTTCAAATCGAAGTGTATTATGTCACCTTAAGAATAATACTTACAAAGGCTACATAAAGATTCGATAAAGGAAATAGCGATGATTGATTTCACTTCCTACACATACTAAAATACTCGTCTCCAAAGGACTGTAAAAACTAGATGACAGTTGTCATTCACTTTAGTAGTTTCCCGATCTTCTGCCTTCTGTCTTCTTGTTCCGAAATAAAATAGAAAAAAAATAGAGCGCACAGGATACGTTTCTATAATGTCGATGAAATATAAAAAAAATGCTACATGATTTTACAATGTTCCCCGACAGAAATTCAAAAAAGATTTTTTTTTTGATGGAAAAAGTGTTTCAGAAAATCCGTTCTCATCTGTGATACTTTTGAAATAGACTAGTATTGATTTTAAAACTTGTACTTAAAATATATTAAAAAATTTTATTATTTAAGGTATAGTAATTAAGGTAATTAAGGTATAATAATTAAGGCAATTAAGGTATATTAATTAAAGTATTTTATTCAATTTTATATAAAGGTTTAGAAAATGCAGTTCTTCATTTAAAAACATTTTGAAGTTGTTTGGGGTATATAATTCAAAAAACATTATTGTAATAGCAACTGTCTTTTATTAGTTGATTTTTTATTTTATGTATACTTTTTAAAGAATATAAATTTTCAAATCTTTATTTTTAATATTTGAATTTTTCTCTTACATAATAGTTTCAGTCAATGATTCTTTTTTTGACAAATGAAACCTTAAATGGTTGGCATGGATAATCTATGAATATTTTAATATTTATTATAGAAAATTAAAATTATTCTAAACCTTATTATAATGCATAGGACAAAATCGAAATTTTGAGGTTGTGTGAAATTAGTTACTTATTTCTTGTTATGTATGAAACTATGTAGAACAAAATGTGAAATTTATTTTCATTTTCAGTTTAAATTCAAAAGTAGTTTTCTGTAGAAAATTAATTTTTACAGGAATGTGAAATTTCATTTGCAGTGTCTAGAAGACTTTAAGATACATTAAAAAAATTTGGAGAAAAGTTTTAATTCTTGTAAAAGCATATAAGTCTATTTAAAATGGAAATTAATTCCAATTTTGGTAATTCAATGACGTTTTCATACAGACCCTATTCCCATAAATACGTTTTATTAGAAACTTGGTTATAATGTTAAATAGAATATAATTGCAATATTTACTGAAATACATTCAATAAAAATTAACTTTGAAAGGATAATGTGTCCTCAAAAGAATACCCACACAATATTTGATTTAGGATGTTTTGAGTTTTAAACAGGAGGGATTATTACTATCTTGAGAGGAGAAACCATTAAAAAAATGTTATTATTTCATTTTGTAATTCCAATCAGAAATACAGAAGTAAAAGATGTGTCTAACTTAGGTCCTATATGATTAAGATGGTACAATTTGAGCTAAAAATCACCGTTATGATTAACAATTTTTGATTCAATATAAATACAATTTCTGCTAGGTTCTCAGAAGAAGATGTTTTCTAAATCCCAAATAATATTATGACGTTATAAAACTACACAGGGTGTCCCAAAACGACCGCATAAAATCTGCACAGCTAGATTCCTCGTTGATAGTACCAAAAAAAAAAAAAAAAATCTGCCCTTAGAAGCTTTTTTTTTTTGATCCACAGTTTACGAGAAAAATACGAAAAATAAAGTATAATGTCCCTTCCGGTGCAAGAAAAAAAACACACTGGTTTTTGGTTACCCTGTATAGTTTTGTTATATGAAGGAAATCATTAAAAAATAAGTTATATTTTGAAATTAATTTTAGAAATATACAATCTAGAAACCAATGTTTAATATCAAATAGAAGTTAATTATCGTGTGCACTCTCTAAAGTTGAATTATATTTTTACCACCAACATATTTTATATCAAAATAAAGGCAATCTTATTATTTTTTAGCTTAAAATTTTTTCTTATTTTTTTATTATAAACCGTATTAAAATGTATAGATTCAGAAATTGTCGATGTGATTATAAATCTGCTGTTTAATTTGAAATAAATTTATAGTTTCTAATATATTATTAAAAAATTTGTCTGGCTTTTAATGAAATTTTATATTTAAATTTTTATTTTTATAGCATTTTATATTTTTAAAAATACTATGCTTAAAATGAGAAAACTAAATAACATTTTTAAAACTATAGAGCTATTAAAAACAACTTGTAGAAGTTCTTTCTTTAAATACAATACGTTTTTGTTTTATGATGAATCGAAATAAGGCTGTTTCTAATGTAGAGTTCAAGTCTCGAAAATTGCTATGTCCCATTAAACTGATTTCGTAACTTCTGTCTTAAATGTGGTAAAGGAATATAAAAGTGGTTTTAGTTTTTCAAAGTTTCAATGATCTTCAAAGTATACCATCGAGAAAAAAGCAGACGGTCGTAATCTTCTAAAGCAGCACACTAGGGAATTCAAGTGATTCCTCAACTGATATCAGATCCCCTGGCGGAAATTAAAGGAATGATTTCTAACGATAGTTCCCCACAGAAGAAAAAATGTATATTCTAAGTTGTTAGAAATTTGAACATAAATATAGTGTTCATAATTATTTTAAAATACTTTTAATTTCTTACTTTTTAAAATGTGTTTATATATATATTTCTATTAATTAAATTTTCAATAAGGTAATAAACCATTAGAAAGAAAAATAGCTGTAGAATTTTATGTCCTTAAACTGCAATTTTCTTCTGATCTCGATGAAATGTAACGAAATAAATCTCAATAAAAAGATCAATACCTCTATAAAATTGCAATTTTGGGGGGACTTTAATTAATTAAAATATTTATTAAAAACTTTAAAGTGCTAATTATATCACTCTGTAAATTATACATTTTGTGGATCTCGGCAAAAGATCAAGATTTCCAGACATTTCAATGCTTTCATCTCTTTGCTTAACTCTTTAACGGACAGTGGTTTCGTAGAAACCACCTATTAAAAATCTTTTTTTTTTAAACTTTACTTTTTGGAGTACTTTATTTTATCTTTTTGTAATTAATTACAGCTCATACATCTGTGATATATGGAAAGTAATCATGTAGAATCAAGAGCTTTTGCAATTAAAAAAAACCTTTTGGAGACATGGATGAGTTTTCGATTATGTATATATATATATATATATATATATATATATATATATATATATATATATATATATATATATATATATATATATATATATATATATATATACACATATTATACATTTTATATATTAAAAATACATTTATATTTTATACATTTTATACATATTATATTTTTGATATTATAAATATATAACACATGATAGTTTTACGTTTGATTACTGATTTTTTGTTCTATAGAAATATATGTATTTAAACTTTCTGTACTTGAGAAGTCAGATTCAATTTATCTTACTTATGACCTCAAATAAATGTATCTATACAAACAACACTTTTTAGTTGTCAAACTATTTATTTCTTATACATGTTTAAGGATTATCATTTATTGTTCTTAAAGTATAGTTAAACTTTTAAAAAGGCATAAAGTTCAAGCTGTGCAAGGGTAGGGGTTAGTCAGTTAAACCACTTCTCAAACCCTAATTTGGTATCCTCTAAGGCAAACCCTTCTAGGTAATGTAAAAATATTTTATATATTTTACATATACAAGTCTTATAGATAATATATATAAACAAATTACATTAAATTCCCATGAATTTATTTTGTTGACCTTTAAAGGGTTAATTAGTTATATAGTCTGTTTTTTTTCTCGGTCACATATTAATTTATTTTGAAAATTCAATGGATTTTACTATTTTTTCTTAAGTTTTTTCCGAAACTTTATTTTGAAACAGTTTTGAAAAGCAGATTTTAAAGTTGCATCGTATGTATTCAGAGTTTGACTATTCTGCTATGTGTCTCGTCATCGTTGAAAAATCCAGAATTTTTTTTCTTTTAAATTTTGTAATTAAAACTTTTTACTAATTTTTCAGACTCGTATATATTTAAACATTTAATAAATTTACACATTCTCCTCTAAAAGACACGGTTATACTTTTAAAAATATGCCCATTATGTGTATGCAATAATCGGTTTTATTCGAAACTTTAAAAAATGGTTTAAAAAACATATAAGTTTCTGTTTGTCTTCCAAATGTCAATATTCCTACATGCTACAGTAATTTACTTATGTTTCAGTAGAAAAATACCTTGACTCTTTGGAACTCAATAATAAAGTTATTTACTTCCAAAAACAGAAATTGAAATTAATGACATTCCAATTTTAACTTAAAAACACACACATTCATTAAACCTTTGCAAAATATTCCTTTGTGAAGGTATTTCTTTATTTATACTTTAGAACATCTCCACAAAATTTTCATGTATTTTAAAAATGGTTAATTCTTCAGAAAATTTTGAAGTAACGATAAACGGAAATTCTTATTAACAACTCTTAGAAGCCATGTAGATTAAATTATATTCTACTTAAAAATAATTGAAATTAAATCTTTAAATTTTCTTTACTTGTCCATCATACTTTTTATTTTATATTTGGGTCTAAACAATTGAAAATAAGAGAAAGAGATTACAGAGATTGCATCCTTGTTTAACGATAACATATATTTGATGTTTTTAATTATTTGCCTTTCTTTAAGTATAGTAATTTTAATATGTTTTCAGACTCTTTAATTTTTCATTAATCATTCACTCGCAAAAAGGAGGCAACAACGAAGAAACATTGAAATGCATTTTAAATGGTTTTACTGTGTAACCTATTTTATGTAGATATTGCTTAGCCCCTTAATGTGCAAGCTCGAGCTAACTGGAGCGTGATAAACTGGACAAACTGTGAACACTCGAGATAATTCGAGGGGAGTAGTATTTTATGTTGCTATAATTTTTCACACTCGAATTGAAAATAACAATGTGAAAGACAAAAAAAAATTAATCTTTACCTGTGTAATAGTTGCAATGTTGGGGTATGTGCTGTACCTTGCTTCGAAATATATAACACAAAAGAACATTTTGATTAATTTTATAAATACTAGTATTGTTATTATTTATGTTTTAAAAATATAAATAAGTATTTTTTACTATAATAATGTTTATTCTGCAATGAGAATTTTAAAAGAAGGATAAAAAAAAGTCGACGTGCGTGTATTATTACAATATTCGACTATTTTCTGCAATGTTAACAAAATCCAAAAATGCAATAAAAGTTTTCATTATTTTTGTATCTTTGTAATTTTTCTGACAAAACAATGTTCTAAACTGTGTTTTTAAAAGTAAAAAAATACAGTCTAGAATCGGCCGGCATTTTAAAAAACTGTGCAATAATGGGTTGGTTTAATCTTTAGAAACTTATTCTAAAATGTTTTGATTTTACATAGCGACCTGGTATATGAAGCCTTTATCCTGCCTAGGAAATCTACCACACCACTAGTGTTTACTGCACAATCATTCTATCTTTTAAGATAATCGATCCACTAAAGGGTTAAAAGGTTGAGTCAATATTGCTCAGCCCTTTGGATAGATCCAAGAGCCTGGTTCTTGAGAGCTCTAAGCACTAACCCAATGTCACTGGGTTTCACCAATTTTCCTGTTGCTTTTTGTGTTTCATGAAGAATATCACAACAAATACTGAAATTAGAATTATTTTAAAGAAATACAATCTTTCTAAGATCCACAAAAATTGAAAACCTCACATTGATTATATTCCACCAAATAAAATGTTATCTCGCTTGTATTGAAAGTTTTACTTACAAACATCCACTTCAACGATTTATGTTTTATTTAAAATGAAGATATTTATTACGATAATAGTAAAGTGTAATACAAGAGAAACTCTGAATACAGACTTTGTAACAGTTTCTAAAGACTGTAGTTCTGACTGTAAGTGTTAGCTGTAATGAAGTATTCAGACTAAAGTAGATTGATGAGAACTGCTGTTGAAATTCATGGATAATGATGAAAGGATTTCATAGATGTTGTTTGGATTATCTAATTCTTGAGAGCTCTGAGCACTAACCCAATGTCACTAGGTTTCTCCAATTTTCCTTTTGCTTTCCGCATTTACTGTAGAAAATCACAACAACCACTGAAAGAAGAATTATATTAAAGATATACAGTCTTTGTAAGATCCCCAAAATTTGAAAAACTGACATTAATTATATTCTACCAGATAAAATGCTATCTCACTTGTATTGAATTTTGTATTAAAAGTTTTACTTAGAAACATCCACTTCAGCGATTCATGTTTATTTAATATTATATTTAATATGAAGATATTTATTACGATAATAGAAAACAGTAATACTAGAAGAAAAACCCTGAATACAGACTTTATAACAGTTGCTAAACACTGTAGTCCAAACTGAAAGTGTTAGTTGCGATCAAGTATTCAGACTGACGTAGATTGATTAGTACTGCGGTTCAAATTCATGGATAATGGTGAAATGATTTAATAGATGTTGTTTTGATTTTTCTGATTCAGAGCTCTATGCACTAACCCAATGTCACCGAGTTTCTGAAATTTTCCTACTTCTTTCAGCATTTAATGCAGAAAATCACAACAAGCACTGAAATAAAAATTATTTTAAAGAAATACAGTCTTTGTAAGATCCCCAACAATTGAAAAACTGACATTGATCATATTCTTCTAGATAAAATATTATAATGCTTGTATTGAATTTCGTATTAAAAATTTTACTTAGAAACATCCACTTCAGCGATTCATGTTTATTTAATATTATATTTAATATGAAGATATTTATTACGATGATAGTAAAGGGTAATACTAGAAGAGAAACTCTGAATACAGACTTTATAACAGTTGCTAAACACTGTAGTCCAAACTGAAAGTGTTAGTTGCGATCAAGTATTCAGACTAAAGTAGATTTATAAGAACTGCTGTTCAAATTGATGGGTAATGATGAAATGATTTCATACATGTTGTTTGGATTTTTCTGATTCTTGATAGCTCTAAGCACTAACCCAATGTCACTGGGTTTCTCCAATTTTACTATTGCTTTAAGCATTTCATGCAGAAAATCACAAGAACCACTGAAATAAGAATTATATTAAAGATATACAGTCTTTGTAAGATCCCCAAAATTTGAAAAACTGACATTAATTATATTCTACCAGATAAAATGTTATAATGCTTGTATTGAATTTTCTATTGAAAATGTTTTTAGGAACATCCACGTTAGCGATGTTTATTTAAAATTATATTTAAAATGAAGATATTTATTACGATAATAGTAAAGTGTAATACAAGAGAAACTCTGAATACAGACTTTGTAACAGTTTCTAAAGACTGTAGTTCTGACTGTAAGTGTTAGCTGTAATGAAGTATTCAGACTAAAGTAGATTGATGAGAACTGCTGTTGAAATTCATGGATAATGATGAAAGGATTTCATAGATGTTGTTTGGATTTTTCTGATTCTTGAGAGCTCTAAGCACTAACCCAATGTTACAGGGTTTCTCCAATTTTTCTATTGCTTTCCTCATTTACTGCAGAAAATCACAACAACCACTGAAATAAGGATTATCTTAAAGAAATACAATCTTTGATAAAATCTCCAAAATTTGAAAATTGACATTAACTATATTCTCCCATATAAAATGTTATCTTTTTCGTATTGAATTTTGTATTAAATATTTTACTTAGAAACATCCACGTCAGCGATTAATGTTTATTTAAAATTATATTTAATATGAAGATATTTATTACGATGACAGTAAAGGGTAATAGTAAAAGAGAAATTCTGAATATAGACTTTGTAAGAGTGGCTAAAGACTGTAGTTCTCACTGTAAGTGTTAGCTGCTATGAAGTATTAAGACTGAAGTAGATTGATGAGAAGTGCTGTGCAAATTCATGGATAATGATGAAAATATCTCATAGATGTTGTTTGGATTTTTCTGATTCTTGAGAGCTCTAAGCACTAACCCAATGTTACAGGGTTTCTCCAATTTTTCTATTGCTTTCCTCATTTACTGCAGAAAATCACAACAACCACTGAAATAAGGATTATCTTAAAGAAATACAATCTTTTTAAGATCCCAAAAATTTGAAAACCTGACATTAATTATATTTTCCCAGATAAAATGTTATCTCACTAGTATTGAATTTTGTATTAAAATTTTACTTAGTAATATCCATTTCATCGATTCATGTTTATTTATTATTATATTTAATATGAAGATATTTATTACGATAATAGTAAAGTGTAATACAAGAGAAACTCTGAATACATAATTTGTAACAGTTGCTAAAGTCTTTAGTCCAAACTGTAAGTGTTAGCTGCTATGAAGTATTAAGACTGAAGTAGATTGATGAGAAGTGCTGTGCAAATTCATGGATAATGATGAAAATATCTCATAGATGTTGTTTGGATTTTTCTGATTCTTGAGAGCTCTAAGCACTAACCCAATGTTACAGGGTTTCTCCAATTTTCCTATTGCTTTCCTCATTTACTGCAGAAAATCACAACAACCACTGAAATAAGGATTATCTTAAAGAAATACAATCTTTGATAGTTTCCCAACAATTGAAAAACTGGCATTGATTATATTATTGTAGATAAAATATTATCTCACTTGTATTGAATTTTTATTGGAAATTTTACATAGAAACATCCACTTAAGTAATTTATGTTTATTTAATATTATATTTAATATAAAGATATTTATTACGATAATAGTAAAGGGTAATACAAGAAGAGAAACTCTGAATACACACATTGTAACAGTTGCTAAAGACTGTAGTTCAAACTGTAAGTGTTAGTTTTGATAAACTATTCAGACTGAAGTAGAATGATGAGTACTGCTGTTCAAATTCATGGATAATAATGAAACTATTTCATATATGCTCTTTGGATATTTCTGATTCTTGATAGCTCTAAGCACTAACCCAATGTCACTGGGTTTCTCCAATTTTTCTACTGCTTTCCGCGTTTAATGCAGAAAATCACAACTATCACTGAAATAAGAATTATCTTTAAAAAGTACAATCTTTGTAAGATCCCCCAAAATAGAAAAACTGACATTGATTCTATTCTACCAGATAAAGTGATATCTCGCTTGTATTGAATTTCGTAATAAAAATTTTACTTAGAAACATCCACTTCAGCAATTCATGTTTATTTATTATTATATTTAATATGAAGATATTTATTACGATAATAGTAAAGTGTAATACTACAAGAGAAACTCTGAATACATAATTTGTAACAGTTGCTAAAGTCTTTAGTCCAAACTGTAAGTGTTAGCTGCTATGAAGTATTAAGACTGAAGTAGATTGATGAGAAGTGCTGTGCAAATTCATGGATAATGATGAAATGATTTCATACATGTTGTTTGGATTTTTCTGATTATCGAAAGCTGTAAGCACTAACCCAATGTCACTGGGTTTCTCCAATTTTTCTACTGCTTTCCGCGTTTAATGCAGAAAATCACAAGAACCACTGAAATAAGAATTATCATAAAGAAATACAATCTTTTGAAGATGAACAAAATTTGAAAAACTGACATTAATTATATTCTCCCATATAAAATTTTATCTCACTTGTATTGAATTTTGTATTAAAAATTTTACTTAGAAACATCCACGTCAGCGATTAATGCTTATTTAAAATTATATTTAATATAAAGATATTTATTACGATAATAGTAAAGGGTATTACTACAAGAGAAACTCTGAATACAGACTTTGTAACAGTTGCTAAAGTCTGTAGTTCAAATTGTAAGTGTTAGCTGTGATGAACTATTCAGACTGAGGTAGATTAATGAGTACTGCTGTTCAAATTCATGGATAATGATGAAATGATTTAATAGATGTTGTTTGAATTTTTGAAAGAATACAAATATATACATAAAAAACAACAAGTAAAATTTAAAATGTGGCATCCTTACATTTTTTTTGATAAAATTGATTAAGATCATCTTGTTTATAAAATTACCAATAGAATCATGCGATAAAATATATTCCATAAAACTACCTACCAATACATACATAATTAGGTAGCAAAAATAGTCTGTTTATTTCATGTTAAAACCATTCTATTATATAACTAAATACTTAAAAAATATAATATTTACTAAATGAATTTTAGATGCTGCAGTTAAAATTAATAAATAACAAAATTTAAGTATTAGATAAAGACTTATAACAAATGGAATGAATATTTATTATATTTGAAATGAAATATAACAAAGGAATAATGAAAGTGCAAATAACTATCTTAAATGTGAATTTAGTATTACGTTTTCCAATAAACAGTAAGTTCATTGCTCTCAAGAACACAAACATTCTATTTTAAGAACGGATATTTTGACCCATAAACCTCATACGTATGTCTTTCTTAAGAAATGCTTTCAATTGTTGTTTGTTCGAAGCATAAAATGAGTCATCAATGCATACTTTCACAAAGATATTTATTGCAGAATAATGAGTAAATGTTACGTGTAATAATGGCGATATTCCAGTAAAAATCCTGAGAGAAATTCATTAGTGATGAATACATTATTTTACTTTTCTTCGAACTTGCAACAACAGCCGAAGTACCTCTAATAGAATGGATTTCTATTTGTATTAACACAGGATCATATATGTCTGTCTAATGACCCGTAAGGGAAAACTGATAAGATTGCATCCATTAATGAATAAGATTACTTAATTTATTTCTTAAGCATAGGTTGATAATTATATTGTATGTTGTCATGTATTTGAAATGTAACACTAAAAATTCAGTCATAAACGATAATTAATAAGCATTTGTATATTGATGAAATAGGTATTTCATTGTTAGAGATATGTTCTGTACCTCCTCAAAAATTACATTAAGGTGTTTTATACTTTCAAAAAAATTCACAGTGCATTCACAATATATGTCTAGTTCCAAAAATATTTTTGAATATTTAATAAAATTATGCATAATTCTATCTTATATTAAGATGTAAAAAAGAATTTAATTTTTTTAGAAAAATTTTATGAAATTACAAACGAATTTTGATATTAAAGGAATAGGTAATTATCATTTTTATGTAAGCATTATATTAAAGAAAGCACTATCTTTTCTTTCATAGCATCAAAAAACTATTTTTTTATTTTTAATTCCATAACAGCTTTTAATATTTTTTTAAATGTCCAATACTCAGTTGCTTTTGATTACTAGAAAAAATCAGATGTTTTGCACCAATTTCATATAAAACATTAGTTTCTATTACTCATATTTCAAAAGCTGACTTGGTAAATTTTATTCATTTCATTGGATGTGAAATTTGTAAGTTATTTAAACAACATAGTATTTAAAAGGTATACATAGTTTTATTTTGAAACATTCCATAATATAACTAAATACTTAAAAAAATACCATATTTATTAAATGAATGTCGTATGTTTCAGTTAAAATTAATAAATAACAAAGCTTAAATGTTAGTCAAATTAAGAAAACGATTTATAACAACTGGAACGAATATTTAATTTATTTGAGATGAAATATAACAAAGGAATAATGAAAGTGTAAATAACTACCTTAAATATGAATTCATTATAGAGTTTCCCAATAAGCAGTAAGTTCATTGCTCTCAGAAACACAAACATTCTATTTTAAGCACGGGTATTTTGACCCGTAAACCTCATACGTATGTCTTTCTTAAGAAATGCCTTCTATTATTGTTTGTTCGAAGCATAAAATGAATCATCAATGCATACTTTCACAAAGATATTTATTGCAGAATAATGAGTAAATGTTACGTGTAATAATGGCGATATTCCAGTAAAAATCCTGAGAGAAATTCATTAGTGATGAATACATTATTCTATTTTTCTTCGAACTTGCAACAACAGCCGAAGTACCTCTAATAGAATGAATTTCTATTTGTATTAACACAGGATCATTTATGTCTGCCTAATGACCCGTAAAGGGAAACTGATAAGATTGAATCCATTAATGAATAAGATTACTTAAATTATTTCTTAAGCATAGGTTGATAATTATTTTGTATGTTATCATGTATTTGAAATGTAGGACTAAATATGCATTCATAAACGATAATTAATAAGCATTTGTATATTCATGAAATAGGTATTTCCTTTCTAGAACTACCCTGTGTACCTTCTCAAAAATTATATTAAGATGTCTTATACTTTCAAAACAAGTCACAGTGCATTCTCAATATATGTCTGGTTTTAAAATTGTTTTTGGACATTTAATAAAATTATGAATAGTTCTATTTTATACCAAGATCTAAAAAATTAAAAAAAAAAAATTCATTAAGAAAAACACTGTTTTTCAAAACAATTGTCAAAACAATTTTTTCAATTATTAATTTCATAACAGCTTTTAATATTTTTTAAATTTAAAGTGAACAATACCCAGTTACTTTGGATTACTAGAAAAAATATCAGATGTTTTATATCAATTTGAT
>CM063508.1:104917042-104924542 GCA_032207245.1 Pardosa pseudoannulata | reverse complement strand
ACCACGGGTCTTAGAGACTCCCAAGAGAACGTCCCCCAGAGCATTATTCTCCATCACCGGCCTGTATATGAACTACTGTTCATTGAGGAAGCAACTATTTGCCTGGAAGACGGCACATCCTGACACGGCCATCGCTGTGACGGCATGTGACTTCCACGTCATCCAGGCGAGTTCATTGAAAAATGTAGTGGTGGTCATAATGTTTTGGCTCATGACTGTATATATATATATATATATATATATATATATATATATATATATATATATATATATATATATATATATATATATATATATATATATATATATATATATATATATATATATATATATATATATATATATATATATATATATATATATATATATATATATATATATATATATATATATATATATATATATATATATATATATATATATATATATATATATATATCTATATATATATGTATATATATATATGTATATATATATATATATATATATATATATATATATATATATATATATATATATATATATATATATATATATATATATATATATATATATATATATATATATATATATATATATATATATATATATATATATATATATATATATATATATATATATATATATATATATATATTCAGTAGGATGGTAACGTTACGTTAAATCAAAAGTGCATCTGAGATAAAGGAAGTAATAAAAAAAATAAATATAAAAAATAAAATAAAAAAATAAATATTACTGAATAAGATTAAAAAAAATGACTGTTTAATATAACAAACTGTTTAATATAAAAAGACTGTAAGAATATCTTTCTAGATTCAAATGATGTATGTATATATATAAATGAAATTCATTTTAATTTAACTTATAATTGATGTTTAAATTTTTCAATTATTTCAATGCTAATAATTTTAATTGAAAATATTTTTCAAAATCTGTTTTTTATGCATAAGCTGAGTTAATTTATGTAAAAAACACGGAAAGTTTTAAAAGAATAGCATTATCATTAATACTTAAATTATCAATAACACACTTCATGCACTTATTAATTTATTATTTTTCTCCAGTGCTCTTTTTTTAATTCAATAAATTGAACATTAACTTTTAGACACGTTTAAACATCCTTTATTTTTAAATTTCTTTGCTGGAATTTATGGACTTTTTTTTAATTCTGAAAAAATCTTGTTGCATTTCTAATTTTTTTATATAATATTTTTTGCGTATTAAAAATGTGTTTGGTTAAATGCAATTAAGTTTTTCTTTTAAAGGTATATACTGTATAAAAAAGGAAAATTGATCATGCATACATTTTTTTTGTATTTGAGTTAGTAAAAATAATATAAGATTTAGAGGTAAATAAATGTTCTGTTCAGAGTGTATTATGAGATCATTGATGTAATAAAAAAATCCTTCAGAAATATCATATATGTACTGTTTTTTATATGTTATAAATGTAGCTATTTACTTTAATTAATGTAATAATTTATTGTATTTAGTTAAGTTGTAGCTGTAAAATATTAAGCTTATGGATTTAAATCAATACATTCCAAAATTTTTTTTCTACATGCAGAAATGGAATAGGTTTTCAATTTAATGTTTTACAATATTCTAAAATACTTAATCTTTTATGAATGACTGAATGACAGTGATACATAAATATTACGCAAAAAACGCGACAATGCACATATGCTCTATACTACCATAAAAGCGGTTTTTTAAAATATTTTTTTAAATAACTAAAGAAATATTTTAATTTTGCAGATTTCAAATAAAGAATTTTGAAAATTTGAATTAACTTGTACTTCTGAAAATTTTGGATTTACCAGTATTAGGAAACAAATTGAATTCTTTATTCGTGTCAAAAATTGTTTATCAAGTAATAAATAAATAAATTTTATAAATATAAATTTAAAATATGCTTGACATATTTTATACAGATTGTCCATAGTATAATCATATACTTTTATGCATTAAATTCCACAGAGACTGTACTGATAAATATTTCAACCTTCTTGATAAAGAAAGGTATTCAACATATTTTTAATATATTAAGGATTAAGCTTCATTTTTTTAACTTAGAGTGAAATTTTTAAGTTTCAAAAATTTTAGATTGGAAATATTGAATTTTTTTATATTTGTTTTAATTACAATAGCATGAATAAAATAAGTTTTTTTAATCTAACTCATACAACTATTTGACTTAAATTATTAAAATTAAATTTGTACGCGTGATATATTTTCTAACATGTTGCATGAACTCTTAGTAAACTCTTTGTATTTTAAAGTAAGCACTAAAAATAGAAGTTGGTTGTTAGATCTTCTGAGCTAAAGAACACGTTTTATGTATAGGTAATATTATTTTAATACAATAGAATGAAAACTCAGATTGCAATTGATAAGGCATTTAGTGCAAATATTTTTTTCACACTCAAGATGCAAAGCCCTAACTTGGGATCCTGAAGGAAAAAGGGGAAAAATTCGACCTAAATACACCTGACGTCAGATTTTTTTCGAAGAACGCAATTTTCTTGGGTGACTGAGCTGGGAGAAACCACGACTCATGCACTGGATTCACCAGCGTCTACAGGCGGTTTAAAGGATTTAACATTTTCACAGTGGGTGTATTCTCGTAATCGTGCAGATAAAGACAGGATTCTTATGTTAAGAGTTTCTCCCTTTAGAAGATTTTTACATAGTATTTTTCTGCAACGATAAAAATTATAATAATAAATAAGAATAATAAAGGAAATTTTTAAAGTTAGGAGAATTACAAAAACAAAACCTTAAGTAGAATTCATTCATAGAGATAACTATAACCCATCACATAGGACAGCCGTAAGGTAATTTATCAGCTGACCCAGGCTTTTCGCCCATACAGCACTGAAGACCAGTCGCCACGACCACAACCACAACAGCTACAGAGCTGCTGCTGACCTACGCGAGGTTCCGTCTTGGCTCGAGGATTAATGTGGTCAACCCCAGTGAGGAACAAGCTCTACAGAGGCAAGTTCAGGACTACCAGGGAAGACGAAGAATTAAGATCACTCAGGTGAACCCCGGGCTCGTGATACTCGTGTATACCTAAAGGAGGTATACCCCTGAGGTTGTCTTTCATTTAGCACTACCCGGAGGGTACGTACGGCTAGGTGTATTTTTTACTTCTCTCGCGACCAATAGATGGAGCTACTGAGTTTCATTCACATTTTAACCTTTCTGTGCTCTGGCCGAGTGCAATTTTGATTACTTACAGTGTTTTATGTTGTTTTGTCATTGTTCAAGGTACAGAATGATTATTTTTAATCATTCAACGAGTTGTTTTTCACATATACATTGTATGTGAACGATTTTTACACCTTACAGCATTTTTCTTTCGATTTTTCGGAAGCCGCTGTAAGCGTATTAAAATTTTGTTGGGCCAACTTGTTTTTCTACATGCTCTAAATTATGTTTTTGATAATTATTCGTTCGGAGGTTGAAGTAGTGTTTTTTTTATCACTGTTAGGTACTCCGTAAAAACCAATTACCTTGACCTTGACCTTGTACAGTAGACAGTATGCTTTGATTATATGTTGATCAGAACCCATACTTTTGAAACTTGCACCGCTTGGTGGACGTATGGACTTCCCGCCCCAAAAAGGTTGAAAGGAAAAGATGGAGAATAATATTTTAACCCCTCGCCTGTGACGCCAGGGTAACTCCAATACGCCAATTTTGGAATGTCCAAACTGAGTTTGGGCAAGAGAAAAAATGGTATTTTAATTATATGAATCCTAAAATCGGTCTGTATAATGCATAATATTTAATTTGCCATTTTCTAAATAGATAGAGATAATTTTCTATAAGAAGTTTGGGCAGTTTCTCAGATTTATTTTTCGGCCATTTATTTCTCAGATACTCTAAAGGATTTTTGAAATCCAAAGAAATCCGAAAGACATAGTATTAAGACAGTTAATACAGATTATATATAATATTCTTGTATTGGTACATCATATTTATTCAGAAAATTCTCCCATTTGATTTATTTTTCTGCAATTTGAACAAAAATTACTGTAACCATATCCCATAGATGTAAAAATACTGAAATAGTTATTTTGTTTATTTTTTTAAATAATCTATTTCTAACATTTTGATGATAATAAAGAACAAAATTTGAAAAGAAAAAAAATTCCAATATTGACAAGTTTTTCTCAAATATATTCCACAGGAAAGGGAATAAATTAAAGTATACTTCAGTACCTATAGCAATAATGTACATTTTATATAAGTGATTCATTCAAAAAATATGAGTTTCCCAATACTGTAGGAGTACCAATTCCCTCTTCGTTGGATGCCATTGGAAAGAATCCTCAATAAGACACCAAATAATGCTCACAATCTTCTCATATTAGCTATCCTCTATCCCGTTCTCCATTTATCGCAAATGAAAAAAACAAGAGTGAATAACTTCATTAAGTACGAAATAATCTTTAGAATATTTATATATTTTTTAGCTTGATTTATTGAGTTTAAGTAGTAAATAATTTACAATCTCAAAAGTCACTTTCTTGTAAAATTTTAGGTGTGTTATACACTTGTTGCCTAATCTAGTTCTTTTTATCTTGGATAACTTGCGTCGGGTATGAGATACCTATCACCTTAATTACTTTAATGTTTTTTTCCCTAACTTGCTCCAAAATTGTATGATTTCTTTTGTAGCTGTGTTTAAGGTTATGAACTTTGATCTTGAATGGTCGGTTGAGAAATTCCATAAAAACATTTTGGAATAGCTTCGAACGGTCATATAGTGGTCTTTGCAAGTATTTCTGTAGCATTTCGGTAATTGGAGCATATTTTTTAATAATTTTTTATGCCTTTTTATCACAGTATTGATGGCAAAGATGTGAAAGCTTAATCTTTCTTCTTATGAAGATATTTACAATGAAGAAGATTTAGGACCAGATGTTGACGTAAGTATTAGTAATTATAAATCATCAACTGAATTCAAAGCAGTTAAAGAAATAGAAGACGATGATTTAAATGAAAGTGATGATTTTTAGGCAGGGATACTATGAGAAAATGGGCATAGAAATATTTAATTATACTGCTAGGATGTATCTGGAAACAGCTATTACGGAATTCCTGATAATAACGGAGTTTTAAAATGTTGTACTTTTTTGTTGGAAGCTTTACTTTAAATATACTAATATTTTCTGAAATGATGCATAGTTTAAAAAAAGTTAATGAATTGACTTATTCAAGGAACACTTTTCTTTAAATATATATTCAAAGTACAGTAAAAATTATATATAAAAGTGCTGGATACCTAAATAGAAATGATAGTATAACTTAACGCTTTTGTGAAAATTTTGACAGAAAAATATGTATAAAACTTATGGCCTGTGTTTGTAAAGAATGATCAAATATAAAACAAATAGTGGTTTGAAATATATTTATGAATGTATTTTGATGCCTTTAGCACTTTTTTGTCAGTTTAGAGTATTAATTTTATTGTAGAAAATAGTAAAATGATAGTCACCTTGGATTGAACACATCACATACTATCCCATTCGTTTTTCTCTCACTTGTGGTGCAAGTTAAATAATTGAAATAACTTCTTAGATAGATGAACTTTTATTCTGTAAATAATGTAAAAAATAATTTTAAAACTAATTTCAGACCTGACATTTAATTTCAGAATTCTGTAATTAGAAATATAAAAATATCCTTATGCAATATACTTTAACTTATTATGGATATAAAATGAATGAGATTTATTAAACACACCATATATTTGTTATTAAAGGGAGAGAAAATTGCTTGTGGGAATATACTCGTTGGTTATTTAATTCATATAAAATATATCCTGGTATTTATTTTCGGTAATTATTTCCGTTTCCTAATTTAACAGAAATTAATTCGCTAAAGAAACTGTGTACTAGCGAGGAAACTGCAGGAAATGTTAATGTCTCTGAAGATATCTCTATCAAGGGAATTCTCGTTTGTTTTTATTTTTGTTTTTTCATAGAATAAGAAAACTCTAGGAAATATGGTAGAGTCAAAGGCATTTGTCTTCTTTGTATTGATTTGGAGAAAAACAATTGCACCCGCTTTGCATCTTAGTACAGTCCGATTTTTTGCTGCATAGGAAACTATGACTTCTTTATAATTGTAAAAAAAATTGTTCTTTAAGTAATACAAACAATTATTCTTTGACAATAAATTTTATTTCTAATCAATATGAATGTTCAACACAAGTAAGGAAATAATTCTAAAAATATTTCCTATTTCAACTCTCACTCTTTTCTTGGTTTATTCAATAGCTTTTGATGTTTAGGTAACGTTTTGTTCATAAATTTATCATTGAAGTTATATTTTATTTCGAATGTGAGTGATCATTTTCATGGATTCTTAAATTCATTAAGGGCCTTTATATATCTTCTAAATACGTCTTGATGTATATGAAAGTGTGCTATTCATACTAATTTTATGTTAATAAACTATACAAAAAATTATAAAATTAATATAATGTTTGAATACTTACAAGATAGAGGAATTTTCGTTTACATTTCATTACATAATACAGAGCAATTAATATACATTACTTAAAATTATTTGTTATATCAAGATTTGGGAACATTTTTCTTAGACAATACTATTAATAAATACTAATATTAAATACTATTTCTAATCAATATGACAATCCAACAGAGTTTGAAAAGAATTCTAAAAATATTTCCTAATTTAATTGTCACCTTTCTCACTCTTTTCACTTATTTCATTCCTATTTTCACTTCATTTTACGTTTTTATACCAAAAAATGTGCCTTGATATATGCTAAAAGTTAGATCTTCTTATGAATTATATGTTTTTGGATGCTTAATACAATATACAAAAAATGTAACATTAAAATATTATTTACATCCTACAAAACTGTGACATTATAGTTCTCATTTCATTAAATAATACTGGACATTTAATATACCTTACTTTTAATTATCTTTTACATCAGGATTCATGAACTTGTTTCTAAGACAATAAATTAATCTTATTTGTAATGAATATGATAATTCAAGTGAGTAAGAAAATAATTCTAAAAATATTTCATAATTCAACTCTTACTTTTTTCACTCTTTTCATTTACTATTTTCTTTTCATTTTAGGCTTTTATATCTCCTAAATGTGCCTTGATATGTGCTGAAAGTGAGCTCTTCTTACGAATTATATGTTTTAGTATGTTTAATAAAATACAGAAAATAATGTAGTATTAAAATATTGTTTAATTACCTACAAGATTGTTAAATTATCTTTCTCATTTCATTAAATTACAGAACAATTAAAATACATTATTTTAATTTATCTGTTACATCAGGATTCATGAACATTTTTCTAAGACAATAAATTAATCTTATTTCCAATCAATGTGATAATTCAACAGAGTAAGAAAACAATTCTAAAAATGTGTCCTAATTCAATTTTCACTCTTTTTTCTCTTTTCATTTACTAGTTTTCCTTCATTTTAGG
>CM063508.1:104889542-104912042 GCA_032207245.1 Pardosa pseudoannulata | reverse complement strand
TATAAAATAATAGCAATGCGTAGCACTTTATGACATTAAAAAGTATATTGCAATGTTGTTATATAAATTATTGAGTTACAGAAATATTATGATATTAGAAAAATAAATTTACTGTGATTTCTTAGAATGAGTTTTGCATTATGTTTCTTAATTTACCTTAGACTAAAATGAATGGTACGTATTAAATGTTTCCGTACTAGTTTTTCTAAAAATCTTTTAACACGATATTTTTAATGAAATGGATATAAAATTCCTATTTTAATCAGATTTGTAAAGAATCATTGTAAAGAATCCATTTATTCACCTCTATGTAGAAAGACATGGATTTTCTAAGAATAGAAATAATTTCGACATATATATGAAAACCCTTAGAGAAAATTTTCATTTCAGTTTCTCTTTTATGAACAAACATCTTAATTGTTCAATCCACTATTCAAAAACATCTTTTACATCAATTTTTAAAGAACACATTTGATGTTCCACGTTGAAAGAAAATGATGCGCTTTTTTACATTTAGATTTAATTGGATGAATTCTAAATGTTTCATTTTGATTACGATGTTTGTTAGATTGCATTCAACTTTCAATGTTATTATCTTTAACTAATGTTAAAAACTATATTTCTCCGAACCTACTCAAATATCTTGTACCCAAATATGAAGACAATTATTTCTTAAATCATATAATATTGCTTACAGATAGTAACTCATATCTCAATTCTTAGAAAATCTTCTACATCAATAATATTTTTGAAGAATAGGAAATAAAAAATAATATTTTTTTTTTCTCAAAAATATCTCAATCTATTTCTGAACAAAAGAGGATTTTCTAGGAGAAAAAAAAACACTGTTTTATTTATGGCAATAAATTAGATTGGAGTTATTCTGACAGATCTACTTTAAACTATTCTATACTGATTGAATGTTTTAAAAATCTGTGATTCAATAGTAATAATAAATTCTGATAATTTATTGTTTGGAATATAACTGCCTTGAATACTGAGGAGAAATAACTAAATTATTGGAACAAACTGCAGTGCAGTGTTCACCAATAGCGGCTTATGCAAGTAAACTTTATTCATGGGTGCACTATCTTTCAAGATCAAATGTATATTGATGGATATCTAATCCTGGGGTACGTTTTGCTGAGTCCGTGGTTTTTATGATGTCAAATATTAAACTCAAATCGTCACATTATTACCGGTGCTCTTTAAAATGAGTGACACAACCGTTTGTTTTAACTTAGTAGATTACGAGCTCACGATCTTGGCTCTTGATTGGAACAATATGTACAGTTGATTTTTGGTGGAACAGTTTGAACTGTCACTTTTACTGACGATACACATAAAATTGGTTTGTAGTTGTAAAATCTTTTAAGTTTAAATGGTACCTTTGGATGTGTCAGTCTAAGCCTGGGGGACATCTCCTGAGTCTCTGGTTCTTACGATGCCAAATTAAGATAAAACGTTAACATTTGTTGTGTTTTTTAAAACGAATATGTTACCATTTATTAAATGTAGTACATTACGAGCTCATGATCTCGGTTTGTGTTTGGAACAATTGTACTGTTGATTATTTTTGGAAAAAAATTGACTTCGTGTAATGATGATGCAAAATATTGATTTGCGATTATCTTCTTTGTACCTTTGCATGTAAATCTATCACAGACTTCTGTTGGGTTCATATTCTTATGTCAAACATGAGTGAAAGACATCATTAGCAGTGTAACTTTTAACGATAACTACCGTTTTTTTTTATTATAGATTACGAGTCACGATCGTGACTTCTGGAATGTTTCCTGTCGCGTTCAGTGATAGACATAAAAACAGTTGTTAATATCTTCTAAATGGTACCTTTGCATGTCTACAATCTAAGCACGGGAAATCTTGTTTGAGCATGTTCTTATGTAAACATGAAGTGAAACCTTACATCATTAGCGGTTTACATTAATACGAATACGGTTTTTTTTAATTAGTAGATTACGATATGATCTCGGTTTGTGATTGGAACAATTTGAGTTGTTGATTGTTATTGGAACAAACTACTCTGTCTCGTTCAGAGATGCTGCAAATAAAATTGGTTTGTTGTTGAAATATCTTCAAAAATGACTTTACATGTGGCTATCTAAGCCTGGGGGATTTCTTTTGAGTCTCTGTTCTTATGATGTCAAACATGAAGATAAAACCATTACATCATTAGCTGGTGTTGTTTAAAACGAAATATGTTACCATTTATTTAAATTTAGTACATTACGAAATCACGAATCTTGGTTTGTGATTTGGAATAATTTGTATGTTGATTATATTGGAAAATACTGCACTGTCGTGTTCACTGATGGTGCACATAAATATTTGTTGTCCTCGCAATATATTAAAGGTACTTTGCATGTGACAGTCTAAGCACAGGGGACTTTTGGTGAGTCCCTGCTTCTTACAGTGTCAAACATGAAGCTGAAACCATTATATCATTAGCGGTGCTCTTTTATACGAATTTATCATTTGTTTTTTATTAGTAGATTACGATTCACAATCTTGGCTTGTGATTTCTGTATTGTTGATTCTATTGGACAAATTCTCTGTCGCGTTCACTGGTGAAATAAAATTCGTTTATTGTCAATTTTTTTTAAACGGCACCTTTACATGCGACTTTCTAATCATGGGGGACTTTTGGTGAGTCCCTGCTTCTTACAGTGTCAAACATGAAGCTGAAACCATTATATCATTAGCGGTGCTCTTTTATACGAAGTACATTACCATTTGTTTTAATTCAGTAGATTACGAGCTTACGAGCTTGGATTTTCTAAATAGCATTAGACAATAAGATTCTATATTATAAATAGTTCATTGTATTGATTTATGTATTATTTTTGTAAAATGAAGCAAAACCAGAAATTCGCTGAAAATTCAAAAAATGTTTTATTAGGCTGAGGAATATATTTTTATCCTAATATTGTGAAACTATAAATAGTTAAAAATATAAATACAACGATAACAGATTACTAAATTATACACACCATCTCCTTTTGTTAATGTGTCAAGAATGACGGGTATATCATTCTTGCTTTTATTATCACGTTTCCTTAAGTATTCCAGGTACCATATTGAAAACAGTCTACTTTTAGTGTCAAAAGTTTCATTTGTATTAAAGTCAGCATTTATTTTCTATTTTATCTGCACAATAAATAATTTTAAAGCTATTTTGCTTGAAATATAGGTAAATATGCAATGACGCTATATCTGATGGCCAAATCTGATTTCTTTATTTATACAGAATAGTCCATACATAATTTTTTAACTTCATAGCAGTCAATAAGTTTAAAGCTATTATATAAATACAAAAATATATTTGTAATATTCTAAATAAATACAGGATAAAATGCTCATAATAGGTCATAGATAACAGTCGAATTTGTTTATTAAATTATTTGAAACAAAAGAATTCATTAAATGTTGCATTAATATACATAACAACATATTGTATTAATAAGCATTAATCTACATGTAGATTAATAAACGTAATGGTACATAAACATTAAAAATTTCTAATTTTATTAGAAATTCTATTTTTCCACTAACAGAATATTTGTTGTCTAGAAATAGACTGATGAATGATGCAGTATTGAAAGCATAAAGCATCGGAGGCACCTCAGGAACTAATGTGAAGTTAACAAAACGAAAATGTCCGAACTAATGAACGAGGAAGTAAAAACAAGAAAATATCAGCAGATGAGGCCTAAATTACTTACGCTTCCTAAAAAGTTGTATGGTTAGTATGTTCATTTTTAAAGTCGATATTACATATTTTATTGCAAAATAATTTTTAAAAATGTTAAAAATTACTTTACAAAATAAAACTAGAATTTTCCATTGTTTTTAAAATAATTCTAAATGGATAAAATTAGAGAAATTAACTGGTGTACATAAAAAATCAAAATATTTTATATTTACCTACAAACGTTACAGAACTATATAATTTCCAAAATATTTCCTATATCTAGATGAAAGTTATTTGTATATTTTCCATTCATATAAGAAGTGAAAGAAGTTTAGTTACCAAGAAAAGTTTTGGAGTTCAGACTCTAACAAAAATACACATTTTGCCTATACCTGAATCAATTTTGTCTGTAACGTTTGTATGCATTTTGAGAGAAATACAATTATAAAATTAGAAATATCCATTCTGTTCAGCAGTGAGTTAATTTGATTTGATGCATGTGTGTTATTCTCGTGTATATCTACTTACTAAAAAACAGCTGAAATTTGTATTTAGATCTGATATAACATTCAGTTCTGCATAACTACTTTTGATTTCAATCTAAAATCTTTAAACTATAAAATGACAATTAAATTTATACAAAGCTAATGGATATATTTCAAATGCAATTATATAGCCTTAAAATGTGGATTTTATATTTGATCCCAATCCGTTAAATGTATAAAGTGAAAACTTCAGTATAAGATAATACATATTAGATTTTAATTTGGCTTGGAGAGCAGGAGTTATATTTTAAAACAATGGAGTTATATTTATAGAAGCCCTGGTGCTTAACTCTAGCACCGAAAAGCAGAGAATTGCCTACCATTCGAGTAGTAACTAGTAGGTACATTTATATATATTTTTATGAATATAGTACAAATTTGATATGATCGGAATCGAGTACATATTATAACCGTTACCGTATAAAACAGGTAACATATAAAAGCAGTTAGCTGAAATTTTGTTTAGATCTGTTACAACATTCATTTCTGCATCCCTACTTTTGATTTCACTCTAAAATCTTTAAACTATAAAATGCTAATTAAATGTATGCAGCGCTTGTGGATATATTTTTAAAGCAATTAGCTTTAAAATGTGGATTAAAAAAATTAATACTCGTAACATAAAGCTGTGCACCTCCATTATTGATTCTAATTCTTTCTCTGTCTAACGTAAAATCTTCAGTATAAGATAATACATATTAGGTTTTAATTTGGTTCAGAGAGCAGAAGTCATTTTTTACCACACGATAGCTATATAAAATTGGGCTCTAGAGCTTAACTCTCACACCGAAGAATAGCAAATTATCCAGCGTTCGGGTAGCAAATAGTAGGTACGTTTATACGTTTTTTATGAATACAGTACAAATTTGATAAGGTAGGAATCAAGTACCTATTAAAACAGTTACCGTATAAAACAGGTAACATATAAAAACACTTAGCTCAAATTTGTATTTAAATCTGCCATAACATTCATTTCTGCATCCCTTCTTTTGATTTCAATCTAAAATCTTTAAACTATAAAATGCCATTTAAATGTATGCAACGCTAGTGAATATATTTCAAAAGCAATTAGCTTTAAAATGTGGATTTTGTGTAATTTAATACTCGTAACATAAAGCTGTGCACCACCATTATTGATTCCAATCCTCTGTATAACGTAAAAACTTCAGTAAAAGATAATGCAGTATTAGGTTTTAATTTGGTTTGGTGAGCAGAAGTCAATTTTTAATACAGAAGAGCCATATAAAATCGAACCCTAGTGCTTAACTCTCGCACCGAAGAAAAGCAAATTATCCAACGTTCGAGTAGTAACATAAAGCTGTGCACCACCATTATTGATTCCAATCCTCTGTATAACGTAAAAACTTCAGTAAAAGATAATGCAGTATTAGGTTTTAATTTGGTTTGGTGAGCAGAAGTCATTTTTTATGAATATAGTACAAATTTGATAAGGTAGGAATCGAGTACATATTAAAATAGTTACCGTATGAAACAGATAATATATAACCGTTAGCTGAAATTTGTATTTAGATGTTATAACATTCAATTTCTGCATCCTTTCTTTTGATTTCAATCTAAAATCTTTAAGCTTTAAAATGCCAATTAATGTATGCAACATTAGTGGATATATTTCAAAAGCAATTAACTTTAAAATGTGTTTTTTTTGTAATTTAGTACTCGTAATTATAAAGCTGGAACACCTCCATTATTAATTCCAATCCTTTCTCTGTATAAACGTAAAAAAATTCAGTAAAAGATAATACATACCAGGTTTTAATTTGGTTTGGAGAGCAGAAGTTACATTTTAAAACAATAGAGCTATATTTAAATGAGCCCTGGTACTTAACTCTAGCAGTGAAGAGCAGAGAATTGCCCACCTAGTAGTAACTAGTAGGTACATTTATATATATATATATTTTTATGAATACAGTACAAATTTGATAAGGTAGGAATCAAGTACCTATTAAAACAGTTACCGTATAAAACAGGTAACATATAAAAACACTTAGCTCAAATTTGTATTTAAATCTGCCATAACATTCATTTCTGCATCCCATATATCCATTATTTATGATTTCAATCCATAATCTTTAAACTATAAAATGCCATTTAAATGTATGCAACGCTAGTGAATATATTTCAAAAGCAATTAGCTTTAAAATGTGGATTTTGTGTAATTTAATACTCGTAACATAAAGCTGTGCACCACCATTATTGATTCCAATCCTCTGTATAACGTAAAAACTTCAGTAAAAGATAATGCAGTATTAGGTTTTAATTTGGTTTGGTGAGCAGAAGTCATTTTTTACCACACGATACCTATATTAGAACGAGTCTTAGTGATTAACTCTCACACGGAAGGAAAGTAAATTATCCCACGTTTGAGTAGTAACTAGTAGGTACATTTATACTTTTTTTACTAATACAGTACAAATTTGACAAAATAGGAATCGAGTATATATTATCAAATTAAATATATTCCTCATAGGAAATTGAATATACATGTATATTTATTAAAGAAAACAACATATTTTTACACATTAATACATTTTTAAAAAGAATATTTAGAGAAATGGAAATTAAATTAAGAGGTTATATTTAAATAAAAAAACTTACTTATATAACTGAAAGCAATCGCATTTTTCCTTTTTGAAATGTAGTCAAATTTCACAGAAATAGATTTTTATAACGTTTTTCATACAAAAAACATGCATGAAAGATTAAAAGATTTTGTGTCAAATTATGCATTTTGCAAGCTTTCAAAATTCTAAACATCGAAAGAATTTGAGTTTTTAAAATTATTAAAGCATGTAAATTATATTTTGCTTCCATACATTTATCTCACTTATTTTCCATTTTACCAAAAGTACGAGAACCAGTCATGTGATATTAAATAATTCCAACAACCTGAAGATAACATCAGGAAGATCTCGACTGAAAGGTAACTATAAGTTAGCTCTGAGGTTCAAATGATATGTTTATTCTATGTTTATTTTAATAATAAACTTGTTTTTTGAATTTACGTGTTTTATATAATTCTTTTTTGCAAGTTCTTGAGTATAAAAGTTTTATGAATACTTGTTGGGAATGGAAATATATACTTCGACAATAATGATTAACCCTCCGAGTGGAACACATCTAGGAAAAATTCTCCAAAATACGCTAATGTCAGTGGCCAAAGAGTTCTATGATTTTTACCTTCACCCTTTGTCGACTAGAATGGAAAATAAAAAACCCATCCTCGTTATTATCCCTTTATTTCCGGTATATATATATATATATATATATATATATATATATATATATATATATATATATATATATATATATATATTTATAGATTATTAATTTTTAATACACATAAAGCTCGTCAAGCCTGGAATATTATCCCATAAGAAATAATTGATTTTAAAAGTGCAAATAAAAATATTCATTGAGAGAAGTATTTATATTTTTTACGAATGTTATCCAAGATATTTAAGGGGTGCAATTAGAGATACATCTGTTACTGAAAACGAAATACTTCGAAATAGAGATTTATAAAGTCATGAAAAGCTATCAGCTTCTTTGTGCCTCAGGGGGTAGGGTTGCGTCTCTCAAGAAATGTCAGTGAAAGAGAGGTACAGTTTCTAAATAATAAACCTGACCCTCCTACCTCAAAACTCCATGGGAGAAAGCACTGGCAAAAATGTACATTACATCCATTTTCGGAGCGTTTTTGGAGGTCAAAAATTGTACGTTTTGAAGTCCTCATCGGTTTGGTTTAATTGTACGTGCGGACCGCTTAGAGGGTTAAGAACCAAAACCATGATATATTATTAAAATATTTTATATCAGATGAAAAAAGTTATTTCAATTGTACTGATGTATTTTTCTACGATGGACAGCAGGTGCACACATAGCTTTGGACTAGATTTCTAAGAAGAATATAGACGCATTTGTGGACTTTGAATTTTAATGTAGGACACCAGCGAAGGAGTTATAGCTGATGGAATTGCAGAATTGTAGCGGTCAAGCTTAAACAAGATTGAAGCCGGGAGATATGGTGGCAGTGCCTAGGGAATAATGGCAATTTTCACCAAAGGGTATATTTTAACGAGCTACCTGCTCTTCCGAAGGGCATATAGATGTGAGAAACTTCACTAAAATAATTAGAAAAGAGGAAAAAAGGGTGTAAACCGATGTACAAAAAAGATTGGAAGAGGAGTCAAGGTCGGGAGTTAAGAGTTGCTAAGTGCATAGAGAGCCCGTGAGCAAGCCATAGAGCCCGAAACAGCAAATGAAGATATTGAGTGATCCCTCAGTCCACAGCCGGAAAGCCAAACATTGATGATATTTATGCCCCCGCCGAGTTTCATCCTGCCTAGATCCCTGTACGGACGCCCTGCTTCTCTTAGAATGTATGAAAGTAAACACATTTAACATACACATGATTGTTACTTGGATCTCGGTTAATTATTTCAATATTTTGATTAATTTAACATTTAAACAAAAAAATGTAATGTATTGCATATTGAGAATATGGAAGTATGAATGTCATATATTATTCAAGAAAAATATCTGTAAATAGATAATGTATATAATAAATATTTCATTTAAATATAAGACATTTACTTGTAATTTTGTGGAGTATATTTTACTGCGTTTCCCATTTGAAGAACGAACACTGTTGAATGTTGTAAGTACATTAAAACCTCAATAATTTTTCTATGTTTCATATTTAAATTCAAATAATACAACAATAAGTTACATAATAATTTTTAAATAATAAGTTAAATAATTTTTTTTTATTTTTAAAAATTTAAAGCAAACTTATTATCAAATGAAATAATATATTTCATGAATGATAATTAAATACATTTTCAGTTGAATGTTTCTGTGATAAACTAATTTTAAAAAAACATAATATATCAACAATATTCCATTTTAATATATTTTTGTATCTTTATTAAGTCAGTTGTAAAGAATGTTTGAAATAATTTTATTTCATTAGTGTTTTCATAGTGATATAAAGGAAAAAATATACATTGTTATTACAAGCAATTTCCTGTTAATTGATAGCATGATATTATAATTTGCCCACAAGAAAATATAAATTTCATATAGAATTACAAAGCAATTTTAAAAGCACAATTCAGAATATCTGACAAGAAAAAATATTTTCAGATTTTACTCAAAACCAGTCTTAAAGAATGTACATTGATGCTTAAAACTTAAGCAACAGGTGGATTTTTTGCTATAACTCCACGAGAAATCATCTGAAATTCAGAAATGATGGAGAATATTTTTACGTAAAATATGACGAAAGAATCGGCGCTGAAAAAGGAGTACAAGGCATACGGTATAGAATCAAACAAAAACAGGCTTTATTGAACGCATAGCGTCATGACTCATGATTGTCTATCCAAGAGAAAAAACAACAAGCAGATGTTCCTTAATATGGATATGCGTCTCCTAACTAGAATGATTGCTTCGAACCGTCTCCGCATGCTCAGAACTAGCAGGTCCAACATTTCTTAGGGTAGGAGTGCCCATTCCGCAATCCGTATCTGTTTGAGTTGTTGGGTGACCTCCGGAGGATATAAGCGCGCTGCAATGCGTCTGCCTAAAGCAAACCACACATGTTCGATGGAATTTAAATCAGGGAAGTACGCTAGCCAATCCATTCGAGTGATATCTTCACTGCGACTGTCTAATTATCGAATATGAAGTTAGTGTGAAATGGTACCTAATGATAGAGAGTTATCTAACACAATTTAGGAATCTAAAAGATGCAACCATTTCTTCCCGAATATAAATGCAAGAAATGCATTGAAAACTACTCTAATATTTTTTATAAAGCTCTTTTGTTATTAGCGAAACGGAGAGATTTAAGTTTATGGATGAAAAATATGAAACTAACTACCAAATATAGACTGTCGCCATATAGCACTTATACTCAGAATTAAGAATATATTATGTTTAATATCATAAATCCGCTAAACGATTTTATATTTCTAATCAAACTAATATACATAGTAAAAAATATACAGTATCAACATCTGATTAATAAATTTTAATTTCTCAAATACATATATGAAAATATATTCTTTAGGAAATATAAATTTAATTTTTTTTCTAATTGGGTATTTGAATTTCATAGATATATATTATATTTTACTATTACTTAAAATATAAAACTAAATTTTTCAACAACAGATTTTTATGAAGAAATTTAAAAATAGTTTAAATTGAGCATATTTCTTATGAATTTAAAAATATTTTTCTTAGTAAAGCATTTTCTCTTTTAAAACTACTATATCGCTATAAATATATACAAGTTACTGTACTTATCCTTGGAATAAACTGTAATAATGAGATTTAATTGATTTTAAACCGATTTTATAATGAAGATTTTAGATTCATAAAGAACTATATATTCTTTAATATATGCGAATAACTATAATTATTATTATGAAATAAGAGCTTTAATCATCTTTAGTGATTAATTTAATTAGCACTGAAAGTAAGTAGGTAAATGAATAATTTTTCCCTCTTTATTATTCATATCATACTATTTGGTGTATAACAATTTAATATTTTACAGAAAAAATAAGTTGAGCCATTAACAATTATTTTATTTTTATATTTTATTTTATTAGGCACTTTGAAGCGTCAAAATGTGCAGGATAAAAATGATGAATCTAAAACAACTGATGTAAATATTTAGTTAATAAAATCTATCTTTTTAAATTTATATTTTCAATAAATGCCATTCACTGTTCTCAGTTGTTAATTTGATTTTCTCAGATAAATTTTATAAATTTTGAAATTCTGTTTAACACATACTATCTATTCTTCAATATAGGCGAATAAATGTAATTGTTATTATGACTAACTCATATAAAAAAAACGTTTAACCATCTTTAGTGATTAATTAATTTACCACTGAAAGTAAGTAGTTAAATGAATACTTTTCCCTATTTATTATTTATATCATATTAGTTGGTCTTTAACAATTTAATATTTTACATAAAAAATAAGTTGTGCTATTAATAAATATTTTATTCTTAAATTTTATTATATTTGGTACTTTGAAGCGTCAGAATGTGCAAGATAAAAATGATGAATCAGTGACAAATATTGTAAAAATTGTTCTTCTAAAATTTTAAATTTGTATTTTCAATAAATGGCATTCACTCTTTTTCAAATGTTGATTTGATTTTCCCAGATATATTTCATACATTTTAAAATTTTGTTTAATGCATACTATATATTCTTCAATATAGGTGAATAAACATAATTGTTATTATGACTAACTCATATGGAAAAAGAGGTTTAATCATCTTTAGTGATTAATTTAATTACCACTGAGAGTAAGTAGTTAAATGAATAATTTTCACCTCTTTATTAATCATATCATATTAGTTGGTTTATAACAATTTATAATTTTTCATAAAAAACAAAATGTGCTATTAATAAATATTTTATTCTTAAATTTTATTATATTTAGTACTTTGAAGAGTCAAAATTTGTAGCATAAAAATGATGAATCAGTGACAACAGTTGTATAAATTTAGTTTCTAAAATATATCTTTTTAAATTTATACTTTCATAAAATGCCCTCCTCTATTTCTCATCTGCTGATTTGATTTTCCTAGATATATTGTATACATTTTGAAATTGTCTTTAAGGAATGCTATATATTTTTCAATATAGGTGAATGAATATAATTGCTATTATGATTAACTCATATGAAAAAAGAGGTTTAATCATCTTTAGTGATTAATTTATTTACCACTGAGAGTAAGTAGGTAAATGAACAATTTTTCCCACTTTATTATTCATATCATATTAGTTGGTCCATAACAATTTAATATTTTGCATAAAAAATAAGTTAAGCCATTAATAAATATTTTATTCTTAAATTTTAATATATTAGGGGCTTTGAAGTTTTGAAAATATGCAAGATAAAAATGATGAACTAGTGGCAACTGTTGTAAAAATTTAGTTTCTAAAATATAACTTTTTAACTTTATACTTTCAATAAATGCCATTTACTCTTTCTCATATGTTGATTTGATTTTGGTAGATATATTTTATACATTTTGAAATTCTGCTTAATGAGTACTAAATATTCTCCAATATATGCGAATAAATATAATTATTATTATGACTAACTCATACGAAAAGAGAGGTTTAATCATCTTTAGTGATTAATTTAATTACCACTGAGAGAAAGTAGTTAAATATATATTTTTTCTCTCTTTATTATTCATATCATATTAGTTGGTCTCTAACAATTTAATATTTTGCATAAAAAATAAGTTAGGCCATTAATAAATATTTTATTCTTAAATTTTAATATAATAGGTGCTTTGAAGCTTCAAAATATGCAGGATAAAAATGATGAATAATTGACAACTGTTGAAAAATTTAATTTCTAAAATATATCTTTTTAAATTTATAGTTTCAATAAATGCCATTCACTCTTTCTCATATGTTGATTTGATTTTCCTAGATATATATTTTACATTTTGAAATTCTATTTAATGCATACTATACATTCTTCAATATAGGTGAATAAATGTAATTATTATTATGGCTAACTCATATGAAAAAATAGGTTTAATCATCTTTGGTGATTAATTTAATTACCACTGAGAGTAAGTAAGTAAATGAATAATTTTCCCCTCTTTATTATTCATATTATATTAGTTGGTTTATAACAATTTAATATTTTGCATAAAAAATAATTTAAGCAGTTAATAAATATTTTATTCTTAAGTTTCAATATATTAGGTGCTTTGAAGATTCAAAATGTGCAGGATAAAAATGATGAACCGGTGACAACTGTTGTAAAAATTTAGTTTCAAAAATATATCTTTTTAAATTTATAATTTCAATAAATGCCATTCCCTATTTCTCATATGTTGATTTGATTTTCCTAGATATATTTTATACATTTTGAAATTCTGCTTAATGAATACTAAATATTCTCCAATATATGCGAATAAATATAATTATTATTATAACTAACTCATATGAAAAAAAGAGGTTTAATCATCTTTAGTGATTAATTAAATTATCACTGAGAGTAAGTATGTAAATGAATAATTTTTGACTCTTTATTATTCATATCATATTAATTGGTGTATAACAATTTAATTTTTTGCATAAAAAATAAGTTAAGTAATTATAAATATTTTATTCTTAAATTTTAATATATTAAGTGCTTTGAAGTTTTGAAAATATGCAAGATAAAAATGATGAACTATTGAGAACTGTTGTAAAAATTTAGTTTCTAAAATATAACTTTTTAAATGTATACTTTCAATAAATGCCATTTACTCTTTCTCATATGTTGATTTGATTTTCCTAGATATATTTTATACATTTTGAAATTCTGTTTAATGAGTACGAAACATTATCCAATGTATGAGAATAAATATAATTATTATTATGACTAACTCATACGAAAAGAGAGGTTTAATCATCTTTAGTGATTAATTTAATTACCACTGAGAGAAAGTAGTTAAATATATATTTTTTCTCTCTTTATTATTCATATCATATTAGTTGGACTCTAACAATTTAATATTTTGCATAAAAAATAAGTTAAGCCATTGATAAATATTTTATTCTAAAATTTTAATATCTTAGGTGCTTTGAAGTTTCAAAATGTGCAAGATAAAAATGATGAACCAGTGACAACTGTTGTAAAAATTTAGTTTCTAAAATATATCTTTTTAAATTTATACTTTTAATAAATGTCATTCACTCTTCTTCATATGTTGATTTAATTTTCCGAGATATATTTTACACATTTTGAAATACTGTTTAATGCATACTATATATTCTTCATTATAGGTGAAAAAATATAATTGTTATTATGACTAACTCATATGAAAAAAAGGTTTAATCATCTTTAGTGATTAATTTAATTACCATTGAGAGTAAGTAGTTAAATGAATAATTTTTCCCTCTTTATTATTCATATCATATTAGTTGGTCTATAACAATTTAATATTTTGCATAAAAATTAATTTAAGTCATTAATAAATATTTTATTCTTAAATTTTAATATATTAGCTGCACTGAAGATTCAAAATGTGCAAAATAAAAATGATGAACCAGTGACAACAGCTGTAAAAATTTAGTTTCTAATATTATATTTTTAAATTTATACTTTCAATAAATGCCATTCACTCTTTCTCATATGTTGATTTGGTTTTCCGAGATATATTTTATACATTTTGAAGATCTGTTTAATGCATACTATATATTCTTCAATATATTTTAATAAATATTATTGTTATGACTAACTCATATGAAAAAAAGACGTTTAATCATCTTTAATGATTAATTAATTTACCACTGAAAGTAAGTAGGTAAATGAATATTTTTCCCTCTTTATTATTTATATCATATTAGTTGGTGTATAACAATTTAATATTTTGCATAAAAAATATGTTAAGCCATTATTAAATATTTTATTCTTAAATTTTAATATAATAGGTGTTTTGAAGTTTCAAACTGTGCAGGATAAAAATGATGAATCAGTGACAACTGTTGCAAAAATTTAATTTCTAAAACGTATCTTTTTAAATTTATGCTTTCAATAAATGACATTTTCTATTTCTCATTTGCTGATTTGATTTTCTCAGATATATTTTATACATTTTGAAATTCTGTTTAATGAGTACTAAATATTCTCCAATATATGCGAATAAATATAATTATTATTATGAATAACTAATATGAAAAAAGAGGTTTAATCATATTTAGTGATTAATTTAATTACCACAGAGAGAAAGTAGTTAAATGTATATTTTTTCTCTCTTTATTATTCATATCATATTAGTTGGTCTCTAACGATTTAATATTTTGTATAAAAAATAAGTTAAGCCATTAATAAATATTTTATTGTTAGATTTTAATATAATAGGTGCTTTGAAGCTTCAAAATGTGCAGGATAAAAATGATGAATAATTGACAACTGTTGTAAAAATTTAATTTCAAAAATATATCTTTTTAAATTTATGCTTTCAATAAATGCCATTTTCTATTCCTCATTTGCTGATTTCATTTTCCCAGATATATTTTATACATTTTGAAATTCTGTTTAATGCATACTAAATATTCTTTAATATATGTGAATAAATATAATTATTTTTATGACTAACCCATATGAAAAAAGAGGTTTAACCATCTTTAGTGATGAATTTAATTACAACTTAGAGTAAGTAGGTAAATGAATAATTTTTCCATCTTTATTATTCATATTATATTAGTTGGTGTATAACAATTTAATATTTTGCATAAAAAATAATTGAAGTTATTAATAAATATTTTATTCTTATACTTTTTTATATTAGGTGCTTTGAAGATTCAAGATGTGCAAGATAAAAATGATGAACCAATGACAACTGTTGTAAAAATTTAGTTTCTAAAATATATCTTTTAAATTTATACTTTCAAGAAATGTCATTCTCTATTTCTTCTTTGCTCATTTGATTTTCCCAGATATATTTTATACATTTTGAAATTATGTTTAATGCATACTATATATTCTTCAAAATACGCGAATAAATATAATTGTTATTATGACTAACTCATATGAAAAAAAGAGGTTTAACCATCTTTAGTGATTAATTTAATTACCACTAAGAGTATTAGTTAAATGAATAATTTTTCCCTCTTTATTATTCATATCACATTCTTTAGTCTATAACAATTTATTTATTTTGCGTAAAAAATAAGTTATGCCATTAATAAATATTTTATTCTTAAATTTTAATATATTAGGTGCTTTGAAGTTTCCAAATGTGCAGGATAAAAATGATGAATCAGTGACAACTGATGTAAAAATTTAGTTTCTAAAATATATCTTTTTAAATTTATATTTTCAATAAATGCCATTCACTCTTTCTCATATGTTGATTTGATTTTCCCAGATCTATTTTATACATTAAATACTGCTTGATGCATAGTAAAAAATAAATTTTAGAAGTTAGGAATAGTATTTAAGAATGTGTAAAAATCATTTCAAATGAGGTAGATTTTGTTATGAATAAAAAAAAAATATGACGAAGATTTTTTGACATCACTATGTCTTCTTCAATATATGCAAGTGAAGATACTAATCATTATGATTAACTCATAGTAAGAAGGGATTTAATCGTCTTTGACGATTAATTTAATGATCACCGAAAGTAATCTTTCCCTCATCATTATTGATATCATATTAGTGGTGTATATTAATTTCATAACTCATAAAATAAAACAAGTAATTAGTGTTTTATTTTCTCCCGGATTCTCCATGTGCTGAGATAGAACGAAACTTAATATGCTTAGCTAAAGAAAAAAATCCTCAACAGTTCAATTTACATATTTTCATCGTTAAATGTATATTTTTCTCTCATATTTTATTGAATCTTGATACGATATATTACGAAATGAAGTCTTGAATTTCTGTGCGTAAAACAGATGGTTTAAGATAAATTTTTTTATTTCTCGTATGCAGTTTCGCAATTTAATGTTTGGAAAAAAGTAGAGAGATGCAGAACGAGTAAAAAAAAAACTAATAGTAAATTGATTTACCACTTCTGTTTTTTTTATTTTTCTAGCCACTGAAATAAAAAAAAAATTCTTCTTGCAGCAGGAACATGCTGAAAACAGACATATTGATTTTCCTGACAGCTACGTTTATGACGTAGGTTTGTTTCAATAAGCAAATAAAGTTTTATCTTATAAACTATACCCATCGTATAACATTTAATTGGTGGAATTTCTTTTAAAGTATATTTGGATTTTCATTATAAACTGGGGATAAAAACAGTTTACTACATCGCATAGTTTCATAAGTGTATATATGCATGTTTTTTCTTTTTGTTTGCAATTAATAGCTAAGAGCATGAAGTTAATAAAATTAATTATTATTTACAATTAATAGCTAAGAGAATAAAGTTAATAAAATTAATAATTAACGCCTGTAAAGTATAGATTTCAAAGAATGTTTGTTTTAAAGTTTCAAGATAAAGAAAACTTTTTCTCTTAAATACATGTTTTCTGAAAATATATATCTCTTTCATTAAGCATACTAATTCTTGTATTATTACAGATACTGTTTTAAGAAATATCAATCTTTCTTACAAAGTGTTTTATTGAATCTAAATCTAATTAATTTATTACTTTAAATTTTGCAAATAAACTTGTATTTTTATACAAACTACGAAAATTCTATCACGCTTGTTCAACATATCCAATTTTCATGGTTTATTCTCCCACTGAGTTTGCTAAATGTAAAACTTTTGAAAAAAAGGTTTTATATATATCTTACAGAATTATGTAGATGTATAATTAGTGTAGAATTAGGTTATAGAAAAGTATGAAAACTAATCAAACGTATGTAAATTAAATACATGCAATTTTTATCAACATCTTCAAAATGATAAGTTTGTCATTGATATGTGGATATTTAGAATATGCCCCATATACACATTAATGTAGGCATGAATTCATACATTTGATTATTTAGCAAAAATATTCTTAGTATATTGTGTTACAGAGAACTGAGAAAATTAAAGTGAAAATTTAAGAAAAATATATATTTTCTGACAAAAAGGATAATAAATCATATGTAAATTATTATATCTAAAAATTTTCAGTTTCATATATGCTTTATATCGCAGTTAACCCTCCGAGTGAAAGACACCGAGGAAAAAAATTCTCCAAAAATATGCTAAAGGTTTACTGTGTTCGTTCTCTGATTTTTTACTTCACCCCTTGTCGGCTGCAATGGAATACAGGAAACCCACCCTCGTTATTGTCCCTTTACTTCCGGTTATAAATAGATATTTAAATAGATATTATAGATTGTTAAATTTTAATACACATAGAGCTCGTCAAGTCTCGAAGATCATCCCATAAGAAATAATGGATTCTAAAAGTACAACTAAATATATGCTTTAAGAGAACTATTTATATTTTTTTATGAAAGTCATCCAATATATTTAAGTGGTACCATTAGAGATACATCTGTTACCGCAAAACGAAATACTTTGAAATAGAAATTTACAAAGCCATGAAAAGCTATCAGCATCTTTGTGCCTCAGGGAGAAAGGGTGCATCCCTCAATAAATGTCAGTCAAAGAAGGGTGCAGTTCCTAAACAATCGACTTGACACTCCTACCTAAAACACTGGCAGAAATGTGATTTACATCTATTTTCGGAACGTTTTTGGAGGTCGAAATTGTACGTGACAACCACTTTGAAGACATCATCGGTTTGGCAGAATTGTACGTGACAACCGCTTAGAGGGTTAAAGTAAGTAATAAGTAATTAAAAGTTTATAAATTTATTAAAAATATTATGAAAACAGTTATAGGAATTAATACAAAATGTTGTACAGTTAAAAGAAATCTGAAGTTAGAGGTGTATAAAAATATAAAAAACGAACAATCTTATATTTTAAAGAATATACTTTTATTGTATTCAGTAGCATTCTTTTTGTTTTCGTGAGACTTATAACTTACAGTTTACAGTTATTTGAACAGTATTTCCTAATGTATTTTTGGGAAAAAACACTTAAAACTGTAAATACCACATACATTATATTAAAGTGAAGAGCATTTCACTAATAAGAAAACTGTTTGTACCGTACAAACATTCTAATTAATTATTGTATTTAAATTTTATTTTCTAATTTAAGTCATTGTATAAGGCTCCATGAAATCCATTCAAAAGCTATTCATACTTCTTAATAGAAGAACCAGCTGTCCTGTACAATAATTATGTATGCTTTTTGTGCCATCCTAAAAATAAAGTATATCCTATACTGTAGCTCAGTTGTCATAGGGGAAAGAAATTTCGAAGCATTGCTGTTGTTGTAAAGTTGTATAATGGTTGTATTGTAGCTTAAATACATCGAATTTAATATATTTATGTCATTAAAAGGAAATGCTAAATTTGGAAAATGGTATATATTAGTATAATAATCGATATGTTATCGTTACAATTTATAGTTAATTTAATAATTTACTTCCCAAATTAAAAAAAATAGAAATTAGATATTTTTTTCTAAAATAATCTTAAAATATATACATCGTACACACAGAATTCATCTGTAGAAAACACAGAAATAAACATAAAGATAAATGTTTAGAACTCCTGATCAACATTTTAAGGGATGTTACTTATCATGTTTAATTCCATTAACTATAACCGTTAAAGGATATTTATTTGTTATCCTTGCTCTTTGATTGATTATATATAATCACTGTTTAGTTTTAGGTCTCTTTCGTGGACTTAGACTGTAAATTGCCTTTCATTTTCTAGTCTGGTCTAACAAAGTGCAATTTTACAATGTTTACAGTACTTTAATACACATTTAACTAATTTAGAATTATATAACGGCATAGCACAGATTAGATTTAGGAAAATGTGCATAATAGAAATATTTACTAAAGTGAACATTAATGTCAAGGGCCGTTATTATAATCCTATCGAAGAATTGTAGCTTCCATTTGCACCTTTCTCTATTTATTTTCTTTACAAAAGTTGTTATTCTTATTTGAATTAAAAAAAAAATAATGTTTGAATACAATGCTTTGCACATAAATGGAAAATGAACACTTGTAACGCAAATGTTCCAATAATGAAACAGAGACATAAGTACGTAAATTTTACCCTTTAAATTTAAAAATAGAAAAAAATAAAAAAATAAAAATAATTTTTAAATATTTTAATAAATTTATATTTATTTTTAAATTTTTAATGAGAAATCTCGTATCGTATTTTGAATTTTTCAAGACAACCTGCTGACGCTTGGAAGTCCTCAATTTCGGATTATTTTGCTTCTTCCTGAAGCCTAGGCCCCGATATTCTTGCATTAATTGATCTCATCTCTGTAAATCAACGAAATGTGTCTTCATTCACAGCGTCGAGACACATTTTTTTCCTTTTTCTGTGAAGTTCCCCATTTTCGGACGAATATCTTTCCAGATATTCTTCCTTGCGTTTTAAAATGTTGCACACAATTGTCTTAATCACACCAAATTTTTCTGCTACTGCTTACAGAAAATTAAGAAGACCCCCTTTTTCCTTTAAATTCTCTTAGATCTTTTCTTTGCGCCATTTTTAATAAAAATTCGCAAATAAACAACTGGTACTGCCACTACGCGATGTCCAGAAAAAAAGAACATAACGTGTTTTACATGTGAGCGATAAACGTTGTTTTCCAATTCTGCTTAGTTCGTTCAATGCTTCACCACTACACACATACCCACTCTCCTGACCTTTTTCGACAGATTTCAGCAATTACAGACAATCCAAGAAATGAAAGCATGCAAAGGGCCAGAATATCATTTCTTCTTAACAAAAGGCTGGGCAATCTCTGGTATTTATCTCTTATAGTACCATACTGGAAGTGAACAATGAATGGAGCACAAAAGAGGGGGAGGATCGCGACTGTCTCTCAGATAATCCGATTGACTGATAAAGAAATTCCTGGAAACCAGGTGGAGAAAAGCGGGAGGAAAAATCTAATTCAATAAAACATCAGTGGTCAAGTTACAGACAGTAAAACCTACAAAAATTGGTCAACATACAACTTACGGAGGTGGTCAACATAGAGAGGTAAATCGTCACTGAAAATGCGTTTTGATCATATATATATATATATATATATATATATATATATATATATATATATATATATATATATATATATATATATATATATATATATATATATATATATATATATATATATATATATATATATATATATATATATATATATATATATATATATATATATATATATATATATATATATATATATATATATATATATATATATATATATGTATATATATATATATATATATATATATATATATATATATATATATATATATATATATATATATATATATATATATATATATATATATATATATATATATATATATATATATATATATATATATATATATATATATATATACATATATATATATATATACATATATATATATATATATATATATATATATATATATATATATATATATATATATATATATATATATATATATATATATATATATATATATATATATATATATATATATATATATATATATATATATATATATATATATATATATATATATATATATATATATATATATATATATATATATATATATATCCTTAAATTTCCATCTAGACGGTCCAATTTATAAAATTTATTGAAAAAGACTTTGCAATTTTTGAATTTACAGCGTAATAACAGGACAACGTCTGTTGGGTATCATTCAATAAAGAAATTAAATTAGTGAAGTGTTCCAAATATAGTCAAGCATTTGAAATTGTAGTTAACTGCTTATTAAGATAAACAATCATGTAAATAATGTTAAAAATAATTCGACAAAGAAGTTTCACAATTATTCATACTTATTACTATGTAAAGTTAATATTATACAAATAAATAACAAGTATATTTAAGTCTTCTAAGTTTAGAGTGAAGTATTTAAAATTACATATGTTTACATAATCGAATTATTGGGCTAAACAAGCATGTTAATAAAAACTCAGATTGCTTTTAAATACACCTAGTGTTATTAATAGTCAAACAAGTTGAATAAATCAGTTCATTTCTCGACTTATGCTCTTTTCAACAATGCCTTATATTATTTAGGATTATTGGATAATGTTAATACATAATATACTTTAAACGTAACATTAATATACGGTATGATTAACGTTTGAGCCTCGAATAACAATTATTTTACCTATAAAATCTTACAGTTGTGCATGAAGATTTTCACAGTCGAGAAATGATCCAGAAGGAGTCTTTCATATTTCAGAAACATATTGACCTTTTGAGATTTTAAATTTTAAATATTTGTAAACATTTCCGAAAACACCTAAAATCTTTCAATTTATACTAAAGATTGATGCTGTCAAAGAAATTATATCTCGGAAAAAAAAAACTTTTCACGAACTCCTAGAGTAGAAGATGAAATAGCTGATATATTGGCATATTTAGACGAGGAAGTCATCAAGTGGATCACTGAAGGGCGGCAGGACTCGTGATAGGAGTTGTAAAAAGGCAATCATCAAGGGGGACAAACAGGAGGCATCAGGAGAGTAAGAATGTAGGGATAAGGGGAGAGCAATTCCGAAAGATCTGCAAAAAGTTTTGCAGTACTTGCGGTGAAGTTGATGAAGTGGCAAGTTAATGGCAAAAAAAAA
>CM063508.1:104877042-104879542 GCA_032207245.1 Pardosa pseudoannulata | reverse complement strand
AACATTTTATGTGAGGAAAAAACTTTATAATCTTCTGTTCTTAATTCATCTTAGATTCTCTGTAAAAGTAACAATCAATAACTAAATTAAAAATAGTATTAGTGAAGTGTCCGAAATATAGTAAAGAATTTAAAATTGCAGTAAGATTTTAATTGGTTATTAAACTAAACAATCATATAAATAATGTTCAAAATAACTCGAGAAACAAGTTTTACAATTTTTTTTATATTGATTACTATGTAAAATTATTATTATACGAATAAAAAAAAACAAATATTTATCAAGTCTTCAAAGTTTGAAGTGAAGTATTTAAAATTACAATTGTTTGTATAATCTAATCATAGTGCTAAACAAGCATTTTAATAGTGTTCAGATTGTTTTAAAATTGCCCCCGTCTTATTAATAGTAAATCAGTTCAAATCAGTTCGTTTCTCAACTTAGCCGCATTTCCAATTAAAATTTCTAGTTGACGTTTTCTCGACGTTACATTATATTTTTAACGTAGACCAAAGACAAGGTAATTCAATGTCTTTATTAATATAGTGTACTATGTAAAATTAATATTCTTCAAATAAATAAAAAATAATATTTATCATATGATTAAAGTTTCAAATGAAGTATTTAAAATATAATATAATTATATAATTTAATTATCGGGCTAAACAAGCATGTTAATAGGGTTCAGAGTTCATTGTTGAATGACATCCTGGATGAACGTCTGAAGTTATGGTCTAGGATGTGATTGAGTATCAACCACATATCAAATGCATTGAATATTGTGGGTAATCTAAACAGCTACTGTTATATCAGTGACGTTCTGGACACTGGAGTCGTTATTTTCATATTTCAGCATGACAATGAACTCCGAGATTTTCATGTATTGTTCAAAATATTTTTAACGGTTCCCATGCAGATTCTTCTGCGGTCTGCCTATTAGCCAGATAAATGGCCAACAGAACAAGTGTGGGATTCCATTTTTCACTGTCGCACACATAATCCTTGAACTCCAGCTTCAGCAGATTAACGTTAATAAGCATACACAAATATTGTATGCTGTTCCCAAGGAAAACTTTTATAATCTATTTTACTTTGGTATGTTGAATACATAAATTCAGAAATTATTTAAAAGGTTTCGGAAATGGTTTTTGCATATGCCACATGGTCAAATCAAGGACGATTCATCCTGAGTATACTCGTATTAAGGCAAATGGTGAGTCTTTCGTTTTGACAAGTACCACAAGGGTGAAAGTACGACTAATGCTCATGCGGGTCTTAGTTGTTTTGAAGCAGGAACCAAGCAGAAGACCCATAGGTATACCAGCTACCTTCAGAGGTATAGACATGGGCACTGGCAACAAACCAATGGCACATAGATTGCCAGATATAAAAATGTACTTTCCTCAAGCATAACAATGAATCAATGAATCGGTATTATCATTGTAACTCGGATTATGTTAAATGTATTATTACTGTACATCTTTAGATCATGTTGTTATAAATGTTTCGTATGATTTTAGTAATTGATATGAATAATTGAGGTAAGAGTGCTACAGAAACAAGACAGTTGTGGTCGTATACTCTGTTTTATTAAAGAATTAAGATTTTACACCCTTTTCTGTTGTAAATTATCCACGACAACATACAGGAAACACGCACAAGTCGTATAACTAATAATACTTCTTTCGGAAAGATAGAGAAAATTTATTCTTCTGCTGGCATACATCTCTGAATACATGAATTCCAGGTAATATATTTAAAAGAAATTATACCAGAATCACAGATTTTATATAAAAGAATAAAATTTTAATTTATGATAAAATTTGTTAAGGCAACAGGGAATTTTAAGCCTGGCTCTAAACACGATATATATATATATATATATATATATATATATATATATATATATATATATATATATATATATATATATATATATATATATATATATATATATATATATATATATTATATATATATATATATTATATATATATATATATATATATATATATATATATATATATATATATATATATATATATATTATATATATATATATATATATATATATATATATATATGTATATATATATATATATATGTATATATATATATATATATATATATATATATATATATATATATATATATATATATATATATATATATATATATATATATATATATATATATATATATATATATATATATATATATATATATATATATATATATATATATATATATATATATATATATATATATATATATATATTATATATATATATATATATATATATATATACATATATATATATATATATATATATATATATATATATATATATAAATATATATATATATATATATATATATATACATATATATATATATATATATATAATATATATATATATATAATATATATATATATATATATATATATATATATATATATATATATATATATATATATATATATATATATTATATATATATA
>CM063508.1:104859542-104872042 GCA_032207245.1 Pardosa pseudoannulata | reverse complement strand
GTTACTAAACAGTATTTTAATAGCTATGATATTCTATTAAATTCACTATGCTAGATGTTTATTTAAGGAATTAATATTTTAATAAAAATAATCAATATCTATGCTTTGGGAAAATTTGCAGCAAATATTTATTTTGAGAGTTGCAAAAAACAGGTAAATATCAAAGTATTGTCTTTGAATATGTTAGTAATATTTGAAATTCATTTTATTTTTGTAGTCCACTTTATTTTAATCTAATTTCCTTATATTTACTATTAATATAAAATTTAAACTACATTTATTACAATATATACAATATTTATATACAACATTCTATCCATATTGAATGAAACAAAAGGAAATTTACTAATATAGGTACAATCAATAGCTTTTTCAATCACTTAAAAATTAAAATAAAACATATTCATATTTACTATTTCATATGTAATATTTTAGATCTAACAATAACATGCTGTATAATTTTTGTTTATTTTTTTAATTTATAAAGCTGAGTATGCAACATATTCTATTAAAAATTATTATTATTTAATAATAATTTTAAATTTAATTTAAAAGTATTATTTTTAATAATACTTTAAAATTAAATTTAAAATTATTATTAAATAATAGTAATTTTCATCTCGGAATTTTGTATATATTATATTTTTATATTATAATTTTTTTTAAAAAAAGGGGGAAATATTATTTAATTTTTCAAAGTTTTATTGAATTTAAAATTTTTTCTGGATAGGAAAAATACCAAAAGAAGAAAAAGAAATTCCCAAACTTTGACGCTATATTTTTAAAGAGGCAGAAATTTTTCATTTTTTCATTTTATTTTATCCTTCTAGAAAGATTAAATTATCCACAATTTACACAATAAATTTCAAACTTTCAGCCTGGAATGGAAACATGAAAACTTCTTAATGGGATAAAAAAGAAGTTATTTTTTTCTCCGAATACCTGTAAAAATCTTAAATTCATTTACATACCTTATCATATATATCAATTTTTTAAATCTTCTTGAAGCAAATATACTAACCAAATTCAAATTTATATTGCTATCCGCAACTATTTATTCAATATCATATTACACTAACTGAAAAAGCGTAAGTCTGGAAAATTTGTTTCTCTCTATTTCTAAAAATTTCGAGGTTTTACGGTCTTCATTTCAAATTGAAGACCTATATCATAGCTAATATATTATATTGATACTGATAGAAGTCGATTCTCAACTAAACTCAAATTCTTTGATTTGCAGAAATGGTTGCTCCCGTAGAATTCATTCAGAATACAACTCACAAGTTTAAAGGGAGAAAAAGGGAAAAATAAGTGTAATTTATGAAATATTTTAAAATAATCTTCATATTCTTTCGTAATATGAAGTTGGAAATATAACTGTGATTGAAAATAATGATATATTTCATTTAGAAAATAAAACTAGTTTTAAATTAGCAGGTACATTTTTGCTATTTTGTAGTTGAAGACATTAGAATCAATAAATTTTTCTCACGGATAATTTTTGTTTCAAGAAATGCTTTTTCGTGTTATTGCAAATATAATCTTACATATTAATGAATTGTATACCTTCGAAAGTGACTTTTAAATTTAAGTGCTTTAAAATATTTTGAATTTTTGAATTTCAAATAATTAAATAGTTATAATTATTTCTTTAAAATTTCACATTACATGATATATATACATACATACACACACACACATACACACACATATATATATATATATATATATATATATATATATATATATATATATATATATATATATATATATATATATATATATAAATATATATTATATATATATATTATATAATATATATATACACATATATATTCATATGTATATATGTATACATACATATATATATATATATATATATATATATATATATAAATATATATATATATATATATATATATAATCATATATCAAAAAAAAATATATTTTCATTTTGTATTTTATTCAGTTATTTTCAATAAATATTATATATATAAAAATTAAATGTCAATCATCTAATTTTATATGGCACTGATATCTATAGGAAATATAAATTCATATTATTCTAAATATTTCATAGTTTTAATTTGATTTAAAAATTGTTATAGGAACAAAATAGTAAAAAAAACACAAACAATATATAAGATACATATTTATTTTTGCATCATTAATAAAACGAGATATTTTAGGATCTCTAATTATATTAAACTATATAATTTCCAAAATGTTATTACATAAATAATATTTAAATAAATCATTAAAATAAATCATCTTAAGAGGACACGGTATCTTAATCATGATTAAAATTTCGAATTCTTTGATTCTATAAATTATTATTGTTTTTATTAAAGTGATGTAAAATTTAAAATGAATTATTTCAATATTTCCAAAGTTATTTATGTATTTTATTTTATTTCTTTAATTAATCAAAATGTATATGCTTTTTATGATTATTAATTTTTTAAAGTACAGATTAAAATACTAATTATTTTTGTATGAAAATACATATGCTTAATCCTATATGAAAATTTTCCTTACAGGCTTTGCCTAATATACAAAAAATGTACAGGAAAATAAAAATCATTTTATTTTACATATATACAAAAATATGTAAGATACTGTTCAGTTTGATCAAAGTTTACTCTACGTGTGGAAAAATATTCATTGCAAAATGCAATTTTATATCTATCTAAACATCCATACATTTGTGTAAACTGCTTTGATAAATCATACTATTTTTCAGTCTAAAGTATTAATAATTTTAAAAATATACAATTTGTTTAAAATATTATTAAAAAATACTGAGTATAATTATAAAATTTTGAATTTGAATCTAATGATCTGCTCAAACAAACTGTAAAATATTAATTAAATTACAATTCTAAACAATTACGGTTTTCATAGAACACTCAAAATGAAAGAAATTTGAAAGTATATATATACATGTCTCTTTAGCTATAAAACTTGTATCATTAAAATAAGGATAAATAACTTAAATGTACATTTTAATATTAATTTGTTCAGTGATTAGATTCTCTAATTGTTAAGGACATTATTTTGTTCTCAATTTTTCTGATTTAATTGCTTACTGTTTTCTAGCATATAAATTTGGAGGTAATATTTAATAACAGAAACCGTAATAAAACTAATCAAACCATGAATTCAAGCAATTATAAAGATTATCAAAATGTATTGAGTTTTATTCTTGCCAAACTCAGGTCAATGACTATAATTGAGGTGCGAAAACAGCTTAAATAATATGAGGATATTATATGTTTATCTGGAAGATACATCCATTTTTTCCATAGAATTAAATACCTAAGATATAAACATTGTCATTGCAAACATTTCATCGACAAATACCTAATGATATTGATTTTAAGACTGGTATATTTATTTTTAGACCAAAAATATCTTGAAAAGTTACGTAAGATTCAATCATGTTCACTCAAGATAAAAAAACAGATCGAAGAACAATACTTGCCTTTTACGTCATATTAACTCTTTGGGTGAAGTTAGAGACCACATATATTGAAAATGTTACTTTTTCATCCTCACCTGTCTTCACAAAATGAATTCGCCATTGAAAACCTTCCATTTTCTTTAGATAGCTACATAGAAATAAAATAATATTAATGGCAATTGTAAGATATTACCAGAATAAGGCGAAACATTTTACTCTTTATCTTCATAAATGACTTGCAAAAAAAGGACCAGATTCATTCGAATTTAGACATTTTATTTTAAATTTACAAAAAAAAAACACAATACATTATTCCGATCCTTTCGAAAGAAAAAAATGCTAGAATAGATATATTTCAGTATATCATTTATACCAAAGAGTAAAACAGGACTAGAAAAAAAATCGAATGCAAAAGGTTTTATATCAAGTCTTCCTAGAATTTGTTATATTGTTAGCTTCTTATCACAAGACTAAAGCTAATATGTAATATATATATATATATATATATATATATATATATATATATATATTATAAATATATATATATATAATATATATATATATATAATATATATATATATATATAAATATATATATATATATAATATATATATATATATATATATATATATATATATATATATAATATATATTATATATATATATATATATATAAATATATATATATATATATATATATATATATATAATATATATATATATATTTAAATATATATATATATATATTATATATAATATATAATAAATTTAAATATATAATTTATATATATATATATATAATAATATATAAATGTATTTTATATTTTTAATCATTTTCATTTTATGAATAGTACAGCAAAGTTTAATCGGTGGTGCTTAAGGAAAAGTGTGGCCTAGATACAAATTTCCCTCTTTAAAACCCCATCAGCATTTTCCCCGATAACTTATGATATCATCTATATGTAGTAGGCATAAAAATAACTCTTTTTTAACTGCATGTTTTACAGTTCTCAAGTAAAAAATGAGAAAAAATTTTTCATCACTCTATTCCATTCCCTTAAACAATTTGTAAATTTTGCCATGACCAGCTGTTGAAAGATCGCTATGAAGTAATAAAATCTAGGAAATATCAAACATACATCAATGAAATGCAAAAATAGAAATTTTTTTATTTTTATTCATAAAGTATATAACTTTTGCTTTTACTTGAAAGAAACCCATTTAAGATTTACATTTATTAATGATTTATAATTTGAAACATTAAAGATTCTCTTAATTTTCACGCAAGATGGTGCAATATGTATTCTGAAACTTATCATTTGGTCGAGAGAGCAAAACACATCTGTTATTTATACATAACCTCTGTAAAGTTATGTAAATTCAATAACTTCATGAAATAATTTATATCTTAATCATAACATCTAAACTGTTAGAATTATGAAATATTAATTAATATCATTCAAATCATGTTATGTAAATTGATATCAAAAGCATGATCTATTAATATCTATTAATGATATCATAATCACTATTATGCTCTAATACCGTAAGCATAGTGTCTTAATTTGTTATGTTAAAAATGTAGAATGCAGAATAATTCTGAAATATTATTATATGTTATATTAAGATCTATAGGTAAACATTATCGTATGGATAAATTATTTGATTTCTTTATAACTGTGTGCGTACCAATTTGTGTTTTATTTATTTTTTAATGCAACCCCTTTTATCTTAATTTTTCATTTTTCTCACACTTTATAGCTGTATTTTGTGCAACATTTCTTGCGATCATTGTACTGCAATTTTGAGGGCTGAAATCCTTTAAGGTAAATGAAAATGAAATCAAGATATGTAATGCTTATTTTATAATCTCTATAAATAAAGTGATGGTTTAGGCAGTGTCTATCCGTACTTCAATTAAAGCTACTAAAGAGATAAAAAGACATTTTAAAAGTTTCTTAATATGGAGGGATGTTTTAAGAAAACTTTCAAATTATTATTAAAATTCTCGAATTATTTTTTTAAATACTCTAACTCGTTGCTTAATATTAAAATTTCACTTTCTAGTAGGTGGTTTTATCAATTTATGTTAAGTGTTGCTAGGTAAATTCATCCCATAACATATTTGCAATTCACCTTCTGAAACCGAGAAAAACTATTGGATTCATTTTCTTTGAACATACTCCGTGGTCAACCCACGCTTTGTAATTTGTTTTTCCTCCTTTTGAAATGTTTGTTGCTTTGTTATATTTGTATAAATGTCTTTAGGGACTCTTTGATTTCATCCCATGCACTTAGTTTCAGATGATAACTCTTTTATTTAGTTTTATTGAAAACGTAAAAGCAATGTATAATATATATTTGGATATATTTTCATGCACCCTCATGTTTGTCTCCAATACAGAAAATCTTAGGAATGTTTTTCGATTGAAACTCGATTGTGTAACATTCCACTGAAAAATAGGTAGAAATAACACGATTTCATGTTTATTCCCAAAGAGAGGCTGTATTGAAAATATCTAAAATCGAATGCTGCGAGAACTAAATATTTTTTCAACATACGATGAAAATTCTATGAAGACAAATTGGAATGAAAATGAATTATTTAAGAAGTGCATAGCTTATACTCGAAGAATAACCAATATATTAAAGATCACTAATTTATGAGATGATTGCAAATTTGTTATTAGATTCCTAAATTGCAGAATATAACATTAAAATAAATTCATATTAGTTATTCATATTGGTTGAATGAAAAACATGAAAGAGTAATGTTAGCTTATTTTGTTGGATTTTGTGATATACAAGGTTTCCAAATATGATCAGACTTTAAAAATATATTTTCTGAAACTATTACCATAACACAATTAACGATATATTAAATTAAAGGAAATTGCACCATGCTTGTTTTTTATATTCCGAAAATATTACGACTAATACAATTAATGATACATGAAATTAAAAGAAAATGCACCATGTATTTTTTTTATATTCCGAAACTATTATACATAATTCAATTAAATATACAAGAAATTAAAGGAAAATGCACCATGTTTATCTTTATATTCCGAAACTATTTAACGTAATTCAATTAATTATACATGAAATTAAAGGAAAATGCACCTTTTTTTTATATTCCGAAACTATTACGCCTAAAACAATTAATGATACATGAAATTAAAGGGAAATGCACCTTTTTTATTTTTATATTCCGAAACTATTACGCCTAATACAATTAATCATATATGAAAGTAAAGGAAAATGCATCATATTTATCTCTATATTAAGAAACTATTATACATAATTCAATTAATTATATATGAAATTAAAGGAAAATGCACCATGTTTATTTTTATATTCCGAAACTATTACACCTAAAACAATTAAAGAATACATGAAATTAAAGGAAAATGCAGCATGTTTATCTTTATATTCCGAAACTATTAAGCCTATCACAGTTAATGATACATGAAATTAAAGGAAAATGCACCATGTTTATTTTTTATATTCCGAAACTATTATACATAATACAATTAATAACACATGGAATTAAAGGAAAATGCATCATGTGTATTTTTATATTCCGAAACTATTAAGCTTAATACAATTAATGATACAGAAAATTAAAGAAAAATGCACCATGTTTATCTTTATATGCCGAAACTATTACGACTATCACAATTAATGATACAGAAAATTAAAGGAAAATGCACCATGTTTATCTTTATATTCCGAAACTATTAAGCCATATACAATTAATGATACATAAAATTAAAGGAAAATACACCAAATTTATTTATATCTTTCATAAAACGACGTAACCAATGAACTGTGTCAAAAATTTCAGAATGGTGATAATCGCAGATAAGCGTTTATGATTTCTATAATGAACTATGATTTATTCCGTTATGTCTGTACATTGTCTATTTAAAAATCGCATTGGAATGGAAGTTCTTAGAAATAACAACATTCTGCAATAGTATATTCAATGTACAGATAGAGAAAGATAGGGAAATATAAAAAGCAATGGCCGTACCGTAATGGTGACTAGTATAATGAACACTGTGCCGAAATTCACGGAGCTATAATATATGCCGTCCTCAAACTTTGAATTCTGAAGAAAATGGAATTAAAAAAACTGAAATTTCAAATCCTTCCATTCATTAAATGCAACATTTAGAAGCGGATGATTAAGTTTATTGAATTGATGTTTTATCTTTCAAGATAAAATTAAAACTGAAAATTTCAAAAATAATTGGATTTTCGCAGAAAAACCAACCTTTTATTTGTCAGAAAAGTCAATCTACATAATATAAGAATGTAAGAGGTTGACGCTTCAATAGTAATTGCACATCTGCAAAATGTTTCAACAACAAGTAGATGCGTCTCGTACTTTGTCACAAACAAACTTATAACTCCATTATATCTTTATTGACAAAAAGGATATCAGATTCCAACTATCTAGAAATGATGAAACTTGCGTTATTTCCTTAACTTTGAGAAAATATCAATACTTTTGAGTTTCAACACAATTTCCCACAATTTACTGCAATTCAGTTGGCTTTGAATGTAACAAGGAGCTTTCATATCAATGGATTAAGATACAGATAAAGCGATTTAATTTTAATATACTGACTTTCATAATCCTATTCCTTTTACCGTATGATTTCGAAATCACTTCAAGAACTTATAGAACGCATTCTTGAAGCATAAGAAATGGTTGTCAATGTGATGCTATTAACTGTTTGAAGCAAACTAAATTACAGATTAGGTAATTTCTTTGTCATAAAAAGGTCACTAGACGAACGTTTGTACTTTATAAACAAACTTGATATATTTTTCTTCCATTTCTTGCATTATATACGATATAATACCTTACACCTCATTTAATGAAGACATCAATCATGGAGTGTCCAATACATCTCCGCATATGAGAAACCAGATTAATGGAATTCAATAATACTTATCATTTTCGAGCATCATATGCATAATAGTTTAAAAATAAAAACATTTAATCAATTCATTCATTTATGCTAACACTGACTTTTAAACTGCATATATATATATATATATATATATATATATATATATATATTATATTATATATATATATATATATATATATATATATATATATATATATATATATATATATATATGTATATGTATATATATATATGTATGTATATGTATTTATAAATAAATAAATAAATATATATATATATATATATTAATATATAAACATGTATGTATATATATATATATATATATATATATATATATATATATATATATATATATATGTATATATATATATATATATATATATATATATATATATATATATATATATATATATATATATATATATATATATATATATATATATATATATATATATATATATATACATATATATATATATATATATATATATATATATATATATATATATATATATATATATATATATATATATATATATATATATATATATATATATATATATATATATATATATATATATATATATATATATATATATATATATATATATATATATATATATATATATATATATATATATATATATATATATATATATATATATATATATATATATATATATATATATATATATATATATATATATATATATATATATATATATATATATATATATATATATATATATATATATAAAATTAAAATTATAGATAGTTTCAAATTATCTGTATAGAAGTAGAATGACTACATTTATTCAATTGTATATTTACATGAGATATATTTAAAAAAGACATTTAAGGAAAGTAATCTTATGAAATATTCATGTGATTTTCATAAATAGTTAAAAACACATTCATGCGAGAAAAAAAATCGTAACTATATTTATGCAATTTGCATATATATTTCTTATACTATAAATGGCTTAAACAATATGTAATGTATTTTTCATTTCATGGTAAATATTAAAATTTTTCGTAATATTTAAGGGTTTATAGCTAAAAGATTTAAAGTCAGCTCTTTCAAATGAAGGAATGATTGTTAGATGAAATTTCAATTTGCTTAAAATATTCTCACATCGGACATCAAATTGCTAGTTTCAGATATTAAACTATACCGCCGAAATTAATCGCTTGATGCAAAAAAGAATGGTTTTATTACATTTTTCTATTTATTCATATTTTTAAATGTAATATCACAAATGCGATTTTAATGAATCAGAATTAATATAAACTTTTTAAATAGTTATATATTCATGCCTTAGATTATATGATTTTGTGATCTCAATAACAATTTTGAATGTTCCATAGGATTATTTACTATGTTTTACGACTAATTTGAAATTTAGATTAGGGCTTATATAACTGCAGTTCATTTTTATTGATAACATATTACTTAAATTTTAAATGTTGTAAAAATATAGCTGCCTAATTTAATTTCAAAATTTCTTAAAACCTAGAAGTAAATTTCAATTAGAAAAATACTTCTAACATAAACTTAATGTTTTAAAATGAACATTTTTTTAAATCTCTATACAGAATTTTAGAGAAACTGAGTAAAGTAGTCCTTAATACTTGTTTTTAAAAGTGATAAACTTTAAATACAAGATTTAAATATTTTTCACAGAATGAGACAATTTGACATGAGACTGAAATATTTCAAAATTTAATTTAGTTTAACTTTTGATTTTTTAAATAAGATTTTCTTTTTGTTTGACAGGAATAAATAAGCACTTACACATATGTAACAGGCATTTTTAACATACTAAAAACTTCACATTGAAACAACCCGTCTTTGAAAATCTACCTTTAACTTTTGTTTTTTTATCAATGAGAGAGACCAAGTCAATCAGATACTGAGAGTGTTGAAATGAATCACGTGCGGGACACTCGAATTTAAAGTAAGTCATGTAAAGAAATTATATAAGAAAAGATTTTCTAGGCAGAATCTAATTTTATAAACGTTCAATATTATTACTATGATTATAAATATTGTATAATCTTTAATTTATAATCGATGTTAAATATTGAGATAGTATCATTAAATGCAACTAATATTAATGGTAATATAATTGTTATGTTTTTAATTGCCTTTAAAATAATCATTACACAATGCTTAATTAACACAGGAATAAGTGTCAAATTCTTTAACAAGATATACAATATATCATATTTAGTAAATATGCATTTCATAAGAATTATGTACACATAACAAATCTAAAATTTTGGCAAAAAGGAGCAAAATTTATTCCTCAAACACTGGAATTTATTATATACAACAGTTAAAATCTATAGCTAAAGTAACTGAATTTTAACTTAAGACTAAATACTGGATACGCATTTAAGTAGTTTAACATATACAACAACAGAAATATATAAACTTGAATTAATTTTCTTTTTAAACTCATTTCTATATGAAAATTCTTTTTTAAAAAATTATAAATTTTTGAAGTTGAATTTTAAATGTAAAACAAAATTTGTTTATCATTCATTATAAATAAGAATTTATCATAAACATTTTTTAGAAAACTATGACAATTTAAATTCCAAGAAGCATTTTGTAAACGAAAACAAATAAATTTCTCCAATGTTATTGATTTTTTAAAGAAAATTCAATTCTGATGACACAACTTACATTTTAATTTATATATCTTTAATTTTGTGAACTATAGGTTGAAAACTTAAAAACAAAATTTTGTTGCATCAGCACCACGTGAAAATAAAGAAAACTATTAAAAATGGCAATTTTATACTTACGAATTCCCACTCTGATACCGTTCAGTATGTCTTGGATATATTTTATGCCTGCGTAGTTAGAATATACAGTATGGAAATGCATTTGAGCGTAGCAAGTTTCCCCTTTATATATGAAAAATAAATGACTCAATCCCAGTTGTTTATAAAAAAAAATATTCTCACCATAAGAATGCTGTCACGTTGTTCAAAGCAGGATGTCACGTAGTTCCGATGGTATAAAATTTTCTTTAAACAGGAATTTTATGTAACCATGCTGGTTATAAATGCATGAACGGTATAGTATGTATTACCTAGATAACTTAAACAGTGATTAAGTTTATTTTTTAACATTCATTTCCTACACAGGCAAATGTACTTAAAAGTTTTCTTATTAGATAAATATATTTTACCCCATAATAAGTCACATAAGTTATATTTATGTATGTCGAAAAGTATAAAATGTGTAGAGTCATAAAATATCTTATAATAATTACTTATTTATTATTGATATATTAATAATTGTTTTCTTTTAATTCAAATAATTTTTTAAGCTGAAGATCACAAATTGTATTTTACAAATTACTGTATATTTAATTTTTTTTGTGTCTACATACAAAAAGTATTAGAAATAATAAGTTAATTTCTTTTAGGAATTAAAATGGTATTGGACACACAGGGAAATGTATTTAAAAGTTTCCCTATAAAATAAATATATTTTACCACATAATAGGTCACGTTGGTTATATTTATGTGTGTCGAAAAGTATAAAAGCTGTAGAGTCATAAAATATCTTATAAAAATTATTTATTTATTATTAATGTATTAATAATTATCTTCGTTTAATTCAAATAATTTTTTAGCTGATGATCATAAATTGTATTTTACAAATTACTGTACATTTAATATTTTTGTGTTTACATACAAAAAGTATTAGAAATAATAAGTTAATTTCTCTTAGGAAATAAAATGGTATTTCCTACACAGGCAAATGTACTTAAAAGTTTCCTTATAAGATAAATATATTTTACGACATAATAAGTCAAATATGTTATATTTATGTGTGTCGAAAAGTATAAAAATTGTAGAGTCATAAAATATCTTATAATAATTATTTATTTATATATTAATATATTAATAATTATTTTCTTTTAATTAAAATAATTTTTTAAGCTGAAGATCACAAATTGTATTTTACAAATTACTGTATATTTAATTTTTTTGTGTCTACATACAAAAAGTATTATAAATAATAAGTTAATTTCTCTTAGGAATTAAGATGGTATTTCCTACACAGGCAA
>CM063508.1:104842042-104854542 GCA_032207245.1 Pardosa pseudoannulata | reverse complement strand
GTTCTGGGGATATTGAGAATTTCAATATGAGTTGAATTAGTAGAAACCAGATGAGGGTTTTGCAATATTTTTAATGCTTGGAATTCAGGTAGGTTTGTAGGTCTAATGGAAAATTGAGATAATTTACAAGCCTGAATTCACTAAATCTTACTTCAACTTTAATAAAACACTGGCTTTCTCATAATTATTTTCTTATTCACAAATGTTTTCATTTGCTAACAAGAATAATAAATTCTACATACCCAAAACTTTGATCGACTTAAAATATTGAATACATACATTTTTTTTAATATATTACTATGGAGTATAAAAAATAATACAGTAGACACAGATTTCTTGAGTGAAAGTACTACAAAAGCAAGTATATCTTAAATACTTTATTTATAAATGCAATATTTTTATGTTTGCAAATGTAATAATTCTAGTTATAAACTCATTAGTTAAACATTTATTTATTTTAGTCAATGCATTTGTTAACAGAAATATTGGACAATATTAGTAGTTTCAAAAAATATCTTTTATGTTTATGGTTTTTTCTGTAGTATGTACTAAAATTAGTTTGCTTGTAATCGGTAAATGAAATTTTTTTACTATTAGCTGACAATTTTAGCCAACATGTACTAGTTAAAGCCTAAACATTTGTACTGCAGCTATCCATGAGGAGAGTGGAACTAAAATCAGCAGAATATGAAATTCATATCCATACCTTCATTAACTAGACATTTATATATACAGGGTGTCCGAAAATGACTGAATAAATCTTGCACAGCTAGATTTCTCGTTGGGAATAAATAAAAATTTCCCAAAGAAGCGTTCATGTACGATCCATAATTTACGGGAAGAATACGAAAAAGAAAGTATGACTCCACTTCCGGTGCAAGAAAAACACTTTATTGGACATATCAACAACAATATTTGCATATCTTTCCAGACAATATTATTTAAAACGTTGGCAGCACTAATCGCGTCATGCATTACCGTGCGCCATGGAAGGATGTTAAGCCGCCGTTGAACTGGTAGCGACCGGTAATTTTCGTATGGTGAACATGTATTCCTTTCTTGACTACTGCAACATGGATGGAATGATGTACTCCCTATGTAATGGAAATACCTTATTAACTGTTAGGGAGTCCATGCATATACTGTTGTTCAATAAAGTGTCTTTTTCATTAACCAAAACTGACGTCATACTGTTTTTTCATAGTTTTATCGTAAACTATGGATCGTACAGGCTTGTTTCTTTGGGGAGTTTCTATGTACTTCCAATGAGAAATCTAGCATTGCAGAGTGTATGTGGTCGTTTAGCAGCAAAACAATATGACATACTTCATTTTCAGTGTTCTTTAAATTTGAAATAATTGAAGGTATATGCAGGTAATCCCCATAGTATAAAAATGATTCTATAAAAGAGCTAATTACTACATTCTATCTACATTAATCATATCTGTGTTTTGAAACACATAATATTGCTTTGATTTGTCTGCCTTGCACTCAACTTTTATCAATTTATTTACATGTCATGTATTTATTCAATGTCTTGTTAAAAATAATATAAATACAAGATTTAGCAATTATATATAAAACAACACCTTTAGAAAGTCTACCTAGCGAGAAAATATACGGGGTAATTCAACATAAATTTCAATATAGAGAATAAATGAAAAATACAGAAAAAAATTTATAAAATGAAACAAAAAAAGTTTACAGGATCATGAGGATCAATTTAAGGCAATTTCTTTAATGCATAGAAAATATTTATTAAATACACTCAAGTATCCTGTAGAGTATTTCTGTAGATAGAATAACATATTTTTTATGTAAAAATGTAACCTTAATGAAATGTTGAATTACATATTACAAATTAATCAGATTTTTCTTTATTTCTTCATTTGTCTAAAATTCATAAAGCTTCTTACTCATATAGTAAGTTAATTATCCTTGATTGGCATAGTACATTTAAAAATAAAAATTATATTTCATAGAAAATGAAACTAACGATATAAAGATAATTTGGGCAACCTACAGTTACTTAAATTTACGTATTTTTAAATCATTTGGGATTATCTCTTTTTGATTTAAAATTTTAAAATTTTACAATTTTCATATTTTTTTTGTAAATGTTATTTCTAATTAAAGTTTCTTTTTTATGCAAAATAGTTTTGTAGAGGAAAAATTATAGTCTTTCTGCTGAAATTATCAAAAATTAAATAAACTAATTTTATAAAAAGGGTGCAAATTTTATTTTTTATTACAGGAAAATCTTGTAATAGAAGAAATGCCAAGTAAAAATAAAAAAAACACTACAAACAAACATTTAAATTATATCTAGTAATTACTTCCAGACATAATACTACTTGACTATGTGCACACACACACATATATGTATTGCTGTATATATATGTACATTGCTGTATATATATGTATAATACACAAATAAACTGTAATAATTTATTTCAGACATGGAGTGATATTTTTTATTTACCGAATTATTAGTTAAAATTGAATTAGATTATTATTAATAATCTTTAAAAATGTAACGACAATCCAAATCATTTGTTAATTGCTAACATTGTCTCCCTCATATTGTTTTGTATACCCGTGTTTTATTAAACTCAAAAATAAAATTAAAAAATATTTATCTCTCTTAAACACCGTAAAGAGGCTTAAAAATACATAGAAACTGTGTTCTAGTGCGTGTACTGATATATATTTATTTTTAAACTCTGATTTATTAAAAATGTCGCTGAATAAAAAAATATTTGATCATCTCAAAAATTTAATTTTATTTTTTATACATTTTTACTGGTTACGCATCCTTTAATATGGATCTGATTTATGTAATATAAAAGAGTTTTATATTACAAAAGAGTTTCATGTGTCTAAAAGTATTCATAAAATTTACAGTATGAAGAATATTTAATGAATAATCGTATCATTTTATAAGTATTTGGCTTTTCATTCAATAGTATTATTAAAATAAAAGGTATGTTAGAATAACATTTGAATTCCATTATAAGAAGATATATTGTTTTATTGTTAGAAGTCGTTATTTAAAATTACAATTTCAAAAAATAAACTTACGTTATCTAATCTTAACATTTATTGAAATTTTATATTTACTCACAGTTTTACAGTATTAGTAACTTGTGTTTCTATATACCAACACTTTTATATTGTAGAAAATATTATTCAGTATGAGCCATTGAACATTAACTTCAGATATAATAACTCAGGGTATGAAATAATTTTTGATCTAAAACGAAGAATTTAATTATTTAATTATTTCCAATTAATTATTTTTCCATTGGAAAACTTTCTCCAAGAGACACAACATAAGGAACTAGGATAAGAGACTACTATGTTTTGTTCTACATAAAATATATTGCATACTCTACTGACAACACAGATTAACTACACCATCGCTGTAACATTGCTTTTTTTTACATTTTGCTTATGAAAATAATACTATGTATGAAAAAATACATATTTCTTCCAACTGCTTCAACCAAATACATCATAGCAATGCACGTTGTTACATTATGTATACATTTTAATCATTCCTAACACCTTGAATTAAAATTAATTAAATTATAATTGATTTAAAAATACATTGAGAATCTGGACACCTAAAGCATAGTTTAAAATTAACATTGTTAATTCTAATGGATCCCTTCAAAAAACTGTTTTTGTTTGTTTTTATAACAGTTAGCCGTAGTCAGCTGTACAATTTTCCACTAATGAAGGAATAAAAAAAAGAATTTTTGATGCTCAAATAAGTATTAAAAACTCAATAATATTTGTATAAATTTATTAAGCATTCATAAACTTACAAATGGACAAATAAAATTTTACAAACACCAAGATTCAATGAATAGGTCAATAAGTCTGAATAGATGTAATCCCATCGATTAACAATTGTGAAACCCATTAATATAACTCAAGAATATATCTAACATAGAAGGTTAATATTTGTATAAAACTATATATGTTAAAAATACACATAACACATTTCTCTTTATATTCTGAACATTCTGCGCACCCTTTGTTATATGGAAAATTCAATGCCCCTGGAATTTACTGTCACTCGAAATATATTGATCTAACACCGAGAAATACTTCCTTGCCTAAATCTTAATTCAATCCTACAATTCACTTGGAGATCCTTAATTAAACGAGTAAAGAATTTTCAAGCTAATTGCAGACTTAGATGGCACATATATCTCAAGTAATAGAATCCTCTTGATTATGGGCTTCGCATTAATGTGCAATAAAATAGACTTATATTGACACTTGAATTACACAAAAGATCAGATATGTTCCTTATTTTATACATTATTTAAAGTGTTAAAGTTTGATTACTAATATTTTTAAAAATATGTAGATTAAACAAAAAATAAATATACCACTAATTTCAAAAATGTTTTCAAAAAGGAAAATATTATATTTAAATAAAAGCATTGTTCTCATTTTGTTATATCAATTTAATATTTTTTTTATAATATTAAATAAAAATATATGTAAAATATTATGTTAAATTCATCAATAAAAATTTATATTTTAATTACACAAAAAATTGTTCTTATTTTAAACATTATTTAAAGTGTTAAAGTTTGATTACTAATATTTTTAAAAATATGTAGATAAAACAAAAAATAAATATACCACTAATTTCAATAATGTTTTCAAAAATGAAATTATTATATTTTAGAGGATAAAAAAGCATTCGATCTTATTTTTATGTATTCCAAATTTAATTGTGTTTTTAATATAATATTAAATAACAATACTATACAAAATATTGGAAGCCTTAAAGTCTACATCAAATTATATTTTTAATTAAATAGAATACCATTTCATTAAAATCTAGTTATGTTGAAAAATTCAAAATTTAGTTATGTTGAAAAATGTTTTTCAAAAATGAAAAACATTTTACATAATATTATATTTTAGAGGATAAAAAACATTCGATCTCATTTGTTATGTATTCCAAATTTAATTGTGTTTATAATATAATATTAAATAACAATACTATACAAAATATTGGAAGCCTTAAAGTCTACATCAAATTATATTTTTAATTAAATAAAGTATCATTTCATTAAAATTTAGTTAGGTATATTCTTGAAATAGGTTTCCATTATCTTTTAAATTGTTTAGTTATTTTTAAATTTTTTACAGATTATTGTTATCTATACAAAATACAACACCAAACTGGGTATAGTTTTTATTATATGCTATAAATAATATGCATAAAATAAGCATGCAAATTTGTTTTTAACTAAAACTTTCGTTATTTATTGCGTTACCACCTCTGTAGATTAAAAAAACCATACTAGAAAATTATTTATGTTTTCACAAAATTCATTTTATAAAGGCATAGCAAGAATGAATTTACACAAAAACTGGAAATTTGAAAGAATTTTTAAACATCTAAAATGTTTTAAGGATTCTAATTTGATATAATACTTTAATCTAAAAAATAACTTTTGGAACTTTATAAAAATTTTTATGTGTTTTTTCTTTCATTTTCTGTATATAAGAAATTATGTTCCGACTACAAACATAGAACATCATTATGAAGTGAACCTTAATCATATATAAAATTCTAATTAATATAACATATAAAGCCAATATAACATTATCAAACAATTGCTGCACTTCTGCTTCTATGGAATTACAGATAAAAGCAAAAAAAAACATTTTCTTGTGATATTAATATTTGTACATGTTAATTTGTTTTTGAAAACTGAAAAATTTCATATTGCTGTATAGATATATTTTTGCAATCTTTATTATACATTGCTATACGTTTAGCTTTTAACTTTGAACCTTAAATTGAAAATCGTAATTATTTGTTAGGAGACATATGATTAAAAAAAATTAAAATTATGTATAATTTAAGACGTGAAGAAAAAATGTCAAATGGTTCCTTTATTAGATTTTGTATAAATGACACTCATTGGTCTATAAATGTTTGATTCATAACTCAATAGTACCGATCATACTTTTCAAAATTTCATATTGGTTTTACTACTAAGATTCTACAGTAAGTTTCTGGTGCCAAAACACCTAATGTTTTCGAATACTATTTTCGATTTAATGTACAAAGAAAATTGCTCTATTTAGAATAAAATTTATACCACATAGATAATAAATTTATTTATAATAAATACTTATTTACTTTTGTCTTATTCAGAATACATTTTTCAAAACGTAAAATATGTAATAAAAAAGAAATTACTTACACGAAATGTAAATTTTTAAATCAGTTAAACTAAAATCATATTTATGACTGATAAATGCAAATTACATTTTTCATTCTGTGATCCTCAATTATATTATAAAGAACACGTTTTCTATAATATAACAGTTTTTGTTTAACTTCTAGTTTATAATTTTTTAAATTATAAAATTTGTGACACTTTAACTATTTTAGTTATATAGAATGGAAAATGTAATTAGGATCTTCAATTTAAAATAAAAAGCGAATTTCTAACAAAACACTTACAATAATGTTTTCCAGGTAGGTGGATTTTCTATTAGCTATATATTCCTTGTTATTTTAGAATATATACTATATAAAATGATCTAACTAAGGATTCTTAATGGCTAAAGGGTTATTAAATGGGATATAAAATTCATTCTAAAAGGAACAATTTTTATGCTAAGTTGAATTAAATAAAGGCAGTTATAATTTATATTTTAAGTCTCGAATAGTACAATGTCAGCTTGAAATATCCATTTATAGATTTTTAGTAGAATATATTCAATCGGGTTAACGAATGCCTGATGTCAGTATATTTCTGCAAATACGATTGAAGCTTTAATATATAAGTTGTAAAAATGCTTTCTATAAAATGAAGATATTTTAAGTTATCGTTAAGTAATAATCTGTTAATAACTGTCGTTATAATGTAGATTTTAAGTCTCAAATAATACTATGTCTTCTTAAAATATTTATTTCTATATATTCAATAGATTATTTTATCACTGACTGGTTAACTAATGCATTTTGTGAGTATATTTATGCAATTCCAGGTAAAGTTTTATTAAAAGTGTTGTAAAAATTCATTCTAAAGTGAGGAAGTCTTAAACTTACCAATGATTTGAGTAACGACCTATATAATAGAGATTTTAAGACTTGAGTGTTACTATGTCGTCTTAAATATTTATTTATGTATTTTCAGTAGTTTGCATTTAGACATTAATGGGTTAACGAAGGCTTTATTAGTATAAGTATAATTAATAAGTATTTAGCTGTCATATGTTTAGAGATTTATATTGATATAAATTTAAGAAAAGTCCAGAAATTTTTTATGTCTACTAGTAAGTTTTCAAGAAAATCAGAAACAACATTTTGGGTGAAAATGACTCACTGCAAGTTTGTAGTGTTAAACAAAAGTCTTTAACAATTTCTAAGTGTTGTTAAATGTACCATATTTATATGATTGATTGGTATTTTTAAAATTGCATCATAAATCTATTTGTAAATAATTAGAGCATATTTGTGAAACATAATAATAAAACCACAAAAAACAAACAGTAATAAAATAGTAGAGATACTATTCTATTTAAAACTGTTTAGTTATATAAACTAATTATTGAACTAATTGAAACAAATTGAGAATAGCTTTTAAATAAGATATTTTTGTTTTTTCCGATGTTTCATCAGATGTTTCAACATTCTTTTTATTTCTAAAAAGTCGAAGATTTTTAATCTTCATTTAAAAAAAAATTAACTCATAATTTTTCCAAAATGCATTTTTAACATATTTGAGTATTATATTGGTCAGCTGATTAAATAGATATTTAATGAAAATATTTTTTAATATGTGCATGTTAAATTATTTTGATAGGTTTTCAATTTCTCAAATTTATATTAATTTTTTATTAAATTAATCAAATTGACTAAAAATGGACACACAGATTTATTACAATCCATATTAACTGTAATTGTTAAACATTTTCTATGAATACATGAAAAATAACGTCGAAAAGAACTATAAATTGTAACGATTTTTTATTGACATTATAAAAAATTTGTAATGTGACATAGTTTAAATATAAAACATATGCTTAATTTAATTTTTCGTTCAGTAATAATACATTAATAACGGTCATTATGACGGAGATTTTGAGTCTCAAACAGTACTATGTATCCTTAAAATATTTATTTATATATTTTCAGTAGACTATGTTCTAGCACTGACGTGTTAACTAATGTATTTTGTGAGTATGTTTAGGGAATTCCAGCTTTAATATATAAGTTATAAAAATGCATTCTATAAAAAGTAGAAATTTTAATTTTTTGTTGGGTAATAATCTGTTAATAATGGTCGTTTTCATGGAGATTTTAAGTCTCAAATAGTTCTATATCTTCTTAAAATATTTATTTACATATTTTTAGAAGACTATGTTCTAGCACTGACGTGTTAACTAATGTATTTTGTGAGTATTTTTATGTAATTCCAGCTTTAATATAGAAGTTGTAAAAATTAATTCTATAAAAAGTAGAAATTTTAATTTTTCTATGAGAAAACATCCTTTAATAATTGTCGTTTTCATGGAGATTTTATGTCTCAAGTAGTACTATGTTTCTTTAAAATATTTATTTATATATTTTCAGTAGACTATGTTCTAGCACTGACTTGTTAACTGATGAGTTTTGTGAGTATATTTATACAATTCCAGCTTTAATATATAAGTTGTAAAAATACATTCTATAAAAAGCAGAAATTTTAATTTTTTATGAGTAAAAATCCTTTAATAATTGTCGTTTTCATGGAGATTTTATGTCTCAAGTAGTACTATGTTTCTTTAAAATATTTATTTATATATTTTCAGTAGACTATGTTCTAGCACTGACTTGTTAACTGATGAGTTTTGTGAGTATATTTATGTAATTCCAGCTTTTATATATAAGTTGTAAAAATACATTCTATAAAAAGCAGAAATTGTAATTTTTATATGAGTAAAAATCCCTTAATAATGGTCATTTTCATGGAGATTTTAAGTCTCAAATAGTACTACGTCTTCTTAAAATATTTATATAGTTTCAGTAGACTATATTCTGGCACTGAATTGTTAACTGATGTGTTTTGTGAGTATATTTATACAATTCCAGCTTTAATATATAAGTTGTAAAAATACATTCTATAAAAAGCAGAAATTTTAATTTTTTATGAGTAAAAATCCTTTAATATAGGAGTACAAATGATTTAATAATGGTAGTGTTAATGGAGATTTTAAGTCTCAAATAGTACTATGTCTTCTTAAAATATTTATCTACATATTTTCAGTAGACTATGTACTAGCACTGACGTGTTAACTAATGTATTTTGTGAGTATGTTTATGCAATTCCAAGTTTAATATATAAGTTATAAAAATGCATTAGATAAAAAGTAGAAATTTTAATATTTCGTTGAGTAATAATCCGTTAATAATGGCCGTTTTCATAGAGATTTTAACTCTCAAATAGTATTATGTCTTCTTAAAATATTTATTTATATAGTTTCAGTAGACTATATTCTGGCACTGAATTGTTAACTGATGTATTTTGTGAGTATGTTTATACAATTCCAGTTAAAGTTTTATTAAATGTGTTGTAAAAATTCCTTTTAAAATAAGGATAAGCCTTAATCTTACCAATGAATTGAGTAATGACCTTTATAATGGAGATTTTAATACTTCAGAGCTACTATGTCGTCTTAAAATATATTTTTACGTATTTTCAGTAGTTTACATTTGGACATTAATCGGATAATGTACACTTTATGTGAGCATATTCGTGCAATTTGGCAATGCTCTCTTGATTCTTAAAACACAAATAAAATGGAACTTTTATTTATAGGAAGCAATAAAAAAACTTAAAATAAATGATTTCTCTGACTTACGCCATACATTTCGACTTCTTAAGGGTCAATAGAAATGTAATGTAGCGTTATATCGTTTCTATTTTCAGATATTTTGGTGATAAATGATATACGTATCTTTGAACAGTATTATTTTCAAAAAAAAAGAAGAAATATATTGACTTCTTTTGGGAAAACAAATATTAGAACTGCCACGCATTAAAGGAGCAACGCCAGGAACTATTAATCTTCCGCAGAAAGGCAAACAGTAGAAAATCATCAATAAAGGATAGTGGAAAAAAAAGAGTCAAACGGAGAAAGATTTGTCAAATTTTCTTTCTTTGTATAATTTCATAACCCAATTTTTTATATCCAGTGTCATTCCAGTGAGCGCAAATTCCTGTGTTATTAAGCATAACAAGTAAAAATAAACTAATTTGGGAGCTACACACACACACACACACCACATATATATATATATATATATATATATATATATATATATATATATATATATATATATATATATATATATATATATATATATATATATATATATATATATATATATATATATATATATATATATATATATATATATATATATATATATATATATATATATATATATATATATATATATATATATATATATATATATATATATATATATATATATATATATATATATATATATATATATATATATATATATATATATATATATATATATATATATATATATATATATATATATATATATATATATATATATATATATATATATATATATATATATATATATATATATATATATATATATATATATATATATATATATATATATATATATATATATATATATATATATATATATATATATATATATATATATATATATATATATATATATATATATATATATATATATATATATATATATATATATATATATATATATATATATATATATATATATATATATATATATATATATATATATATATGCATATATATATATATATATATATATGTATATATATATGTATATATATATATATATATATATATATATATATATATATATATATATATGTATGCATATATATATATATATATATATATATATATGTATTTATAAGTATATATTTATATAGGTTATGTGTGCGTGTGTGTGTATTATCTATAATCTTAGGTGGTATATTGAATTCTATACCTTTCATTTGTTTCACTAGCATACCTTTATAGTTTTGTTAAGGTTTCAATATCAGAAGACTTATGTTAAAAATAACTTGAGGTTGAATTTGTTTTATACCTAAAGTTGAGTAATATTGTTCTTTTATAGATAGGTGACCTAGATTTACGAGACGCTGTTAGTTTGTAATGTGCGAAAAACAGTCTTGGAAATATCGTAATTTTTAATATCAGTTTTTAATGTCAATTAAAATGTCAATTTAGAAGTCAGGTAAACACAGTACAGTCACATCGAAAAAAGAGGATAAATATCCTTCTAAATTTGTAAGAGAAGTGTGCGTTTAGTTATTATACAAACTTAATAAAACAAAGAGAAGATAATAAACAAGATATTAGCAAATGTCAGAATTGAATAAATTACTGATAGAGTGAGAAATGAAAGAAACCCGTTTAATTATTATACAAAATGGAGTATACAAAAATGAGTTTCTAATATTTCACTAGATTTGGCTTCCAATTAGTCCTGAAAATCGAAGCTAAGAGAGCTTATAGTAAAATTTTAGGATATTATAATCAAAAAATAATAAGATATATCTGAATCTTTATGAAATTTTTCAAAAGAAAAAAGAGCAAATAATATATTTTATTGTATAACCAATTGAAGACTTTGAAAATATCTTATAAACTAATTGAACACCATGGATTGCATTCAAATAATCAGACAAGCCAATAATGTAATAATGGAGTTTTTGAAGAAGTGTGTGTATTTGACATTGAAAGCCAAAAAATTCTTGGTTATCCAAGATATAATTAATCAGAAAGTTTTCTTCAAACAGCTAACCAAGATATTTTTAAAGATGTTACCCACTCAGTTTGAAACAAATAATACAAAACTGTCTAAAACTGTGAAATTAATATTCAATTCATTACTATTCATTCAGTAATTCGGCCAATTTTTAATGTTCATTCAATTCATGGAAATGAGATATCTGTACAAATCTTGTCTGTTTGAAATCATATTTGAAGACTTGTATATAATTCAGTGTAGCCAGGAATTACAAGTTAAGAAAACAAAGAATAATCTTCTTTTGCACAATATAAAATTTGAAAAATTATAGTAATCTTGTCTTTACGCTAAACATTTATAAAAAATACAATCGCAGTAAGAGAAAACTTTCGTTTGCAAAAACCTGATATAGCTAGAAGTCAGCTGATATGAGACATTGTAGTTGGAATATTGCAGGTGCCATAACTTTTAAATCAAATCCTATATAAATTTGCTACAAAACGTGATATTTCGTACCAACTAGACAGAAAGAGAGATTTTTAAGTTTGTAAAGATGATTTATTAGTCAATGTGGATTTAACAAATAAAATCAAACTAAGGCGATGTTGTAATAAAGAATATAACTCCTATGTTTCAAAATTACAATATTGCAATTCCAGACCCAATC